>JAGPOW010001338.1:74127233-74145071 GCA_030014935.1 Caiman crocodilus | reverse complement strand
GTGAGTTGGGGTGCCTTAACCCCTTGCCCCCACTGCCAGGTGGGTTACCCCATCTAGGGAGACTTGGAGGGTCCAGAGGGGGACCTGAGAATGAGTGAGAAGCTAGAGACCCAGCCCGACCAGGTGAGTACCCTCGACTGGCCCAAGCTGGGGCCAGGACTCAGAGAGGGGTCAGAAGGGCCAGGGGGCTCACCTCAAGGGATGCCCAAGAACTGGAGGTCTGGGGTCCCAACTGGCTTGGGGTGGGCCAGGGCAAGTTGCCAGAGGTCCAGGAGGGACCACACTTGAGAGGGGAAGGTGGTTTGGGGGGGGCTAGGTAGCCCAGATGATGGTGGAGAGGCTGCCTGATTGAATGGATTATGATCAGGTCCTGGAAGGATGAGAGTGGGCCCAGTATGGGGGCTGGTGATTAGAACATCGAGATGCCATCTGCGAGGCTTGGGCTGCGGTATGGGGATGGAAGGAGCTGCAGATAGTGCCCCCTGGCATTGGGGCACAAATGGGCAGCCTCCCGCTTATGGAAGATCAATTATGAACCAATTAAGACCAAGTCCTGGCGGGCAAGAATAGGAGGGCGGTTGGCCCAAGAACGGGGGGCAGGCCATGGAGAGCGGCCCTGAGGAGGCCCCCTGTCACAGTGCACCTGCCCAGCCATCTGGGCAGATATTGCCTGGAAGATGTTCCCAGTGTGGTGACCTGCTTTGAACTAGAATGTCAGCAGCTTCCAGCTGGGTCCAAGGTGCCAGCTCTGAACAAGCTCCTCTGCCTGTGTCCTGCCACTAGTCTCCCTAGCAGGAATTCTGGTGTTTCCTAATTAAACTGAAAAATCCTCGATTTTAAAAAAAAAAAAAAAAAAAATCCTGAAGTCCATGTTCCTCCTCTATTAAAAAAAAAAGACCATTATATACATACAGGAGAGAGAGAAAGCAAGAGAGAAGCAGAGACAGTGATCAGTTGGCAATGTTTTATTGATACATCTACAGTGTTAAAGCAGTTTGGAAGCCTACCAGTGTCTCTATCATCATAGGTATTTAGATTTCATTTCTCTATGTTTTTTGTTTGCCTTTGGGTTTTTTTACCATAGAGCAGTCAGAGCTCCCCCCGACCGCTTCACTAACCAGGGTGTGGAGACAGCTGCCCCTTCAGCCACAGCTCCCACCAGCAGGTCTCGTCCTATGTGGCATCTGGGCATGCAAGCTGTGTGCTGGGGGGATGTGAGGTTTGCAGAACAGGGTTGGGGTGACGTGAGTGGCTGTAGGGGGATGTGGGGGCCTGTGGGTAAGTGTGGGGGGCTGCTCAGGAGGGGTGGGTCCCCTACCCCCTTGCACAGCTCACAGATTGCCCCCCACAAAGGGCTACAGCCTCTCCAACAGGGGCCACATGGCCCCCGCAGGGGCTACCGCCCCTGGACTGTTGTCTTACCCAGCCCCATCCTCTGCCAGCTCCTGCAGCCCTGATAGCTACCCTGCCTGGCCCCACCCCCGACCTGCTCCACCTGGCCCCAACCCCCGCAGCTGCTACTGCTAGTGAGTTCAGGGCTCCCCCCCAGTCACCCTGATTCTGGGGTTGCGCAGGGCACTGATCACTGGGGCTCAGGGGGCTAGGTAGGGGATGGGCCCAGTGATCGGGGCGCTGGAGGGGCAGGCAGGGGATGGGGCCAGGCGAAGCAGCGATTGGGGGAGGGGCTCAGGGGGCAGGAGGGGGATGGGGCCGGGCTGGGCAGCTATCCAGGACACTTGGGGAATGGGTGGAGGATGGGGCTGGCGGTGGTCTTCCCATGGTCCCCTCCCCACTCTTCCAGCCCCCCCCCGCCACTTATGGCATGGAGCCCAGATCCAGCTCCCTGCAGCTGGCATGCTGCCTGCTCTGCATGGGCAGGTAGCGTGCTTCAGCACGGGGACAAGGGCCAGCCATAGAGAGACTCTGGCTGACTACCAGAGCATCTCTGTGGAGGACCCTAGCCTCTAGTTGCCTCTGGGCATGGTCCTGGACTGTGCCCTGTGGCAAAGTGGGGGGTCCCCAACTAGCCAAGGGACTAGTTTACCCACCTGCCTCTGGGCACACCACCCACCTGTCTCTCCTACCTTGCCTTGTTTTTAATTAATCATGTTGTTATTTAAGGTGGGAGGCTGCCCATTTTACACCCCAATGTTGGGGGGGGGAGGGCCGCGGGCTATCCGCAGCTCCATTCCATGCCTACACCATGGCCCAAGCCTCACAGATGGCATCTCAGGCAGTTGGCTCAACTGTCCCCTTCACCCATTAGCTATGGCCCCCAATCATGGGACCTTTGGCTTCCATAAGCCCTGGCCCCATCTCAGGCCAGTCGGGACCCTGAGCTTTGCTTGTCATGGGCATCCCTCACGGTGGGCCCCCGGCCCTTTTGACCCTTCTGGTCCTGGCCCCAGCATGTACCAGTCGAGTGCCTCGGGGCTAGGTTTTTACCTCCTGCCTGCACTTAAGGATCACGGTTCCCCATTCCTGGCCTGCCAGCAGCAAACTGCTCTGTTTATATAGGCAGCCATAGATCTAAAATGTCTGCTGCAATTAAGCACCTGATGGCTGCTTGGCTTGGCCCTTGAAGTGCCACATGCCCTACCCCACTTTTTTTGTCTGGGGTATTTTTTTGACCCCTGGATTTCCAGGGGTCTAATTTTGCCCCCATGCTGCAAATTTGCAGGGCAGGGAACATTTTTTATTCATCTGGACATGCCCTACTTGTATAGGGCAATGTTCTGGTGTGCTCTTGTTCAAAGAGAAACCAATGAGGTGACCACATATAGTGATTTAGGTCAACTATCTCTTTTTTCCTGCATTACATGCCCTGTCCTAATGCAAGGTCTGACATCAGCATGACCACTGCAGATCTCTTTAGAGTGTATTGCAGTCTTGACCATCTTATAGTGGCCTTTCATTTGTAGTTTTGTAGTTTAGATACATAAGTTTCTAGGCTAGAAGAATGCTTTATTAATTTTAGAAAATGGCAAGTTTGAAGAAAATTTCACTGCCTGCATACCTGTCTGCATGCTGGTACCTTTAATTCTTAATTTTATATCTTATATTAATTATGGGGAAATACTGGGTCAGTAACTGTCAGCATGTATTCCAGTCCACTTGTTTGAAAGAGGGTATAAATGTTGTTTAACTTCACAAATAAGGATTTATTTGGAAGAGGCTTCTAAAATGCATTCCTTTGGGTACCTGATTGGAGTACAGGCTCTGATTTTCATGCAGTAATTTAAAGTGTTTAATTGCACTGAAGTGCTCACATTAAGCAGCCCTGTTTCAGATTGTTCGAGTCCCCTGTCATAGAGTTTTGTTAAGATAAAGCCACCTTTAAAAGTAATTAGAAATAGTTTCTATTTTGGAGTGAACCAGATGATCAGCACTCCCTGGTTCTACTCCATACATAAAATGGTCTCTACCTTAGATCCATAGGCTTTTAGTGTTACCAGTAATGCCCTTCTACCTATCTTATTATTAAAGGTAAGATTGCACCCGAGGCATGTTTGCTTTAATGCATATGTTTTTCATCATGTTTGTGATGAAAAACACTACCTTGGATTTAGCAGAGTTGATTTCCAACTTGTATGAGACACACAATATTGTTGAAAAGCATCTAGTAACCTTTGGAAGCCTATCTGGGAATGTGACATAAAGCAAGAAATCATTCAACATTGTGGATGCATGGAATTGATTCCCTGTTGGTGCATGTTTTAGATCATGCAGAACTAGATAATATGTTAGTGAAGCAGTAATTTATTAGAAGGACAGAGCTGTTTCTCTTAGGCACTTGTACAATCTCCATTTTCTTTCATATCTCCATTATAATACCCCACAACATCACTGAGGCAGGAAAATACTGGTCTCCCTGGAGACCTGAACCACTGTGACTAAGTAAGTTGCCTAAGGTCTTGACGGTCTGTAGCGAATGAGAAAAAACATTCTAGATGTCCTGTGTACAGTCATAACTACAAGTCCAACCCATTTTCAAAAGTAACAGAGTTAGGCTAACAAGCTTGTGGTAAGCATATGAACCTTAAGAATGTAATTGTGTAGTACTATCACAGTTTCTATCCACACTCCTTTTCCTCCATGTTGGGTATTTAATCCTCACACACAGGTGTGTCCCCCCTCTCCCCCTCCCCCCCCCAAATTTTTGCTTTAAATATGTGTCTCACGTTTTTAGTTGTTGCAAGTGCTCCCACCATCTGTGTATGTTGGAATGTCTGCACGTTTCTAAGATACAGTGCTTACAATACTATGTAAGTAAGGTATTTACTTAAATCAGTTTTGTGATTTTCACGGAAACCGAGAAAAATGATGATCTCTGTGATTTCCCAGGAAATCAACCAAAAACAAAAAACCTAATAAAAATAAAAGTGTAACTCCGCAGAAGGAGCCAGTGATCCTTGCTGCCCATGCAGCTTCCCGGGAGAGGAAGGCATCAGCTGGCAGGGTGGCACAAGGGGCAGCTAGCAGGCAAGATGGCAGCTGCTCCCTTGTTCCTCCCCCCGACTCTGCGGGGCCTTTCTGCCAGTCATTGCCATGGGTGGTTCCTCTCCCCAATAAGTGTTGAGGGGTGGAGCTGTATGAATTGCAACCGGCAGTCAAGATGGCAACCAGCCCCTCATTCTGCCCTCCCTCAGGGCCTCCCTTTCAGTCGGCACCAAGGGGTACGGGTGCTGCAAATTTATTGTGAAATCGGCTCTTCAAGCCATGACCAAGCCATGAAAATTGCTCTCTCTCATTGTGAGTTAGTTAAGTCCCTACATATGATGTGGGTGTAGGGGACTTTGGCAGCAGTAGGTTTGTGATGGCTTCATGGCCAATGGCCATTGGAAGGGCTCCTTGAAATCCTTGCCTCTTGCATCATTTTGGGACCATCACGGCTACAGCACCAATCTTACAGTACCATACTGTTTTGAGTACAGTAGTTGAACACACAGCAGCTTTTTCATAGATTTTTAGGGTCGGGAGGTACCTCAGTAGATGATCGAGTCTGACCCCCTTCCCTGGGCAGCAAAGAACGCTGGGATCAGATGATGCCAGCCAGGTGCTTGTCCAGTCTCCTCTTAAAGACCTCCAAGGTAGGGGAGAGCACCACCGCCCTTGGAAGCCCGTTCCAATTTTTGGAATGCTTTTGTGAAATATTTTGTCCTTATCCTTTTGGAAGCTCATAAATTAAAACGTTATGACTTTTCAAGGCTAAGGATTGCCTTTTTTAATCATGATGAATATTAAACCAAGACTGTAATAAACAAGAGTAAAGCATCGAAGATTTGGGCTACAAACCAATTAGCTTCCTAAGTTGTTTGTAGACGCACTGAAGTGTCTTCCTGAAGCACTCAACAAACTACAATAAAAAGTAAAAGCCTGGCAGCAAGCTGTACAGGAACCTAATGAGTGAAATACAAGTGTCGCTCTGGAGTGGAGCTGATCAGCTCTCGAAGAACGACAGTGGTTAGGATCCCAGAGCTGTCTTTCACAATACAAGGGTCAGTGAAGCAAATTAGTTTAAACTCACAGATTGTCTTCTTTTGTCAAGAGGACTTAAAATCTAACTCAGGCAGAAGAAATATAGGCTAATATCTCATTTGAGATATTGTTAGAAGTTCACTCCAGGAAAAATAATATACATTACTACATCTCCAGCAGATTTGGCAGACATTTATTTGGTAATATGCCAGTGAGTGTTTTCAATCAGTTTTTTTCCCAGAAGGGAAACTACAATAGGTTGAAAATCAACATATGTAATGTTTGTATACCTTAAATTAAAACAGCTACATATCATCCCTATAATTTAACAAAATACTGCTTGAGTTGGAGCATAGATATGATTAAGCTGCTTTATGACTGGATTGCACGATAGATTTTTGGGGGTTTTCAATCCATAGTCACAAAAATTTCAATATAGTTTTCGAATGTTTCTATAAAAAGGTCTGTTGAGCAGAAGAGACATAGCAGCCGAGTATTCTCTAATCCTCCCTTTCCCCTGGGATATTAATAGTCAGCTATTAAAATTTGTTTTTAAACAAGTGGTGTTTGATTGATTCAGGCTTTAAATGTATGTTTGGATCATAGAAGCCACTTGCTGGACAATATGGTTACTTACTGTCACTAAGTACTTTTCCAGGTAGTGTTTGTAAAATTGGATGAATACTTATCAGAAAGTTACATGACAAAAACATCTGCTAAAAGAGAGCCCTTTCTTCAAGGTTGCCTACCTTCTAATGGTCATCTGAACACACTTGTAGAAGCAGTATCTTATTCTACCTATTAGTGAGCCTTTTTTAAGGGGAAAAAAGGAAATAATTTCAAAATAACTTACTTGCCTGATATATTGAGAAGGCTATTAGGAGTCACCATCTTCTGATAGTGTTTGAAAGCACAGGACAGGTTTCTCCAAATGCCTCAATATATAGAATTTGAACATATCCAATTCACTACTTAATAAAATTTGGAGCAAAAAACCTGTTAAAATAATTATTCTGCCCTTGAAAACGTCATGTGAATGCTTATTTTAAATTATAAAGCTGTATCTCAAGAAATTGTAACACCATAAAATAGCAATAACTAATAAGATCCAAGATTATTGAATCCCAAGTTGCATAGTCATATCTCTCTCCAGATGATACCCTAAGGCAGTGGTTCTCAACTTTTTTTGTACCAGGACCCATTTGTAAACACCGATGGCCAGTAGTGCCCCTCACTCCCAACCCACTGCCCCTTACCCCCGGGGGTACCCCCAGTCCTGCAGTGTATGGGGTTGGGGGCAGGGGCCAAGCAGCTCTTTGCAGTCTGGCACTCTACCAGCCTGCAAGGGAAAAGACATGGTTTCCCATGTTTTTCTTCTTTAAAGGAGGATCCATTTTTTTAAGGTTTGTTGATACATTTTTTAAGGTTTTTTTTCATGACCCTTTCATATATTCCTGCCACCCACTTTGCGTTGCAACTCGTGGGCTGAGAAATATTGCCTTAAGGCATCCTCTACA
This sequence comes from Caiman crocodilus, assembly GCA_030014935.1. Lineage (NCBI taxonomy): Eukaryota > Metazoa > Chordata > Crocodylia > Alligatoridae > Caiman > Caiman crocodilus. The sequence continues at coordinate 74,138,076 of JAGPOW010001338.1, read as the reverse complement.
TCAAAAGAGCAAATCTAGACAGGTCATAAGGCAATAAAAATTGTAGGTGGTATCTTTGAAGCTTAGCCTCTTGAAGGCTCAGATAAAGCATAGTGGTTTCTTAACCTGGCAGGGGAAATACCATGCATCTGTGTCTAAGAAAGCAGTTTTACTGAACTGCTTCACAGGAGACCTGCTCGTCTGGTGTGGTTCAGTACTTGCTGAGGTGCAGCAGCTTCAAGTCCAGTTTATGGAAATGGGACTCCCTTGCTTGCTCCAAGGGCCTTATCGCTAAGGGCAAGCAAAACTCTGGGGCATCTAAACCCTAAGCCTCCAGGCTTGGGCCTGTAAGTAGGATGCCCACCAAAGGTTTTGGAAACATCTAAAGCCACAGGTGTGGGTGGAGGATGTTTGTCAGTAGTAGGGCCACTTATGGTTCTGGACTCTTGGATTTGGAATTATTTTTGGTTAATTTGGCCTCAGATACAAATTATATTTTTTTAAAATATCTTTGAAGCATAGGTAAAATAGGTAAACTGTGGCTATAATATTGTTTAAACTATGTCAGTCTAAAAAAGACCATTTGGTAATCAGACAATATTAAAATAAATATTTTTGGAAATATATTTTTAAATATTAATATTACTTCTGAGCTTACTAGGCCTAAAAATCATTCTAGAGCACTTCAGAAATGTTGGTTTGGGATTATTCATTCACACAGAAGAAATCTTATGAAGTAGCTTTTCCAGTATTTTCAGGTAAACCAACGTTGCATTTGAGTTTATTGTATAGCCTAGTAACATCCATAACTTTGTTTAATTAATTGAAAATGCATTGTAGATATATTTTTCTCATTCCAGGAAGAAGTTTATTGGAAAGTGCACCAGAAGGACATAAGACTCAGTTCTCTCAACACTCCACGCTTAACAAAGGTCTTAGTAAGTCAATGGGATTCCTGCCCATGAGAGAGGCACAAGGAGAGGGAGAATTTTTCCTGGATATTTCCTCAGATTACAACTCTGGACATGAAGACACTTGCTGTCCCTATCGATGTAAAACTGATGACTTGGAAAGAAAAAATAAGCTTGGGGTAGATGCTGCCTGCAAGCGGAAGGTTTGGGCTTCCTCCACAGATTTGCTATACACAACTGATAAAGCAACTGAAAGAGACCGTTCTGGAGAGTCTCGCGGGCACAACCGTCCCTATGACACGATTACAGTACGGACTTTAGCTACCACCAGGAACAAAGAAGCAAGATATTCTGATGGGAGCATAGCACTAGATGTCTTCGGTCCTCAGAAACTGGATCAGCTGCGCCAGGTGTCAGAGACATCAACCTCTGCAGCGTTGTTAAGTGCTTTTGACAGAATCCGAGAGAGACAGAGGAAATTGCAGATTCTGAGGGAAGCCATGGATGTAGAAGGTTAGTGTGATTTGCTAGTGTATTGATGAGTGGCAACCTTACCACAAGTGGCTTTCTCTATTTGATCAAAACTCTCTGTCTGGCAGCTCCTGCCAGAGGTGAAATCTCATTTCATCTTAATTTTTTAAGCAAACTGAAAAACATAAGGAGTGTTGCTTCCTTACTGGAGAACTATTGCTATCCTGGTTCAGAATAGTTGCCTGTTGAGACAGGTATTTATGTTTCACATTAGTCCACAGCAGAGACTTTGGGTGCTTACAGACGTGGGGGGAAAGAAAAAAGCAATGCTTTACTTTCAGCTCAGTGCGCCCCTGCACCAAATGGAGTGCTTGTCCAGAAGAGGCGTTGCATCAGTTTGACCTGGCTCACCCAGCGACTGGGTAGCTCACGTGCTTCAGTGGAGCTTTTTGGCACTTTTGTCTAGTGGTTGAAGCACACATAATACACAGACATTGGGGAGCCAGGTCAAACTAATGCCGTTCCTCTTCCAGGAAAGCACTGTTTTTTTGGTTTGTTTTTTTCCCCATGTCTGTCAGCACCCAAAATATGTAGATCTACTCCACTTCCTCCCCCTACTGCTGGAGATGCAGTCCATGCAGGGTTGAAGCACACTGGGTGTTAGGGGAAAGCTTGAAATGCCACAGCTGTTTCTGTACCACCCTGAAGGACTTGAATTTCTCTTGCTATCATTATTTCACCTTTTATAATGCTACTCTTAATGTGGCAGAATGAAAGTTGTGGGGAAGAGAGAGAAACACTGGCATGGAGAGAAACACTGTATCTGGAATCAACATCAGACCTTTCATGATTCATCTCTTAGGTTTCCAGATTTTTTCCATTTAAAGAATATTTAGTTGAAGGGCGCGGCATCAATGAAGGGACTGCAAGGCTTCATTTTTTGTTCCCTCTGAGACAGAACTCTTGCGCTCCTAAAATGGAAAAAAAAAAAGAAAAGAAAATAAAAAAAACATTACATGACATCAGGTTATACTGTTTTTCAGAGGCTTATTGTGTTTGAAGGAAGTTGGATTTTTTTCCTTTTAAACTGCTTACTTTTGAAATATTGTCTTTAGCAATTTTGTTTGAAACATTTAAAGTTAATCTATATTAATGTTGCTAATCTACTAATTAGTTTAACTTTCAGTCTCTGAAGACATGAAGTTCATGAAATTAAAGAGCAAGCTGCTCCCTGCACTAACAAGGAAAATAAAATAGTTTCACTGTTCAAGGGCTCTGCTCTGTGCATGTTAGTATTGCACAATTGCAAAACCCAAGACTTGGCCAGTCCTGCTAATGAGCAACAGTTTGTCATTCCTACTCGCACAGTTTGTGGATACTCAAGAAATCTTAACATGTCCATGCCCTGAAAAAAAATGTTGAGATGATTCAAATGCAGGAAAATACCAGATTCACACAAGGAAGGGTGAAAGTGCAGTTAGTGATAATAGGTATGCTGGCTTCTAGGCCTGTGCAAATAGGGAAGTATTCGATTCCCCAGTGTGGGTGGGAGGTGGAGCGCAATGCGGGTGCAGCTCATTCTGGGTGGCAGCAGGGCATAATTCCTGCCCCCAGCGCTCAAGCGCCCGCATCCCAGCCCCCACCTCGCCTGAGTGGCGCACTCCCCCACCCCAGCTTGACATTTTGTCCCAGCCCCAATCCCTCCCTCTCTGATGCCCTTTCCCTCCCCCCGACCCTAACAGACTTACCAGCTAGAGGCAGCTGTGTCAGCTGCCTGTTTAGTCTATGGCCAAATAGCCGAAGTGGCTAAATCTTTTCTGAAGTGATTCAGATGCTTTGAATCGATTTGGAGCTTTTAATTGGTCTCCCGATTCTATTTGGATTTGGAGATTCAGTCACCGAATTGGGCCGAATCTCTTCCAAATTGAATCAGTTACTGAAGCTACACATAGCCCTCCCAGCTTCCTGTTTGGTGCTGAATGACTTATTTATTTAGAGAAGATGCAGACAATGATTGATGATTAATGTTCCATCATTATGAGCTCACAGTATTGTTTAGTAGAAAAGGTTACAAGATAATTTCCTGGTATGGACCTGACTTGTGACATACTCATCTTACTCTGCCCTTTAAAAAAAAATGAAGTAAACATCTCTTTAGAAGAGCTCTATCATGTGTTTTCCCTGCTCAGGCAAGGATTTGGGTTTTCTCAAGGAAGAGTTTTAGATTAGAATTTTTATCAGTGTATTCTTCAAAAAGGGCTCTTTTTTTTTTTTTAATGCTGTTTTTTATATTTGGCTATTAACTATTCAAAAAAGGCTACCTAAAATTTTGTTCTGAACATGAATACCCAGTGAGACTTATTTGTAACTTTTTCAGTGAGGAACATTTTTAGCAGGCTGGAATTCAAAGGTTTTTGATTTTTGGAGGCACTTACTGTATGTTTATACTGGCTGGGAAGCAGCATTTGTATAAAATATGAGCCGTCTTTTCTTTTTTCCATTCCTATGCACCACATGCTTTACTTTCTGATCTTTAGGATGGCCATGTTTCCCTAGTTTCCTCAAAAGGGGATACTGCCACACCCTCATTCCTCCCTGCTTTATTTCAGCGTGTCTACGCTGTCTCTGAGCGCCAGGCTCAGCTGAATATGCTAGAGTTGGGGGGTAAGAGGGAAAGAGAAGGAGGACTGTTGAAACAGTCCTGTTTTAAACATGACCCAGGCATCCCCATGAAAATGACTTTAAAAAATGGTTAATTTGAGCAAGCCAATGGGACACTTGGGACAGGTGTTTAAAACAGCACTTAGTAGAAATGGAATCTCTGGTCACCTTACTTATTTTGCCTTTTATAAATTGAAGTAAGGGTCTAAACTCTTTCCCTTTGTGAACCTCGGCATTTTTGGCCCTCTCCACGTGCTGTGGACATATAAGCATGCATGCATAGACTGAGCGTTCCCTGGAGACTACACACTGGTCAGGCATATGTACTTTTGTATAACTCAGTAAAAGGGTAGATGGAGAGAGGAAAGGTGGGGGTAGGGAGGGCTTTCCTATGTCTCTGCCCTAGTAGCTTAGTGATTAGGACACTTATCCAGGAAGTTGGAGACTCAGGTTCTAGGTTTTTGTTACCCAGAGCAGGTTTGAACATTTATTTTTCTGATTTCCTAGCACTGTGTTGTAATTATCATGTTACAGGTCAAGCTTTAGCCAGTTGTATCTCCAGTGCTTCTTTTGAAGCTGAATCACTATCCCCTGTATTTAATAGTCATTGGATAAAGCAGGTGGAAAGCATTGCAATGGGGAATTTTCAGCCCTTTTGGGAGCAAGGCTGCAATCTGGAACCCAGGGTCCCCACTCATCCGGCCCAGCAGCCCTGTCATTGAGATGCACACCCTCTAGCTTGTTCTGTCTCCCCTGGGCCCACAGTCTGCCTCTGTCTCATCCATGTAGGAGTCCAGCGGCAAAAGGAATGGTAGAGAGGGAAATGGATAACTCCTAACCTGTAGCATGGTGATTAAAGCATTCTGCTGGCAATTCAGAGCCACCTACTTGACTAAAAAACTAATGTTTGGGGACACAAAGGAAAATAGAATTCCATCAATCTGAGGGATTTTTTTGCAGAGAGAAATATGAATTTGTCTGTATCTTACTCATTTTGTTATGCAGAAGAAAGCTGTAATATGCAAAGGGTATCTATATCTAGCACATACAAATCTGAATGCCTATTTACTAGGTATGTCGTACCATGTATGGTGGTAGCCTTTTGGAATGCACATGAGAGAGATCGTCAGATCTGAACCTCAGCTGCTCATTTCAAGGGAGCCCATGGAAGGTGCATGGGTGAAGCCACCAGTTCACTGGGTAATGGATATTGTGTAACTCATGCTTAAAGAGCAAGTACAAACGGTTGGGTAGAAACAGAGACAGATTGTCTCCTTCTTGCAGAATATGCAGTTTAGGGGGAAATTGTCCAGAAACAAAGAAGAATGAAGTGATAGGACTTAATGAAAGGAATTTCTGTGTCCAACCTCTTTCACAGATCATGCCTTCACACATGGCCTAGTGTGACCTTGCAGGAAGGGGCTGCTGGGGAGAGATGGGATGTTACTGTCTTTAAAACAAACCAAGCATTCTGCAAAAAGAGCAAGTGTTTTATCACAAGCCTGATTGACAAACCTAGGAAGAGTTGGAGGTACAGTGCTAGCAGAATCCTGACTGGAAACGAGAGTCTTTTTGCAGGACCTTCCAGGTTTTTTGCAGTATTTGACATTTTGTTGCATCAAGACCCTATTTCTCTTCAATTCATCTATATCCTTGTCTGTAAATCTGTTTCTAACTTTTTCTTTCAAGTCCCAGAAGGGCAGTTACCTTAGTGCAGACTAAACTTTACCAAATACAGATTTCTTTTTAAATCACAAGGGAACTTTAACAAACAAAAAAGGCTTATACCATTTTTACATCAAAATTGTTTTGAGTTAACCTGGCCTTTGTTGTATTTATAAATCTTGAAGTGTTTCATAGATTCAATAGACACTAGGGCTGGAAGGGACCTCATAAGATCATTGGGTCCAGCCCCCTGCCCAAGGGGTAGGAAGTCACCTAGGCTCAAAGGATCCCAGCAAGATAAACGTCCAAATGTTTCTTGAAAGAGTCCAGAGTAGGTGCTTGCACCATCTCTGGGGGGTGTCTGTTCCAGGCCTTGGGGACTCAGACAGTAAAGAAGGTTTTCCTTGTTGTCCAGCCTAAAACGGTCTTGCAGGAGTTTGTGACCATTGGACCTTATCATCCCTTGGGTGCTCTGGTGAACAGGCATTTCCCCAGATCCTGATGCACGCCCATTATGTACTTACAGGCTGCCACCAAGTCACCCCTGAGCCTGTTCTTCTCCAGACTGAAGAGTCCCATAGCTCGCAGCCTCTCTTCATAAGGTTGGTTTTCATGCCCTCTGATCATGCATGTGGCTCTCCTCTGGACTCTTTCAAGCTTCTCCATGTCCTTCCTAAATTGTGGAGCCCAGAATTGGATGCAGTTCTTCAGCTGCAGCCTCACCAAAGCTGAGTACAGTGAGAGGATGACATTCTGGGTCTTGCTCAATCGGTAGATGCAAGCCAGAGCCAGAGCTTTGTTTGCTTTGGCAGCTGCAGTATCACATTGGTGGCTCATATTCATCTTGTGGTCAGTCGTGACCTTCAGCTCTCTTTCAGTCATGGTGCTAGCAAGTGACCGAAAGCATCGCCAAGCGTATAAGTGTGATGCGGGTTTTTATTCCCAAGATGGAGCACCTTGCATTTCTCCATATTGAATGCTATCAGGTTTTCATCCACCCACCTTGCAAGCCAATTGAGATTGGCCTAGATCACCAGCCTATCCTCAAGTGTAGAGACTCTTCTGCAAAGTTTGGTGTTGTCAGTGAACTTGGCCAATCCACTTTTGACGCCAGTGTCCAATTTGTTTATGAAGACATTAAAGAGTTACAGGTTTGAGAACGGAGCCTTGGGGGACACCACCAGTCACCAAGTGCCATGTTGATTCAGATCCGTCAGCTACTACTCTCTGAGTCCGACCCTGGAGCCAGTTCCTCAGCCATCAGTCTGTGGAGTAGTCGAGGCTGCAGTTGCCCAGTTTTTCCATGAGGACATTGTGGGACATCAGGTCAAAGGCTTTTTTAAAGTCCAAATATATGACATCAACCCTTCCCTCTTGTCCAGGTGATACATGACCTGGTCATAGAAGGAAATGAGGTTGGTCAAGCAAGACTTACCCACAACAAACCCATGTTCACTATCCCTCAGAATGTTGCCTTCTGTTAACCTGTCAAGAATGGTTTCTTTGATAATTTTTTCCAAAATCTTCCCAGGGATTGATTGGCCTGTAATTACCAAGGTCTTCTTTCCTCCCTTTCTTGAAGATGGGCACCGCATTGGCTCTCTTCCAATCTTCAATTACTTTGCCTGAGTGCAACAAGTTCTCGAATATCCTCACCAGCGGCTGCACTATGATGTCTGACAGTTCCTTTGCACTCTTGGATGCAACTTATCTGGACCAGCTAATTTATGGGGGACCAGCCTCTCAAGATCCTCCCTCACAAGATCCACGCCAGTGGTGGCCATATATCCATCTACACCCCAGTCATCCCGCATCACGCTAGGCAGGGTGGTCCCTTTGGACTGGTGAAAAACCAACGCAAAGTAATCATTAAGCAGATTGGCTTTTTCCTGAGTGTCACTAGTTGGCTGCTCCCTGCTCATTTAGCAGGGGTCCAATGCTGCCCTTGTTTTTCTTCTGACTCCCCACATACCTGAAAAAGGACGTTTTATTGTCCTTGACTCATGTAGCCAGATGGAGTTCAGTTGCAGCCTTGGCTTTTCTAGTTCGCTCCCTGCAGGTGCAGACCAGTGCATTATACTCCACCTTAGTGATGTTTCTTGTCCTACATCCTTTGTATGCCTCTCTTTTTAGACGTAGGAGGTCCATGAGTTCCCTGCTGAGTCAAGGGGGTTCTTGAGCCCTCTTACCACCTTTCCTATGGGTGGGATGGAATCCCTTGTGCTTCAGGATTGCTTCCTAAAGGAACAACCACTCATCATGAACTCCCCTCCCTATGAAATCATGGCCTCTTAGACCTCAAGAACAAGCCCACTGAGCTTATGAAAGTCAGCTTTCCTAAAGACAAGAACTACTGAGCTGCTGGCTGACTTGCCAGCTTTGTGATGGATAGTGAAAGTGATCAACTCGTGGTCACTGTCTCTCAGCTTCCCTTCAATTCTTAGGTCACTGATTAAATTGCCCCTGTTGGCCGGTACCAGGTGCAGCAGCACTTTGCCTCTTCTTGGCCCATAAACTTCTTAGGACAGGTAGAGCTCATCCACACATGTAAGGAAGCTTTGTGACTGATCAGATTTGGCCAAGTGCTCATCCCATGAGATGTTCTCAGAGCATGGTTGTCATGGGAGAATGCAGCCTCGGTCAATTCCCTGGCAAATGCATGGTCAAGCACTTATTCCTGTTGAATGACTGTAAAAATATTCCCACACACAAAAGCTCGTGCCCCAAGTGTTCACTCAGAACACATTTTACAACCAAATTATAAATCTCAGGAAAATAGGGTTTATAGTGGAAAGATTGACACAACCTTAATTATAGCAGCTTTATAATACAGCAGTCTGCAAAAAAAACCATGCAAACTACAAACCATATAAGCTGTGTTATGTTATAATCTACAGTTGTGTTTTAAAATGTTTCAGGTTTAATTTCCAAAGCTTCTTAAAGACAACTTGCAGTCTTGTGTTCAGTGGTGTTCTTCTGAGAATGAGATTATTTATCTTCTCCATATGCATAAAAATGTGAACAGTTGTTCATTGCCCAGGGCTTAGGTAGGAGATAGAGAAAGAAGGAATATCATAGGTGGTTACAAGCATACATGATTTGCTTTTGAATATTAAAAACAAACTATCAAAATATTTCTAGACACTTCCAAGAAACACTTGGATGATTATTGTGCTGAGATCATTTGATCCCCTCTGACTTTCTTGCCTTTTGGGCAGGGGGCTGAACCTGATGATCGCGCGAGGGTCCTTCCAGCTCTAATGTCTGAAATCTGTGGAAGTTTCTCTTAATCTTTCTCTCCCTTCCCTTCCCTCCAAAGAAATGAAAGACATGCCCACTATTTCCATACTTATTGTCTTTTTAGGCTTATACTTTGCTTTTCCAAGTGTTGAGTTTGTTCTGGGTTTTACAGCTATAAAACCTTATAATGTGGAGCAGCAAGATCATCTTTCCATAGCAAATAGATTTGTGTTGTTTTTCTTGAAACTTGGCAGTTGTTGCTTGGCACCAACAGGAAATGTCCTCATTCAGAGACACTGGAAATATTCTGCCCTGTATGTTTATTGAGTGGCTTGGTGTTCAAAGACCATGGTTAACAACAGACAAGGCTCTTTGGTTAACAGCATACATTCATTTCCCAGCAAACAGCTTTCACCACCATCTTTCCACAAAGCCGATTTGTATCTTCTGAGAAACAAAGCTGTAAACAGACTTCTGGTTTTTAGATCCCAGGCCTGCCCCTGAATGAGCCTGACAGTACAACATGTGTCAGTTTGATGCTATTCCAGCATTAGTCTTTTCCCCTCACTCCCCATCCTTTCATGTATTGCATTGGTAGGCTTTTTGTCATGTTTAATGACTTCTTCTCCGGTGCTAAAACTGAAGTGCTTTATTGCTGAAGTATATGCTTACCTTTCTCTCTTACAAGAATAAGGTTAGTTGATCTTTAACAAAGTGCAGCGGGGGGGCCAAGGAATAGCAGTTGCTTGTGCTCTGAGGAAGGTTAGTGGCACAAAAACAGAAGGGTGAACAGGCACTGCCATTATAGCTGACTGTAGATAAAAAGGCGGAGGGGGAGGGAAGAGAGAATTGCAACTAAAGAGTAGATCTTTCTGAAATTTGCCTGTAGAATCCCGGTGTGAGGAAGTGGGGACAGCTGGAGGGGGTCCCATAGCTGGTTTTTGTGAGAGATTTGTTTAGTCGCGAAGCATTTGGGTACCAAAAAATGCCAAGTCATCTTCTGTTCTCTTGTGATTTCCTGGATCAGTAAACCAGGCATATGTGACTGAGAAGAACCAAACAGTGCGGTTTGTTTTGGAACAGTGGACAATCTCTGCAGACCCTTCATTTCTCTAGCCAGCTAGCTAGCTGCTCTCTAACTGAGGGGCATGTTCCACTTCCCAACTCCTTCAGTCTCCTTAGTTAAGGAGCATTTCTAAATTATAGCTTCTATCACTACATACATTTACTTTTTATCTTCTGCTTTCCTAGCTTTACCCCTCTTAATCTGGCTTTTCTTTCTCTGCACTTCGCAGTACTTTAGTGGGATGATAACTAGGTGTGACTGACAGCACACTCTATTTTTGGAAGGTCTCTTCCTCCTCACCTTATTTCTCAGCTTTCTTCTCAGCTCTTACCCCTGTACCACCCGACACTACCTGTTTTATTCTGCCCTTTCTTTAAGACCACCTCTTATTTTCAGACTGCCTTTTTGATTTTTACCACATTTTTTACCTTTCTTGTGTGTATTTTTTTTATGGTACCCTCAACTTGTTTTCATCCAGTTATGTACATCAGGAGACCAAAAAAACTCTCTGAATCAATTGGGAGCCTCCAGATCGATTTGGAAAAAGATTCGGAAGGCAGTCTTTCAGGGGAACAGAAACTGAGAAGAGGGAGCATGGAGGGAGGAAAAGACTGACAACTGTAGCTGGCCAGTGACTGTGATCTTTCCCTGAGTTCCCTTCCAGTCACAGTGCTCTGGGGGAGGGACATAGAAGCAGCATATAAGTCTCTGCCTGCAGTCTTTCTGTCCCTTTTGTGAACTGTTTCTACAGCTGAGCAACAGCGTCTGAACGGTTCTACGGGACTGGCTTGACTTCCTAGTCAGTCTCCTGCTAGTCTCCCTTCTTGGAAAGGATTGGATACAGCTTACT
>JAGPOW010001338.1:74070228-74127133 GCA_030014935.1 Caiman crocodilus | reverse complement strand
TAGTTCTTATTATGTTTTCCCCCAGACTTTAAAAGAAAGCTGTATTTTCCCTGGCAGTATGATCCATCACTGTGCAGGAAAGCACATACATACACATACAGTAAAGACAACCAAGAAGAGATAGTACTCAGATACATACAGTAATCGGAGAAGAGGAGGAGATATTAGTTAGCTAAATACAAACACAGAAGAAGAGATATAATAGCTGCACACACACAGAGACGCATCCAGCACAGCAGAGATTAATATGAAGCATGCTGGAAAGGCAGGTGCCAGGTCTTCTGGCAGGGGAGGGAGAGGGGCTAGACGGGGTAGAGGCAGAGTTGCAAGTTCTGCACCCCGCAAACATAGACGCAGACTCTTTCCTGGCAGCGATGAGTCTTCTGCTGCCAGTGGGAGCAAGGACATGGGAGCAGTACCTGTCCTTGCACCACCTCCCCTAACACCAGAAGTAGCCACCAGCACCAGCAGGACAGTCCCCTCCACCCCAATTTCATCTCCCAGCATAAGCGTCCCACTGCCAGAGGAGGAGCTGAATCTGGAAGCAGGGGACCCGAGTGCCCTCGCAAAAGAAACTCTAGGGAATGAGGGGGATCTGGGTTTGTGCTCCACACCCCTCAAAGTTCCACTAGAGCCAGGTCTCCTTCTCTGGAAGGTATCGCGGAAGAGGTTCAGGTTGATGTTGTGGAGGCAAGCAACTTGGCTGAGTCAGCCCATACTGTCGTTGTGCCTCAACCTGCTGAAGAGGGGGAAAGGGCAGGATCCGCACCCTCAACCCAGAAGTCAAAGGGTAGTGTAGTGTGGGATAATTCTGAAGTGGCAGATGATCCCAACTATGCCATCTGTCACCACTGCCAAAGGCAAATCAACTGGGGCAAGGAGGTGAAACGCTTCGCTCCATGGTGATGCTGCTGCATCTCAGGAGGTAGCACCCCCTTGCCCGTGCTCCTCCTCAACCTGGCAGTAGTGGGAGCATGCACAAAGGAAAATCCACCCTATTGCTCCAAAGCCTCCATCGCCACGAAGAAGAGGCAGGCCACCCTGGAGCAGTGGGAGAAAGCTGCAGAAAAGCAGGACACGTTGCAAAGGTGAGCAAGGTCACCCAGAGCGTCGGAGAGACACTTGCTCTGCATAGCCAGCCCTTATCGTTAGTTGAGCTGCCAAGGTTCAGGCGTTCATGGCACTCGTGGCTCTATCCTACCAAGTGCTCACATGTACTGTCTTTAGCAGGATGGTGGTGCCCTCCCTTTATGTGACATGAAGGGAGTACTTGAGGAAGGAGCTGCAGAAGGCAGGTTCACGGGTAGCCTTACATTTCACCTCCGATACCTGGAGCAACCAGGGTGGAAATCATTCCTACCTGTCCCTCACAGGGCACTGGTGCAATCAGTCAGGGTGTCAGTGGGCTCTCCTTCAAGCAAAGATGAAGGATGGGTCCCACACAGCAAGGAAGATCATTCTGGCCGTGAACTGCATGGTGCAGGTGTGGCTCATTGGGGAGGGTGAGCTTACCAAAGATTCATAGTTACTGAAAACGGGGCCAATATGGTCAAGGTGGTCTGTGATGCTGACTTTATTGGCATCTGCTGCGTGGCACATAAGTTCCACCTTGTAGTCAGAGGCACCTTGGAGGAGGACAGGGCTGCCACTGATGGCGCCATCACTACACCCAGCTGATTAGTGGCAGGCTACTTCCACCTCAGCATCAAGGTAGGCAAGGTGATGCAGGACAAACAGGCAAAGCTGAGCATCCCGCAGCACAAAATCATGGAGACTCGGTGGAACTCCCCATACCTGATACCGGGAAGGCTGATGGAGCAACTGAAGGCCGTCCATGAGATGATGTTGCTCAGGGAGATTGGGATCAGCGTCCCACTTAACAAAGCGGAGTGGGATGCCATCTCCCAGATCTTGGTGGTCCTTAAGCCGTTCCTCGAGGCCACCGAGACCCTTAGTGCTGGTGATGCTGTACTTAGCTAGGTGATCCCCAGAGTCAAGTTACTTGAGAACCAAATGGAGAAGTTCCAGGGGATCAGTGTTCCTGCCTGGGGCAGGCTGCTTTCACCAGATGTGCAGGCACTGGTGAAGCGACTGAAGGAGTGCATCAAAAAAATGGCTTGATCCTTTCCAGTCCAGTATGGTCCATGTGCTGCTGGGCATGTGCAGCGCGAAGGTGAAGGGGAGCATGTGCAGCACCAAAACCCTCGATCACTGGACAGAGGTGCTGGTTAACAGAGTCAGGGAGGTGGAAGGGCAGAGGCAAGGGGACATAGAAGAAGGGGATCCACTTTCCCATGCCAGCACTCCCAGCACCAGCCAGTCTCCTCCATGACAGCCACTGTCAATGTGGGCGAAGAGCATAGCTTCAGTGTTGGGGTCCAGAAACACCAGACTTCAGCCTCAGGCAGGTAACACCAAGGCTTTATTGGCTACCTGTCTCACCAAGGATGTGGAGACATTGGACTTTGACCCCTTGACTTGTTGGGCAGCCTACAGACAGATGTGGCAGGATCTGTCCACGGTTGCCTGGGAACACCTGTCCACCAACCAGTGTGCCAAGCGAGAGGGTTTTCAGCATTGCTGCAGATATAGTGACACCCCACCACACCTCCTTGGATCCTGGTTTGGTGGAGCAGCTGGTGTTCCTGAAGGTGAACCTCCTGCTGCTGGGGTTCCCCATGCTCCACCTGCAGACGGACTGAGCGCCACCCTGCTCACTCCATCCGCACCAATTTCCTTTTCTTTTTTTTAAACTATTTAATGCCCCTCTCTCAGAGCTAGAGGCAGCACTCACTGCATCACCAGCCAATAGGGGAAGAACATCTCCCTGCGGAGCCCCCATGCCAAGATAAACTTGGAGGTATGGGCTGGGGCCATGGGGAAGGAGGAGGCCCCAAGTCCTGGGCTTGACCTAAAACTGCTTCTTGCCAGGGTCAGGAGGCCTGGTGGGACTGCCAGCAATGCTGCAGCCCCAGGAATTGCCAGGACTGAGGACCTCTCTGGTGAAACGTGGGTAGGAGGTGCCTCATAACCTTCAGCCACCACAGGCACGCACAGTCCTGGCTGGGAAAGGCCCAGACCACTAAGATCTTTGAGAGGCCTGAGGCTTGGTGGTTGCAGTGGAATTGTAAGGCTGCAGGTGAGCTCAGCTTAGGTTTCTGAGATGCCATCTGCAAGGCATGGGCTTTCAGGTTTAAACCCTTCCTCAGGCTGAGGAAGCATCTAGTTGGTTTGTGTGTGCTCTTGTTGGATGGAAGGAATAGTAAAGAAACCAGAGGCTGGCATGCAATGCAGGCAAGAAAGCCAGTCAGTGAAAATGGAAATGAAGGCATCAGGGGGTAACAGACAGGCTAGGGAAGGAGGGTGTAGCAGGTGAAAGTGGAGAGATACCTGGGGAGTCAGACGTCTGGCAGGTTGTGGTGTCATAAATCCAATGTCTATATTGAGTCCATGAGTTTCTCTGTATAAAAGGTTGATGAAATGAAGTTCATAGGTCTGTCTGAAAAGTGGTTTGTAAATTCCCTTTGAGGATCATGACTGAGCGACTGGATATAGAGTGGTTTTCTTGTGAGAAATGTGTCCCCACAGGTAGTTGGGTATTCATGTCTGTAATAGATTCTGGTGTAGTTTGTGGGGGTACTGGAGACATGCTGGCAGGTTTCTTGCCATGGTATGGTCTGGATCGATCTCATGTGTTTTCGGCTGAAGGGAGTTGGCTTCTGGTGATGAGGTTATCAAGGTTCGGTGCTTGTTTGAATTTACAAACCACTTTTCACAGGCCTTTTCCATGAAAACCTCAACACCAGACTTCCAACAACCTTTAGACTAAGTAGGTTAATTCTTCTGTTAATCTGCCCCAGAAAAACAATTGAATTTATGTTTTCTCTTATAATCCCTTTTTTTACTTACCTCATTGTATGAAAGTTTAGGCAGGGTGTCTAAGAGCCTGCTATAAGTCAGCAATATTACATATTATTTGCAGGTAGAAGCAAATTAAGCTGCCATTCTCACATGCCTTACAACATAGTGTGGAAACATGCTTAGGTATGATTAAAATTCAGTAGCAGTAGAGAGGACTGTCGGATGGTTGGTACATCTGGTATGGATCCGAGTCAGTTACATTAGAAGCGTGCTCAGAAGTCGTGTTGTAATCTGTGTGTGAAAAGTAGAAAATAAAATTATTCTGGCAAGCTGGTGATAACATTTCTATCACACAGAGAATTCATTGCATAGTTTGTATAAATTGGCTTTTCAAAGAGGAAAAGTGACCATAATTTTAAACTACAGATTTAAATGCAGTCTGCCTCATATCAACATGACTTGTGGAAGGGTCCAGTATCAATATTGTTTTGTTTTGAATGATGTGGACTAATGTCAGAGAGTGGTAAACCTGTTTTTACAACTTCATGTTTAAAATGGAAAATACAATGCACATTTTTTTGGCTTTTTGGATGAACACTCATCTAAAAATAATGATGGGCTTCCATCAATGAGGTCAGATTGAGAAAGAGACTTGCTTATTTAAAACTGATAAATCCAAATCCTATTCCCAATCACTTAAATCAAAGTTTTAATTTTAATATTTTATTTGGTTCCATTTATGTTCGTTGGTTATTGTTTCCATTTTTTCACAGTTTGGACAATAGGACCCAGATCCAGGAAGGAACTTAGACACCTAAAGTGAACCATAATTAACTGAAATCTAGAACTGTGCTCCTCCAAACCCCTGTTCACTTGCCCCCTAACTAGAGGTACTTACGTTCTGGAGATTCCTCAGTTCTCACAATTAAAGTTCGACCAACAACTAAGGTTCTGTTTTCATGCATACCCCAAAGCACCTCAGTCTTGACAGTGCTGAGGAGTTCAGCACCTAGCTCAGGCCTGTGCCCCATCAGGATCCACACAGTCTGCGTTTCTTCATCTGGTTTGCCTCAGGAGCTCCAGTTTGGCAGGCATTCTCAGAGCATACCTCCTGAATCGGACTTCACACCAAATGCAGTGGCAGGCACTGGTTTCCTTTTAAACATGGCCAATTGTGATGTCACCTATGCCCTTTCACTCTTCTGCTTCATGGCTGGAGTACTCGCACACAAGATCTTAGCCCTGGGTTTGGGTCCCTCCTCTGCTCAAATCCCTCCTTCCGATCTCTGAAAGTGGCCTAAGCAACAAGCTGTAGGCCATTCTGGAGTAGTAGATGCCAGTCTTGCATCTTCCCTGGGAAGCTGTGCTGCTTTGGATCAAAGAACTAAAGAACCATTGCGAGAGAGAGAGTGACTCTCCAGCCTGTGGCTAGGACATTCATTTGGCAGTGAGGAGTCCAGAATTCCTGCTTGTGTCACTGTTATGTAAAAAAAATTATTATTAAGTAATAAAAATCTTTTTAGTAGTTTAGCCAACTTTTTAAATTACAAAAAGAACATTTTTCCCCCCTGAAATACTCACTTAAGTCCCCCATCTTTTGCTGTCTTCTTCCTCCTCTGTGAAGCCAGTAATTTGCATAATAATGCCTTTGCAAACCTGTATCTCTGTAATTTGAGTCATGTGTTCAGCGTAATGACATTCCAGGCTAAACATGGTCCTTTAATTTCTGTTGAAGTTGGCTGGGATGAGACTTTCTGTGTATTACTTGTCTGGGCTTGCATATCTTGCCGTGGGTAAATGGGGTGTTTTGTTAGTTTATGCTTTGTTATGCCTCTGAAGCTGTGCTTTGCTGATTTTGAAAGGCAGATTAAAAAAGCATAAACCCAATACAATTCAGCATGAACACTGATTTGCCAGACATAAAGTTTTCTTGGATCATGCCTGTGCCTCTTGATAATTCACATTTTTATTACTGCCTTACCACAGTTTTATTTATAGGATATTTTAAATCATAGATCTAAGTCGTGAAATGATTTGAGGCATTCTGAATATTAAGAGATTCCATCCTGCTTACAGCATTGAACTGGATGGATTTCCTGATTCGCAGACACCGAAAATATCACAGTGAGGGGAAGATGATGTTGAGGCCCTAGAGAGATGAGCAGATACTAGGCCTGTGTCAATAGGGAATTTTCTATTCAGAGTCAGCCAATTCAGGGGCCAGTGATTTGATTCAGATCACTGTCCCAAATCAATTTGACCTAATCGGCTTCAGAAAATTCGGCGCTGATTTGGAGAGGCTTGGTGATTTGGCCATAGAATATAATGGGGAATCACTGAAATACCTATAACTTTGTCATTTTTTGGCAGATTTGGATGAAAACAGCAGGGATGGTAGCCCCTTCTGAGGGCATGAAGCCTGCCAAGCTTTAAGGAGTTTTCCCGAAAGTTCATCCTGGCATGGGAGCTCAGCAGGGAGATGTTCTTCTCCTACTGGCTGGTGATACAGTGAGTGCTGCCTCCAGCTCTGAGAGTGGGGCATTAAATGCTTTAAAAAATTTTAAAAAGGGGGAAATTGGTGCGGATGGAGTGAGCAGAGTGGCACTCACTCTGTCTGCAGGTAGAGCTGGGGAATCCCAGCAGTCAGAGGTTTATTTTCAGGAACACCAGCTGCTCCACCAAACCAGGATCCAAGGAGGTGTGGTGGGGTGTCACAACATCCTTAGCAATACTGAACACCATCTCACTTGGAACACTGGTTGGTGGACAGGACAGGTGTTGCTGGGCAGCCGTGGCCAGATCCTGCTGCATCTGGCTGCGGGTTGCCCAGTAGGCCAAGGAGTTGAAGTTCAGCAGCTCCATGTTGTCAGCAAGATATGTAGCCACCAAAGCCTCGGCACTACCCGCCCAAGCCTAGAGTCTGGTGCACCTTGACCTCACCATGATCTGCTCGCTGGGGAATTGGCTCCACAGTAGGACCCAGAGGGTGGTGGTTGATGGGAGTCAATCATCATGGTGCGCTGTGACCAGTGGGGTCCCTCAAAGCTCTGTCGCAGGGCCTATACTTTTTAACATCTTCATCAATGATGTAGACATTGGTGTAAGAAGTGGGCTGGCCAGGTTCACTGATGATACCAAACACTGGGGTAAAGCATCCACACCTGAAGACAGGAGGGTGATCCAGGCGGATTTTGCTGTCAAAAATCATGAAATGAGCGGATGAGAACCTGATGGTGTTTAACACCGAAAAATGCAACGTTCTCCACCTTGGGAGGAAAAACCTGCAGCATCCTTATAGGCTCAGCAGAGCTATGCTGGTTAGCACCACAGGTGAAAGGGACTTGGGGGTCATGATTGACAATATGAACATGAGCCTTCAGTGTGGTGCTGTGGCTAGTAAAGCAAGCAAAACTCTGGCTTGTATCCATAGACGTTTCTCAAGGAAATCCCGGGATGTCATTCTCCTGTTGTATTCAGCATTGGTGAGGTCATAGCTGGAGCATTGCATCCAGTTTTGGGCTCCACAATTCAAAAAGGATATGGAGAAGCTTGAGAGAGTGCAGGGGAAAGGCATGCACATGATCAGAGGGCAGGAAAACAGACCTTATGATGAGATGCTGAGAGCCATGGGACTCTTCAGCCTGGTAAAGTGCAAACTCAGGCAGGGGCAATCTGATGGCCACCTACAAGTTTATCAGGGATGTTCACCAGGATCTGGGGGAACATCTGTTCACCAGAGTGCCCCAAGGGATGACAAAATCAAACAGTCACAAACTCAGCTACAACCGATTCAGGCTGAACATAAGAACTTCTTTATTGTCCGAGCCCCCAAGCTTTGTAATAGACTGCCAGCAAAGGTGGTTCAAGCACCGACTTTGAACGCCTTCAAGACACATTTGGATGTTTATCATGCTGTGATCCTATGATATCTGCTAACTTCCTGCCCCTGGGGCAGGGGGCTGGACTCAATGATCCTTTGGGGTCCCTTCCAGCCTGAATGTCTATGAAATCTGGACCTCAACATTAAAGCCATACCGTTGACCCATGTTTGCAGTGGGTGTCATGGAGGAGACTGGCTGGTGCTGGGAGTGCTGACACAAGAAAGTAGATCACCCTCTTCCATGTACCCTCGCCTCTGCCCTTCTGCCTCCCTGACTCTGTTCACCAGCACTTCCATCCAGTGATCAAGGGTTTGGTGCTGCTTGTGCTCCCCTTCTCTTTGGGTCTCATATGCCTGCCAGCACATGGATGGTACTGGACTACAAGGGATCCAGCCGTTTTTTGATTCCCTTCTTCAGCCCCTTCACTACGGCCTGCACCTCTGGTGAAAGCGGCTTTCCCAGCCAGGAACACTGATCCCCTGGAACTTCTCCATTTGGTTCTCAAGCTCCTTGATTACGAAGATCACCTAGCTAAGGAGGGCATTGCTAGTGCTGCAGGTCTCAGTGGCCTTGAGGAAGGGCTTGAGGACCCCCAAGATCTGGGAGATGGTACCCCACTTCACTTTGTTTAGGGGGCCACTGATCCCAATCTCCCCGAGTAAGGCCATCTCATGGATGGCTTTCTGTTGCTCCACCAGCCTTTCCAGCATCAGGTATGTAGAGTTCCACCGAGTCTCCACATCCTGCATGATTGTGTGGTGCAGGATGCTCAGCTCTGCCTGTTTTCCTGCAGCATCTTGCCCACCTTGATGCTGAGGTAGAAGTAGCCTGCCACATTCCTGCATTTTGAAATCAGTGAATGGTAGTGATGGTGCCATCTCTGGCAGCCCTGTCCCCCTCCAAGATGTCCCTGACCATGAGGTGCAGCCAGTGTGCCACACAGCAGATGCCAACACAGTTGTCGGTGACTATGAACCCACAAATGAGCTCACCCTGCCCAACGAGTCATCCGTGCACCACGCGGTTCATGGCCACCTTGATCTCCCTTGCTGTGTGGAACTCATTCATCACCTCTGCGTGAAGGAGGAGAGCCCACTGACAGCTTGACTGATTGCACCCCTGCCCTGTGGGGGGGAGGTAAGCATGATCTCCAGCCTGGCTGCTCCCAATGTCAGAGGTGAAATGCAAGATTAACTGCAGACCTGCCTTGTGCAGATCCTCCTTCCCCTGCATGCCTCATACAGGGAGGTTACCTCCGTCCTGCTATAGGTGGTGCTTGCGGGCACTTGGTAGGATGGGGCCACAAGCCGCCTGAACCCTGGCTGTTCAGCTAAGGAGAAGGTTAAACATCTCCGATGATCTGGGTGACCTTGCTCGTCTTCGCAACATGACCTGCTTTGTGTGTGGGATGGGAGATGAAAGTGGAGAGACACCTGGGGAGTCAGCTGTCAGGCAGGTTATAATGTGTCATAAGTCCAATGTCTATATTTAGTCCATGATTTTTAGTATCCTGGAGGTTGATGAAGTGGAGTTCATAGGCTCATCTCTGGGAAGTATTTTGTAAATTTCCTTTGAGGATCAGGACTGAGAGAGTGGAGAGAGAGTGGTTTTCTTGTGAGAAATGTGCCCCCACAGGTAAGTGGTTATTTCTGTCTTTGATAGATTTCCACTTTCATCCCCCTTTTCTCTCCCCCGCACCTGTCTCTCACCCATTGACTCCTCAGTCTACATTTTCACTGACTACCTGTCTTGTACGCACACCAGCCCAGCCCCCGGCGTCTTTATTTGTCATTCCATCCAGGAAAAGCACACACCGACTGCTGAAACTTCCTTCCTGACGAAGGGTTTTTGAGCCCAAAAGCTTGCTTAATAATTGTTTTCCAACTATTTAAGTTGATCTAATAAAAGATATCAGGTTCACCCAAAGAACCTTGTCTGCCTATGTCCTTAGACCAACATGGCTACAACCTACACCCCTGTAATTGATTTACATACTTTCAACATTTTTACCAATCAACTTGAAATCCAGTTGTTCTCCTAAAATAAATTAAAAGTAACTTTAGGTAGTGCACTTGATTGCAGTCCATTTTTCCCTTCAAAATCAGATTTTTTCTGCATATCTTAATTTTCTCGCTATTGTCTGAAAGATTTACAGACAAGGAAAACTGGCTAGCTAGAAAACTAATTGTAAAAGTGAAGATACTTGTTTTACTTTGAAACCCCTAGATAACATTTGACTGTTCTTCCTATGTTTCTTTAAGATCTATTGATATTACTTGGTTACTAACAAGCTCCTAAGGCTTAACAAATTGAAACGTTTTAGTGGAGACAACCCAATTTAAGCTCTGATTCTTCAAGGCAGAGCTCTGCACGCAGGAAGAGTGTTTTGCAGAATCAGGGCCTTGTGTTCCAGTATATGTGCTGCTACATTGAGGCAATATTAAAGTCTGTGGAGACTACCACTGATAGATGTTTCTCTAAAATTTCCATTGGAATGGGAGTCTGGCTAACTCAATCCATTTTTTCATTGCTCGTATCACTAGAAACTTTCTCTTAGTATGTAACTTAAATTTTGTTTACTGCAAATCCAGATGATTTCTGATTGACTTGTCTCCAGTGAACAGGGAAGACAACTGATTAGTCTCTTCTTTGTGATAACCTTTTACATGTATATCGTGTCTTCTCGAAGCCTTCTCTTTTGTAGAGAAAGCACTTGTCATTCCTTCAACCTCTCCATGCCACAGCTTGGCCCATTATTTTACTGCACTGTCTGTGCTGCATGGATAACTGGAGCCGATATATTTCCAACTCCATGGGACTGGTTAAATTCTAGTTAGTATTTCTAATTTAGAGTATCTAGGGCACACTCACAGGTGTTGACCTTTTTTGCCACCCCAGGCTGCCATCCATGACCCTAGACCCTAAAAACTAGTGTCTGAGAGAGCCTCCCCCCCCAGTCACTTGCTCAGACTCTCTCTGTCCCACCAATGCTATGGGAACTCTGGCCTTGCTTAGTTTAATTTACTGGGAAAACATTAGGTCAGAAAAGTAAAGAGCACAGGTTTAGCAAAAGGATTGCTTGACCTTGTTGATTATACTCATACAGATTAGAGAGTTGCAGTTCCTTGGGAACAAAAAATCCTAGATGTCACCCTCTCCTAGTCTGAGCTTTGTCAGATATTTTGAGTGGGTAGAGTCTACCCTGTCCTCCTTAAAATGGGTGAGGAGTAGCCCCTCACAGACCAGAATCTGACTCTTGTGTAAGGCCATCTCCATGTCATGTGCTCAAACTGAAAAGGTCTAACTCTACTGGTTGTGGTTATCTTCTCTTATATGTAGTCCCTAGAGGAGTAGGGCAATTATTCTGTGTACAAAATTGAGGTAGCACTGTGGACAGCATAGTGTCTAGTGAATGCTTCTCTCTCTTACAAAATGGTATAGTCACAGACTGTTTAGCTATTATGGAAAAGTTGGTTTTATGTTAGCTAATTGTTCTTGATTTTTAGCATAAGAATGTTGTTGCTTTGCTTTCCTAATGCGTGTCTCTAAATTTGCAGAACCCTCAAGAAGATACAGATCTTACCACAGCGATGTTTATAGTACCTCCAGTGAAAGTCCATCTATTACTTCTTCAGAGCCAGATTTTAGGCAAGGTAAGAACACTAAAATATTTAAAACTGAATTTAAATAACAATAACAGAAGAAAATAAAGATAAACACTTAGAAGTATTTTAAAATAAATCCAGCATGTATAAAGAAAAAAACCCCTAAACTAGAACACTTAAGAGCAAAATCAATACTAGGAAAATGACAAGCCACATAAGGATTTTATTTTTATAAAATATATTATTACAGCACAGAAGAAGTCAGATATTCATAGAAGAGGAAGAGATTATATATTATTGTAGTTACATATAGATTAAAAACAACACAGAAGAAGTTAGAGATTCAGATTAACACAACACAGAAGTCAGACAGTCATAGAAGAAGAAATTATTTTAGTTACACACACAACAGTAAAAATAACGAAGTAGTCAGAGAGTCATAGAAGAAGAGATCAGATTATGTATAGTTATTATTAATTATAGTTACAGTTAGACTACAGATAACACAGATGTCAGATTCAGATTAACACAACAGAAATCAGAGTCATAGAAGAAGAAGAAGAGTTATTATTTTAGGTACACTACACAACACACAACAGTAAACACAACATAGAATAAGTCATACATAGTCATATATCAGAGAAGACGACGACAACTTATATACTATTATTAGTTAGTTACACACACAGACACATTTTCCAGCACAAGAAAAATTAATATGAAGTGTCCTGGGAAGGCAGATGCCAAGTGTTCTGGTGGGAGAGGGAGAGGGGCCTAGAAAGGATAGGGAGGGACCTAGAGCTGCAAGTCCCCCCTCCCCCCAAACAGATGCAGCCTCATTCCTGGCAGCCATGTGCCAGTGGAAGCAAGGAGGAAACAGTACCTGTCCCTACACCTGCACCACTTCCCCTAACTCCAGAATTAGGCACCAACAGCAGAATGACAGTCTCCTCCACCCAAATTTCATCTCCCAGCATGAGCATCCCACTGCCAGAGGAGAACCTGGATCTGGAACCAGGGAACCTGAGCACCCTCGCTAAAGAAATTCTGGAGACCGAGAGGGAATCTCTGAGTTTGTGCTCCACAGCCCTCAAAGTTCCCCTAGACCCAGGTCTCCTTCAGTAGAAGGCACCTTGGAGGAGGTTGTGGAGGCAAGTAGCTCAGCTGAGTCAGCTCCTGCTGTTGTTGTGCCTCTGCCTGCTGAGGAGGGGGATAAGGTAGGATCCCCACCCTCAACCCAGAAATGGGGAAGTAGTGTAGTGTGGGATCATTTTGAGGTGGCAGGTGATCCCAAGTATGTTATCTGCCAGCACTGCCAAAGGCAGATCAGCTGGGGCAAGGAGGTGAAACACTTCACTACCACAGCGATGCTGCTGCATCTGAGGAGGCTACAACCTACACCTTGCCCTTCTTCCTCCTTAGCATGACACCAGTGGGAGCATGCCCAAAGGAAAGTCCACCTCTCCCTCCAAAGCCAGCATCCCCATGAAGCAGAGGCAAGCCACCCTGGAGCGGTGGCGAAAACCCACACACAAAGCGGGGCACGTTGCAAGGACGAGCGAGGTCACCCAGAGCATCGGAAAGTTTAACCTTCTCCTTAGTTGAGCGGCCAGGGTTCAGGTGGCCTGTGGTCCCGCTTACTCCAAAGCCTCCATTCCCCCCAAAGCAGACAGGCCACCCTGGAGCGGTATCCAAAACATCTCTGTTTCTACCATTCAATTCTTATATAAAAATTCTCATTTCATTAACCATAAGCCACTTAGCCGCATCAGACAATCAAGAAAAACCCATCTCTATAAAATCAAAACACAACCCCTCACTGTCCCAGCTTTCTCTAATTATTTAGTTGGTCTACTAAAAGAAACCAGATTGCCCCAAAGTACCTTGTCTGCCAGTGCCATGTCCTTAGACCATCACCCTTACCACCTGTCCCTGCTCAGCTGACCAGAAGGAGGCAGGGCTCTGGGCACATCTAAGCCCCAGGGCTGGGGCTGGCAGGGAGAGTTCTCTGGCAGCTGCTGGAGAGGAAAGAAAGGATCTAGCCTGTGCCAGTTTGGCTGCCTGAGATGCTAGTGCTGCTGTGCTGCAGTGCACTGGAGTGCTGCCCTGTTGTCATTTAAAGTGGTGGACTGGACTGAGACTGTAGGGGAGGAGGAGACCTCATTGGGGCACACTGCCATGTCATGTAGATGCCCCAGTGCCAGTGAGGGCACGCCTTACACACACACGAGTCATACAATGAATGTGCACTTTAATACATGGCTCAGTCACAGTTTGGCTGCCTGAGATGCTCCTGGTGCTACTGTGCGATTGCTTACTAAGTTATTTTATACCTGTTGTTATTTGAAGTGGTGGACCGGGCTGAGGCTGTAGGGGAGAAGGACGCCTCATTGGGGCACACTGCCATGTCGTGTAGATGCCCCAGCACCAGTAAGGGTGCGCCTCAACTCACACACAGTGTCATCCCTGTCAGGAGGTTTGCGTGTCAGCAGCCTGGGGTGCAGTTTCCTGGAACTCCTTGCACCCATCTCCTGGAAAGCTGGTAGGCTTCGTGGCCTCAGCAGGGGCTAGCATGCCTGCAGTTTTCACCTTGCTGTGCCTTAACACACACACATAATACAAGTTTTGCTTTCAAGACTTGGAGGTAGTTTCCCAGAAACCCCTGCACCTATCTTCTTGAAACTTGGCAGGCTTCATGAGGAGGCTACTATCCCTGCAATTTTTATGTGAATCAGCCAAAAAATGACAGTTATAGGTATTTCAGTGATTTCCCATTATACTCTATGGCCGAATCTCTGAATTGGCGTCAAATTTTCCAAATCCAATTTGGCTGAATTGAATCACTGTCCTCCAAGTCAGCCGAATCCAAATTGAATACCTCCCTATCTGCACAGGCCTACCAGGCAGGCACTCTTGGGGGTTGAGGGACGAGGTCCTGCGTGCCCCAGTAAATCTTGCTTAGGGTCAGGCCTCTCAAGCCTCAGAAGTGTCTGCCTGGTTTTCCCCATTTCCAGAGACATGCACCAGAGATTGTTGGGGTACATCTTGGAAGTGGGGAACCTTGACTTTCCCTGCTTCTGAGAACACACCTGAGAGATTGCAGGGATGCATCTCTGAAAGTGGGGAACGTGTTGCCTGTTGTCCTACAAGATAGACAGGTGGGAACATGTATTTCAGACAAAGAAGTGTATCAGCTGTACTGGAACACAGCCCAACACAGCCGATTCATTTTGCTTGGCAGTGTCTCTTTCTAGGATGGAACCAAGAGTCAAAACAACAGGAAAGTATATTATGTAGCTACTGTGTTCTTTACAAAGTTTTCTGGACTATAATCAGAAACTTTTATAACCAGAAGCTTTACAAAGTTTTCTGGATTATAACCATATTTTACTGAGTCGTTTGATTTTAGTTTTTGTCTGGATATAATTATTCCAAAGAACAAAAAATGTATTTCAGGAAAATTCTAGGAAGATGCAAGCTGTGCAACACATTAGGAGAGTGCGAATCCTAGGCTGTGATTGCCTGAACTCCATGTGGTTAACGTGTTTCAGTTTGGAGATGTTATGATTGAAAAAGTAAAGACTTTGGGTTTGGTAAATGCATTTCTGAGTGGTGGGTGAAACTCAGGGCTTACTATTTCATCCCAGAAGTGCATTCTGGCCTGAACAGCTGGACCTGCATGAGGGGGCAAATGGAATTATCATTTCATGCCTTGGAACTACTGTTATTTTCCAGTCTTTGGAAAGAATGGAGAAGACATTCATGCACTCTCCTGTTACTTAATGTAGGTGGGATAGTGGTGGGTGATGACGTGATTATCGCAGAGTGGAATCTGAGAATGCTCCTTCTGCTGTTTTCATCTACTTAAGAAACCAGGAACTGTATAGGTTACAGAGCACTCCACACAAAGTGCTGAGTGGCGTTACCACTGGGAAGAGTGGGGTGTTGACAGTGGAGATCTCTGTACCTTACTAAATCAAGCCCCAGTTGCAGTATTAGCATGGATAGATGTTGACTTTCTCCTCCAGACAATTACGATAAACAAGATCTCCATTATCAGAAAAGATCATTTACATTTAATAAACTATGAAGAGGAAGACAAATCCAGAAACAAAACTCAAAATTGCAGCTGCTGGGTAGCATCCCTTGCTCTGAGTCAGTATCATATTCACCAGTGGCTGTTCGGGGCATACAGAATCTTTTTACACTTCAGGTTTCCTTGCTGCAGTTCTGAGGTCTCACAGTTCTACGGAAACTGAATGATTTCAGTTTGGAATGACACGCACACAATTCATATTCTAACATATTTCTCCAAATGGTTATGCAGCAGTTCTTCGACGGGGGAAAATACAATCTTTTTTAAAACTGAAATTGACTTTTTATTGCTAATTTCTCTAATACTGTAATGGTATTGTTCACTACATGTACATCTGATCCTTGCAAAGTAATCTCAGATGTCTGATAAATCCTTGATATTTAGGTAGGATTACCTCTTTGTGGTTTCTGGCCTTTGCAGGTATTAATTTATCTGTATGTCTTTTTCATGTGCTAGGGAAAAGAAATAATGGTGTAAAGAGAGATGATTCCAGCAGTGCTTTACCAGGAGCTGATGATACCTCACTATCAAGTCAAGTTCATCCTCAAAGGGGAAGGTAGATTATGTGACATTATCATATTTTCCAATCCTTGCTTTCCCTCACAAGAATTACTCCTTAGTTGTATTCATGTGATTAATTTTTTTTATCACTTGTGCTAAACTTCCAAAAATAAAAAGTGCCATATTTTTATCTTGGTGCAAGCAACATTTCAGCAGTGTTATTTTGCATACAGCAGATGATTCAAGACACATCCTGGTTGAAATCTAACATAATCCAGTTAAAAGTTCAACTCAACTTGCATTCTTTAGTCTAAGTTGAATTAGACCCTAAAAGACTTTCCCTGTGCTCCTGCTGGAGCCACACAGCTAGGACCTGCATACATGCCCTTGCTGCTTCTGCAAGCCCCCACACTTCCTGGATTCAGTGGCTCCATGAGCCAGTTCCAGTCCACAGGTCATATGTTGCTGACCTTTACTCGAAAACGATTAGCTGGACCATTTTATGAATGGTTTATAGTAGAGATGTTAAACTCATGGAAGTCCTTGTGATCTAGACCTAGAGGCCATAAGGGTTAAGGTAGCCATCATTCACCCTCACACCACTGGCACATGTCCTTAGTTGGGCCCCATAGCCCAGATTTAAGAGGAGGGCCCCTACCCCTACTCACCCTTCTCCCAAATCCCTAACCCGTCTACGAGCCTCATGGGCCACATTACTTGGCTGCATGGGCCAGATCTGGCCTGAAAGGTGAACATTTGACACCCCTGGTTTATAGCCACCAAAATTATGACTTTGAACTGTTGCTTCTGTCAGTTTTCCCATTAATATCATGCTCTTATCAGTATCACCAAAGCCATGTATGTCTTTATGTTTCTCCCTAGAACATGTTACAATAGCAGCTGTGTACTCAAAGTTGCATAGGTGTTTCTATTCTGAAGTGTCTTTTTGTGGCATATAATTTTCATGTGATTCCACCTGTGAGGCTTAAGTGTCCCATGTCCACTCTCTGCCAAATGATGACTCATTTTAGAAATTACAACCAAATACCTTATTTTCTTGCATACAACACAACCCAAAACATAATACTCACCTTGTTTTTGAAAAACAAATAGAAGATAAAATGATTTTTTTCTGTATTAAATAGTTGAGCAGCAACAGTTAGAGAGCTGAGCCTGCTCATTATTCTGCTCCCTGTGGATGACTGTACATCTTACTTTCAGTGTCACCAAAATGGAACCTGTTCATACCATATTTCTCCCATATAATGTATACTCTGATTTCCAGCTGCTGTTTTTCTGGAAGGAAGTGTTGTTGTATGCAAGGAATACAAAAATGCAGGAGTGGAAAGAAGGTCACCCCTACAGTAACTTAAAAAAAATGAACAACCCTTGACTTCAGCTGTTTGGGATAGATTGTTAAATGTAATCTTTATGGAAGTATCGATACCAAGAAACAGATTGAAAAGGAGCCCTGCCTCATCCCATGCCAAAAATGAAGGTACACATGAAAATTGGAGTCATGTGAATGAATGTATCAAAATGTCAGTAAAAGAATGAGAGAATCCCTGCTTCCTTCAGTTCAGATATACAGTGGAGTGATTCAACTAAGGCAGAGAGCTCCACATTGAATAGTGCCGTTAAAATAAAGGATGAGCATCTGCCACATGCACTGTTCACCAGGCACTCAGTGCACCAAGTGAGGCAGTGGTCCTCTAGATAAATAGCTGATCATGTACTTAAGGACAGTATTAAACTTGATGCCCAAAGGAGCAAAATTAAAATTGCATAACCAGCCTGAACTTCGGCACTGCCTGTGTTTTCCTTTGCAACTTTAATGTTCTAATATATGGATTGTGCATGAGATCATATCATTTCATTCAGGAACTCACTTAGAAACTTGTGTTTGTTTATTGACGGGAAGGAGACATTCTACAGGAATTGTGTATATACATGCGTACTGTGTTGCTGATATGTATGTGTCGGTATGCGTATATTAAATATGCAGGCATATGTAATGCATAGAGAGGTATTCTCTCAGAGTATCTAGGGAATACATTAGCGATCTGAGTCTTGATGCAGGAGATTGTGGACCTGTTTCTGAATTTTTAAGGCACGTTTTCTAGGAACCTGTGAAAGTTTTCTGTTTTGTGCAATCCCATTAAAAATAGTGTTATAAAATTTTATTATGTATGGTGTACCAAATCCAGTTGGAGAGACTTTCATGCAAAGGTAAATAGGAAAACATAACATTTTCCACACAAAAAGTAACTTAAAATTTCCTGCTTTGACTTTTCCATCCTTGTTTTCCTAATTGACTACTATGGCTGCCACTAAGTCCCACAATGAAATCAAATTGCTATAAATGACAGTGAAGTTGCAAATTCAACATTATAGCAGCATTGGAAGAAAATAAACCAAACGGGTAGGCAGTGAGAGTTTACAACAAAGCATTTAAAGAATGTTGAGGAATTATGTGTGCTTACAGACATGGGGGAGAAAAAAGCTAGCGTTTTACTTTCAGCTTGGTGCACCCCTGCGCCAAGTCCAACACATGCCCAGAAAAGGAGTCACAGCAGTTTGACCTGGCTTGCCCAGCATCTGTATAGCTCCCATGCTTCAGTGGGGCTTTTCGGCACTTTTATCTAATAGCTGATTCAATCATGAGTTATACAGATGCTCGAGAGCCAAGTCAAACTGATGCAAGTCCTCTTCTGATAAAGCACTGTTTTTTGTGTTTTTCCTTTTTTTCCATGTCTGTCAGCACCCTATAACTAGGGACAGACATTACACGTAGACTGGTGTAAGTGATCAGAAACTGGTTTAAACCTGTAACAGAACAGATGTTCAGAGCACATAAACCAGTTTGAAAATAGCTGAAGCCAGTTTGAGATAAACCTGGTTGAATATAGTATCAGACTTAACTGATTTGGCTCAAACCGGTTTATGCAATGTCTGTCTGTGACATCTGTAGGTATTATAGGGCTTGCTCGTGCTGCCCTGTGCTTGTCTGCCTACAGGTGGTAACAGCGTAGACGTTGGCTCTGGATCACCAGCTCTGCCAGGAAGTGGATCTAACATTTTTCTTTCCTGCCATGACTTTGATGACCTATATATTCCTTGGAGGCAATGCCTACGGTGATCCTGCCTGGTCTTAATCCCTGTGTCTTTGGTGGGACTCCAAACCTCCCCTTTACCCCAGCCTAGCCTCTCCAGATGGTGTTTTACGATGTTCTTCCACAGCCAGGTTGCAGTGCTGCCTGTTGTAGCCTTCTCTGCACCCCAGCGTGTCCTAGTACCTCTTTTGGGTACATCCTTCCACAGGCCAGTCTTGGCCTGTGCTCAAACAAAATCAAAATAGACAGCAAAAGAAATCAGAGAAAAAACTCCAGCTGCTTCTCAGCCTTCTTGTCAGGCTCTGGCAATGTCCCCCACAAGAAAGAATTCCATAGTCTATTCTCTGCTGTGTGCTAGCCTGCCCTGCACCCCTGTGAATGTACACAGTCTTCTTGGGGTCTCCCCCTTGTGCAGGAAGGCTCTACCTGTGACTGTAGATTGTTCCCTTCCAGCCTTCCTCCGGATCCTCTGTTGGAAAAACTCCAGTATGGAGATTTTTTCTGTCCTTGTGGGCTCCCTCACTGCAGATCCTCAGCTGCAGCTCCGCCTGCCTCAGGGTCACTTCCACAGCGTTCCTCAGGCCCGTTCTACAGTTTCCACCTGCCAAGACACTCAGCTGCTCCTCTCTCCCCACAGCCTGCAGAGAACTGACTCCTCTCTGCCTCTCTCTGGGGCCCAGAAATACCTTTGAGCAGCCTCCCTCTGCCAATCCTGAGCAAGATGCTGCTCTGGAAATTGAGTGGGTATTTTCCTTCCTTTCCAGGCTGCAGCTGCAGCTGCAGCCCTGCCAGGCCTCCATGCTGTAAGTTCTGACTCCCTCCTGTCCCAGACCCCTTGCTGGTTTAAGTTAAACCAGACACCCCCAGCATCCCAGTACACTCTGGGCCGGGGCGGTGGGGGGAAGGCAAGGCTCTGTGTTCCACAGCAGAGCTGGCCCCTCTACTCTGCTCCCAGGCTGGAGCTCAGCAGAGACTGCAGGATGCTCCCCCCTTTCCCCCTACTACTCCTTGTTAAGCAGGAATTCCCCTCTGCCTTGCTGAGAGGTGTCTGTGTATTAGCTAGCAGACCATGTGCTGGCTACGGTCTATGCTGTGGCAGAATCAAAAGCAGAATCAACAGGTAGCTGGCAATGTCCCTCTGTTGGTTTCTTAATGGGGTGATAAATGCTGTTATCAATTCCCTGCTGGATTAATCAGAGTGTACTGTCAAGGCTTAGCCACGCCCCCCTCGGCTCAGTATTGTGGAAAGGAGGGAGGGCTGCTTTAGTGCCCCCCAGCTTCTAGCCTGAGCCACTGCAGGCATGTGCCTACATTTCTGG
Organism: Caiman crocodilus; assembly: GCA_030014935.1. NCBI lineage: Eukaryota > Metazoa > Chordata > Crocodylia > Alligatoridae > Caiman > Caiman crocodilus. The sequence goes on along the minus strand of JAGPOW010001338.1, from coordinate 74,106,757 downwards.
GATGTCTGTGAAGTTACAAATGTATTGAGCCTGGTCAGGTTAGACTAACCTGCAAAGATTGAATCGATTCAGTCTCAGGCTTTTTGAATGTCTGTTCCCAGCCTTTGTGATATGTAAATGGATCATACTGTTGCGGTTGCCTGCTTCACAAGTGAAAGTCCTTCTTTGACTCAATGAGAACATGTTTTCTTTGTTTGTGTAATGTAGCAATGTGTATTATGCAAATCTAGAAAGGAAAGTATTGCTTTAGAAAGGCTTACAGATGGGCTGAGCAGCAAAGATCACATCTGTATCTGATCTTACTCCAAAATGCAGTGAAGTTGGGATCCATGGTTTCAGATTATTGCCATACCTCTGCTTTGGCCTCAGAGTTTCTGTTCTTCCTCAGAAGTGGCATGCTTGAGAGTACACCATTCATTGTCCTAATAGTTTCCATTATTTTTGTCTTCACAAATTAAAGAGCTTTTTCTACCTGCTGGTTCAGCAAATGCATCTAAGATCATAAAATTCAACTGGGTTTTTAAAAAGATATTGAAAGCAAATGTTGGTGCACAACTCTGTTGCTTCAGTGAAAACAGTGGGTTCTCCAAAGTATATCAAAGAGCAGAATTTGATCCTGCAGTAGGAATCTACCTAACTTTTCTGTTGAGTGTCTAAAACAAAATAGAAAGCAGATCCCTCTCCAACAGCATTATAGACTTGGCAGCACTAACAACTTCAATAAATAGAAGTGACTTGTTATTATCAGTAAAGGCAGTAGTTACACCATGGCTTGAAGAGCAAATGAGTAGAGTGAAAACGTGCTGTGTCTTTTAAAAAGCAGTTTTCACAGTTACAGTGTACTTTCTTGTATTATGGAAAAGTAATGCCTTATAGTGATGAAGATTTATAGTTGCCAAAGTAAATTTCACTGCCAAAATTAAAACTCTCAAGACTGCCAGGTTTTAATTTCTTCTAGGTGCTGTAAGTTTTATTCTAAGTCAGGCCTGCCCTGTTCAGTCACCCAGAAAAATGTCCAGTTGTTTGGATTCTTACATGTAAGTCTTAATTATATCTTTGTCATCTGAGCTCATGACTGCTAGAACAAGGTATGTGATCTAGCATTGGAGAGCTTATAGTAGAGGTGGGCAGTTATTTCAGGTGGAGGGCTGCTTCCTGTGTTTTGGCAAGCTGTCAAGGGCTGAATTGGTAGCCCCGCCCCTTGACAGATGCCCCACCCCCAACCCCTGACCTTTGCCACCAGAAGTCCCTCCCCTTGCCCCCAGAAGTACTCCTTTCAACAAGAAGTTTTGCCATCTTGGAACCAGAATAATACCAACTTATATTCTAAAAAGTGAATACCTACAGCATTCGTTAATTTGATTTCAAAAATATTTTTGCCCCGATTTACGTGTGTTTGTGTAGTGTACATAGAGGTGATTGCACAATAGCTTAAAATGAAGTCTTACTCATGTATATTGTGGGGGTGGATAGGTTTGTGGGGGGCTGTGGATGTGTGGGTATGTGGGGTGAGAGAGCATGTGGGTATGTGTATGTGGATATGTGGGGTGGGGGAATAGGAATTCAATAGGAATTCATACTTCTAAAAGCATACTTCTGCAATTTTGTGGTCTTTCTGAGTTCTTTGCAATAGAAGAATTGTTTTTTGACTATAGAAAAATAATAGAACAAGTGAAAGAGTTGACATTTTCTACGGGGTGCCTTGAGTCTAAAAAGGTTGAGAACCACTGCCCTAAGCCTTTTGGAGTGCTGTACGTACCATGGAAATTTGTATTCTCCCTCTGTGTCTGTTGTCCTCTTTTCTTGTTTCATATTTTCTTCCTCCTTTATTTCTTCTTCCTTTTCCTTTCTAGGGGCAGCAACTGACATGGATCTACTCCTTCTCCTGCTGTTGCCTTTGTTTTCCAAGTATTTGATAGGTTCCACTTCCAGCTCTTCCCTTGCTCCTTGTGTGTCCTCCTCCCTCAGTCAAATCTGCTCCTGATCTTCCCACCCCACTGTTCATTAGAGATTCCTTTATCTCTCCCTCTCCCCAGCTTCCTTCTTTGATCCATACTTGGTCATTTCTGGGTAAGTACATCAGGCAATGAGTTAAGTACCCATTTTTTAAGGTATTAGTTTTCCAGTGAACTGGTCACTCAGTAGAATTGGCTAAATAATTAACAGAATTAGCCATGGAATCACAGACAAATTCAGGCTGACACTGTGGCCTTAGACCATGTTATTGAAGGGTAAGGGCACATATTTTAGATAAGCTGCTACTTGGCATTTGCACAGAGCTTTTCATCTATTCATGATTCTTGACAAAGATTGATCATTAGCGTCATCTTTTCACAGACAGATGAATGGGTTCCTGGTCCTTAAATGTACTGGGTGAATCAGATCATTGCAAAGCTAGGCCTGGTTTTCTATTTATAGTCCCTTCACCAAACTGTGTATTATAGCAGTTATGGCATGACACATCTGCACAGATGTTTCATGTGTAGTTTATTCTGTTTAAGTGCATGGCCTTCAGACTGAAAAAAGGATACATTAAACTCAATGTATACAGTGCTTGTTAACTACAGGAACAGCCTAGCTGTAAGCTTGTTTTACCTCATTAAGACTTGTTACATTGTTTCCCAAAGTGCTTTAGCAGCCTTGAAAAGGACACTTGCGGTCAGTTTCATGAATAAGATAAACAGTACAGTTATGTTACAAAATAGACTTCCTTTGTGCTAACACTGTTTGCATCCTAGCTGATATGCTGTTAACCAAAGTTTGTTAAAATGTAAGATATAGGCAACAAATTGGGACTGGTGTTGTTATAGTTACGCACATGTTCAGTATGCATATAGTGGAATTCACTGTACCCCTCTGCCCGGAAACAACGAGGCAGGGAGGAGATGAGGGGGAAGAGTTCCCCCCAGCATGGATCAGAGCCTCGCCTGCCCTGGGGAGAGAGGAGTGGGGGGAAGAGTCCTCCTCTGGAGCTCAGCAGCATCCCATAGAGCCAACCCACCTAGCAAGGGGTGAGAAGGAGGGGGAAGAGTCCGTCCTGGGGCCAGGCAGCCTCACAGAGCCCCCCTCTTCACCCCCCTGCAGGGGAGGGTGGAGGAAGGAAGAGAGATCCCCACCACCACCACCACCAATCAGAGACCCCCTCCCAGCCCCACAGTGGTGGGGGAGAAGGAGAAGGGGAAAGACTTTCCCTCTGGGGCCAGCACCTGTGTGTGCCTGGATCGCTCCCAGCTGTCAGGGAGCCACTGGGGCGGGCCTGCTGGAGCCTGGCGACCCCCACCCTTGTCAGCTCAGCTTTCCTGGGGAAGGACCGGCTGTTCTAGCGCCCCACGCTGCTGGCTCGAACCACTGCAGGCATGTGCCGAATGTCTATCCACTTGCAAACCAGTTCACTCTCTGCAGGTTGGACTAACATGCAAAGACTGAATCAATTCAGGCTCAGGCTTTTTGAATGTCTGTCCCTCTTCTTGGAGAGAAAGATTCGTTGTGCCCTGCCCTACCTGTGCACTCCTGCTCACAGAGCAGTCACAGCAAACATTTTGCCTGCTCCAGAAACATGCAGAAATAGTCAAGGCTTGTTTTCCCAGCAGATAGCAAGAGTTGGGATGCTTTTCACATGTGCCATATCCTGGCTATAGTCCTAAATGCACATCTAGGAAGCAGACACAAAGGACAACTACTTTTTTTTCTCATTTTCATGTAGAAAGAAAGCTTGAAAAATGTGCTTCCTCCACCAAAAAAAGCAGTGTTGCTCCCTTCCTCCCCAGCTTGTTTTTGACTTCAGAGTATCTGTTCTTCTTTTTCTTTCTGGAGGATTCATGGGATGGCTAGAGAATGGCAATTGCACTTTCTCAGCCCTCAGTTGCAGGATTGGCATCATTGAGCTTTTCACAAAGACCCACTTTTCTCTAAAGTCTTTCTCGGACTCTTATATAAATAAGCATTACCAAAAGCAAACAAAAAACAAAAGATAAGATTTATTTATAGGATTTTAAAAGGAAGACCTCTTTTGCAGCAAACTGAACAGGTGAAAATATTTAAAAATGCTGCAGTTCTGCAGGAATCTGAATGTATATTGCTTTAAACTATAGTGATATAATACAAAAGCAGTAATATTAAATTCCATCTAAGCAAATGATAAAGGCTTTTTTACCAGAATTATATTTTTGGGTATTAAAGGCTCCTGTTAAATACTAACATTAACTTGTATATTCAGATTCTTTTTAAAATGTGATACTTTAAAAAAACCTGACCCATGCCCCCTGCTGGAGAAGAGAAGTCTTACTTTTTCAAATCATTCTTCCTTTTTCCTCTCTGGATTAATTGGGTTTTTTGGTATTGCGTTTTTGTTAGACTGCAGCTGAGCACATATTCTCATACAGATAATTGACAGGCAGTGGTAGAAACTCAGCATGTTGTACATGCTTTTTATATCGATACATTTCTGAGGGATGTTTCAGTTTAGGAAAATGCTGCATTAACTCCTCTGGACTGGAATGAACACATGTTGTATGGAATTGATTTATTAGATTTCCTGTATTTCTGGTCTGTTTGTATGTATACGTTTTTCTCCTGCACACCCATTGTCACAGAATCTTAGCATGTAAAAATATTTTAATTAAAAACGGTATCTTTCATTCTCTTCAACTATAGCAGACAACATGAATCACCCCTTGATGACAACTTGATAAGCCAAGAAATGATGTTGAAGCGTCAAGAAGAGGAAATGGTGCAGCTACAAGCTAGAATGGCACTTAGGCAGTCTCGACCTAGCCCCTATCCAGGAGAGCCAGTTAGGCCATCAGTGCTTGACATTAGTAGAGATCCTCTGAGAGAGATTGCATTGGAAACAGCCATGACCCAAAGAAAATTAAGGGTAACTGTTTCTTAATTCATTTCAAAAGCAATGTGTCAATTTATTTTGAAGGCTGAAATCAAGGTTATGGTGTTTAGGGTTTCAGAATCTTTCCCCTGATCGAGATTCTAAGTTGCCATACCCAAAAGAAATGTGAGGTGGCTGTTTTTATCATTGGAGAAACAGCTCTCATCAGACAAACCAGTCCACCTGTTGTGTTGAGGAGTCCATAGCTTAATGGGAGATGGTAAGCCAAAAAACAGATCCTTGGCTCTTAAATGTCAGAAGTATAAGCTTCTTCACTGTCACGTGTTGTAATGTGTACATTCATAGAATGTAGTTTTTTCTGGGGTTTGGTATCCATCTCTCATGTGGTCGCTAGCATGGATGCAAACATATTTCAACAGCACCAGGCATCATTAAACAACCACGATGGGACAACTGTGTCTGGCTTTGAAACCAAGCAGAGAATCCCAAAGAGAGCTTTCCCACCCCCACTACAGTTCACGCTGTATTATAATGAGAAATCCTTCTTTCCATTCAAACTCTCACAAAGTTGCTCTGAGTAGAATGAAATTAGGGTTTTGGTTCTAGTTTCTCTCATGGTTGTCAAACAGTGCAGATTTGATTTAAATCAAATCAGTTTAAATCATTATTTAAATCCCTGGTCAGGAAGCCTTGATTTAATCATTGTTTTTTACAAAAAATGCATTCTTGTTTGATATAACTTTCATTAAAATATTCCCAAATGATCTCTTCTATGGCCTGGCAAGCCTACTGCCATGTTTGGTTTTCCCTTCTACCATACCATTCCCTTACCAAATCTCAAATCAATGGATACTCTTGAAACTTATCCCTCAAGACTGCTGGAATATTCTGCTCCAAATGGTTCTCTCTTGTTTCTCCTGCCCCTCCAGAGCCTGGAGAAGAGCAGGGAAATGAGCAGGGAGCTGGAGACCAGCGTTGGGAGGGGGGGCAGGCAGCTATCACCCCTGGGGGGGCCTGGGACTCTGCAGACAGCGTAGTGCATGTGCTGTGGTGGGGGCTCTGCCCTGTGCGGGGCAGGGGACCATTGGTGATGCATAGGGGTTGCACGTGCACTCCCTAAGCATGGCAGTGCACCCCCTCAAAAAAGGTCCTGCCAACACTGTCAGTGGTGCCTGTAGGCAGTTGCTGCTTGCCACCCCCACCCCCAGGCTCAAATTTGAGCTGCTGCAAGTGCACGTGCTTGCATGTGTGGACACGCCCTGTGAGATTCCTTAAAAGGAGCAGGGAAGTAGCTTTATTCAAAATGTACAGCAATGAAGTAAATCAAACTCCTCTTCTAACATATCTTGATAAATTAATAGTTTCATAGACTTAAATTCACCTCACCTTTTAAACAGGTAAGTTAGCCTCATCAGTGGCACTTGGGGCCAATTTATGTATTTTTTTCATCCCACTCCCCCAGGAAGGCAAGTAACTCTATGTAAGTAGTGCATAGGAGAGTGACCATCCACTTTTGATCCAGCATTCTAGTATATAGGGCATTTGCCCAGGAAATGTGATGCATGGTACTAGGGCGTTTGCCTCCAGAAGCATTTGAATATACTTTTCCCACTTCCCAGCATAGTGCCCTTACTACCAGCCATTGGTTAGGCAAGAGCACCTTTCACTCCTCCTCTTGAACATAGCCCACTGGTAGCCAAGTGGACAAAATACTTCGGATCAAAAGGAAAGCCAAGGAGAGTATAGCACATTGACTTGGACACACTCCTCTAGAAGGAAAAGGACTCTGAGTTGTGGCCCATGCCCTAATGATGTTTCTGCATTTTGTAATTATTAGTCACTGAGTAAGCAATGGGTTATTTTCTGCCCCACTTGGGCCAGGAGCAAAGGCAGGGGTCCCTATTCTGTGTATAAGGCTGAGACTGAAATATTTCTGTGTGTTAGTTTTGAGCATTCAGTCTTTTAACCGTGTCAATGAATGACAGATAGGCTGTGCCTAGCACCGGGCAATCCAAAGGCATGTTGCATGTGAGAGAAAATAAGATTTGTACAGTAGTAAAATATGTGAAAAATGTTATGCATCAGTTGTTGTTACAGCAGTCAGCGTGACATCTCTCACATGCTACTGCAGTTGCATTCTTGCAACTAACCCGGTTTCTACAAACTTTATAATCTTAAATCAGGATTGATTTTGGCTTTGCACTGTGCCCTTTAAGAGTTATTGCTTCTCAGTTTCTTGCTTCTGGTATACGAAGTGTTAATTCAGACTTTTATGCTTTGCAGAATTTCTTTGGGCCTGAGTTTGTAACAGTGACCATTGAGCCATTCATCTCCTTGGATCTACCAAAGTCAATCTTGGTAAGAAACATTTATTTAGGAGTCAGTTACAGTAGAAGGGTATTAAACTGTCAATACACTTGCGTGGTAAATGCAAATTGTATGGGTTCTTTTCTTCAGAGTAAGAAAGGGAAAAATGAGGATAATCGACGGAAAGTAAATGTAATGCTTCTAAGTGGACAGAAGCTGGAGCTGACCTGTGATACCAAGACCATATGTAAAGATGTCTTTGATATGGTTGTAGCCCATATTGGTTTAGTGGAACATCACTTGTTTGGCTTGGCTACCTTAAAAGGTAAGATCAATATCTTAATTTAGTTGGTGTAGTGTAAAATTACTAGAATGGCATATGTACATGTAGTAGAGGACAGATAAAGGAAAAGTTATGATGAATAGAACACCAGACTAGTCATTTATGATTAATACTCTTTAGGTCCCCTTCTGCTGCCCTCACGCATGCCCTTCCTCACATCTAGTAGTATATTATCTTGTTCTGTGAATGATCCCATTTGCTCAAATGAGCCAAGTGCTGTGTAAAATGAGTGACAGAAGCAACTTCTGAGTGGCCCGGTATCTTTGGGTGCCTGTACACGAATGCAAAGGCTGCTCCAACACTCTGTAATTACAGTGCATTGGAGCAGACCCAATTAAACGAGCCTCTGGAGCTCCAGCAGATTTCCATGTCTCATGCATCAGTGTCCCCATGCTTCAAAATGGTGATGGGGGCACTTGTACTAAAGCTCGTTGAGCGAGCTTTAGTGCAAGCGCTCCCATTGCCATTTTGAGGCATGGGGACACTGATACATGAGATGCTGCAGCTCTTTAATTAGAGCAGCTCTCAAAGCCATTCTAATTAAAATGTTGCCTCCCTTCCCCACCCCCAGAGCGCATGTAAAAGTGCCCCTTGTTCGTCTGAATTTTCTTTGCTTCTCAGCTTGTTTGTTACTTATAGTTTCTATTCAACACCATTCTCAGCCCCTTTCCACTACTTGAAATTGGGTCTGGTCCTAATTGCTATGTTAGAGTTCTGTTCTGCTAACCTTACTCTGACTCAACAGAACTTTACTATACAGATAGTCTGGCTAGGATCATTAAAACTACTGGTGTGGAAAGGTAAAATATCTATAAAAGGGAGGCAGCACTGAGCCTTAGCAATTCTATATTACATTTGGTCAGAAATTGCCCAAATGAGTCATTCTTTAGTTTACAAATGTCAATTTGTCAAAGTTGGTATAATCCACAAGTTCGATTTGTTTGACAGCAAGTTTCTTACCCACTTGCCCATCCCTCTGGCAAGCTGCCATGGAAACAGGAGCCTGGGAGCCTTGGCTAAGATGGGATATCTGATGCTTCCAGGCACTCCAGTTCATGCTCCGGGCAGTTTAGGGAAGCTTACACTGTTTTGCAGAAATGTAATTAAAATAGCCTTCCTGTTTCTTTTTTTTTTTCTGAACAAAATTGGATAATTTTCTATGCCGTAGAACATTTTACACTCTTGAGATTTTTTTTTCTCAATGCAGAACACATTTTTTGAAAAATGCTAGAATTTCCTGTGGAATGATAATTCTGCCCTGCCCTATTCAGTTTGTTAAATCTTTTACTTCTTCTAGTCTCTGTGATCTATTTCAGCTGTAGGGAGCAAACCAAAATTTTTACAGTGCCTAACTGGTGGGTACATTAAGTTTTGTGAATAACAGGAATGAATGACCACTCCATTAAGACCGCTTAACATACCATGTTTTCTCACATAGAACACACCCTAGAATAAAATACTCACTGTGGTTTTAAAGGCAGAATGAAGAAGAAAAATCTTTCTTTGTAGTAAGTAACTGAGTAACAGCAGCTAGGGAGTCAAGGCTACTTATTGTTCTGCTCCCTGTAGCTAGGGACAGATGTTACACATAAACTGGTTTAAGTGATCAGAAAGTGGTTTAAACCTGTAACAAAACATAAATTCCGTGCACATAAAGCAGTTTCAAAATGGCTGAAACTGATTTAAGATAAATGTGGTTGAGTGTAGTATCAGACTCAACTGATTTCTTGTGCAGGGACCGGGACACCCCCACCATGTTTCAGGACAGACTCGAGGGGAACGCCTCAAGACCTAAGGTTGAGGAGGACCGGGTTAGAGTGCTTCTGGAGGGGCTGGACGTGTTCAAGTCAGCAGGTCAAGATGCTCTCCACCCCAGGGTGCTGAGGGAGCTAGCAGGGGTTATTGTAGGGCCCTTGGCATGACTTTACGAGCGCTCGTGGTGCTTGGGCCAGGTGCCAGATGATTGGAAGATAGCCAATGTGGTCCCCATCTTTAAGGGAGGGAGGACCCAGGCAACTATAGGCCCGTCAGTCTTACCTCAATCCTGGGGAAACTCTTTGAGAAGATCATGAAGAAGCACATCTGTGATGGGCCGGCATTGGGGATGATGCTCAGGGGCAGCCAGCATGGTTTCATTAGGGGCAGGTTATGTCAAACCAACCTGATTGCCTCTTACGGTCAGGTCACAAAAACACTGGATGGAGGTGTTGCCATGGATGTATTTTTTCTGGACTTGCAAGACCTTTGACTTTGTCTCCCACCCCGTCCTCATTAAAAAAAATAGGCAACTGTGGCATCGATGCCTACACGGTCAGATGGATTGCTAATTGGCTGAAGGTCATACTCAGAGGGTGATGGTGGATGGGTCGTATTCGGCCTGGGGGGGAGTGGGCAGCAGCAGATGGGAAACTCCCTTCTTGAGAGCACGGAGGCAGAAAGGGATCTTGGCGTCATCACTGACTCCAAGATGAACATGGGCCGACAATGCGAGGTCACGGTCGGCAGGGCTAACCAGACCCTATCGTGCATCCATAGGTGCATCTCAAGTAGGGCCAAGGAGGTGATCCTCCTCCTCTACACGACACTGCTCAGGCCACAGCTGGAGTACAGTATTCAGTTCTGGGCACTCCACTTCAAGAGGGATGTGGACAACATTGAGAGGGTCCAGAGGAGGGCCACCGGCATGATCCGGGGACAGCAGGGCAGACCCTACAATGGGAGAGAGGCTACGGGACCTGAACCTGTTCAGCCTTCACAAGAGAAGGCTGAGGGGGGACCTTGTGACCATCTATAAACTCACTAGGGGGGACAAGAAGGGTTTGAGGGAAACCTTATTTCCCCCAGCGCCCCAGGATAACAAGAAATAACGGCCACAAGTTGTTGGAGAGTAGGTTCAGATTAGACATCCATAGGAACTACTTCACAGTTAGGGCAGCTAGGATCTGGAACCAATTTCCAAGGGAAGTGGTGCTGGCTCCTACCCTGGGGGTCTTTAAGAAGCAGCTCGATGCCTACGTGGCTGGGGTCCCTTGAGCCCAGTTTCCCTCCTGCCCAGGCAGGGCAGCGGACTTGAAGATCTACAAGGTCCTTTCTGACTCGACTTCTATGATTTGGCTCAAACCAGTTTATGCACTTCATAGATATTAGGGTTGGAAGGGATCTCAGCACATCATTGAGTCTGACCCCCTGCCCCAGGCAGGAAAGAGCACCTTAGCCAAGGCTCCCAGGCTCCTGTTTCCATGGCAGCTTGCCAGAGGGATGGACACAGGTGCTTGTCCAGTCTCCTCTTAATGACCCCCAAGGTAGTGAAGAGCACCACCTCTTTTGGAAGCCCATTCCAGATTCTGGCAACCCTTACCATAAAGAAGTTCTTCCTGATGTCTAACCTGAATTTGTCAGTTTGTGCCCATTATTTCTAGTTACTCTGAGGGGTGTCCTGATAAATAGAGTATCTCCTATCTCTGGCTGTCCCCCACGATGAATTTGTAGACCCCACTCAGCCTTGTCTTGTGGAGGCTGAAGAGATTCAGGTCCCTCAATCTCTCCTCATAGGGCCTTACCTGCAGGCCCCTAAACATATGAATGGCCCTCCTCTGGACCCTCTCAAGGTTGTCCACATCTTTCTTGAAGTGAGCACCCAAAACTGGACATAGTACTCCAGCTGCAGCCTCACCAGTGCCACATAAAGGGGGAGTATCACTTCCCTGGACCTGTTTGTGATGCACCTGCTAATGCACGATAAAGTGTGGTTATCATGCATCTGGGACAATGTCTGTCCCAGACCCTTCCTAGTTTAAGTTAAATCAGAGTCCCCCAGCATCCCAGCTGCTTTGCAGCCATGGGCTGAGCTGTGCTGTCTGCTTCAGAGAGCAGGGCTGGCTGCATCCCTCTGCTCCCTACCCAGAGCTCCAGGGAGGCTGCAAGCACAGCAAGGTCTGCCTGGCCTCCCTCACTGCTTGCTGCTCAAGCTGGGATTCCCCCATTCATTCCTCCCTCCCATCTCCCACAGCACAGACCCCAGCCCCATGGATCCTAGCCATGTAGTATGCGAACTAATGCTGAGAGGTGTCTGTGTGTGTGTGCATCTAATTTCACTGGGACAGGCAAACAGAACAGTGTCTGCTTAGTGCTTTTTGGAGCTAATCAACAGGTCAGCTGGTAATGTCCCTCTCTTCCTTCCTTGAAAAAATCTGTTTAAGAAGATTGTGAGTTAATGAGAGAGGCTTTTATTTTGTTGATGGTGAAACAGTGTGCTATCAGCCTCCTGCTGGTTTGCGGCCCTGTCAAGTTTCCAGACAGTATGAAGAAGCAGGGAGAGTGCAATTGAGAAGCTCAGCATCATCAATGCACACATACACTACACACCCCCTTTTGCCTCAGAGTTCTAGCTGGGAGTTGGGATCTGGCAACACTCCTGCCACTTGAGCAGTGAGTGGGGAAAAGCCTGGGACAGTGCAAGCCACGGTGGGGATGTACACCCCTCCCTAATCAGAGTCCTGCTGGGGCCTGGCCATGCCCCGCCCCCCCTCCCAGCGTACCACAGTGGAAGGGAAGGGAGGGCTGCTTTAGCACCCCCTGGCTTCTAGCCTGAGCCACGACAGGCATGTGCCAGCATTTCTTGAGTCCAGAGGAAATATCTGTACTGTTGAAAACTGGTTCAACTTAGGAAGGTTAGACTAACCTGCAAAGATTGAATCGATTTAGGCTCAGGCTTTTTGATTGTGTGTCCCTAGCTTGTGAGTCTTGTGCAAATTTTACTTTCTCTTTTCCCTGGTAGAAACTGTTCTTACCATATTTCTTGCCTGTAATACACATGGTAATTTTCAGCCCAGCAGCTGCTTGTGGGGGTGGAGAGAACTGGCGTACATGAGAAAACATGGTATTTCATGTGGGCCACCACCAAGCAGTCATCATGAAAATGAGTGCTTTGTTTCCACCGATCTCATGTGGATCTTAAATGGTGAAAGATTCTCTTACTTTACTGGACCATGTATTCAGTCTTCTGATAATGATATTCCCATATTTCATTATGTTGTGTGTTACAAGTCTCTGTTAGCTGTCATAAAACAAATGAGAGATGTAGTTCATTTTAAAATGAAGGATCCAGGTCAAATTGGAAAAGAATAAGCCTAGCTTTAATTATGCACCTGGAGGAAATATCTGTTTTACCAGAAAGCTTCTGTCCCTTTGTTCTTGTAGACAATGAATTTTTCTTCATCGATCCTGACATAAAACTAAGTAAAGTGGCTCCTGAAGGTTGGAAAGATGAACCCAAGAAAAAGAGCAAAACTCCTGTCAACTTTACTTTGTTCTTCCGTGTTAAGTTTTTTGTGGATGATGTCAGTCTTATACAGTGAGTACATGGCCATTTATTTTTCTCTTCAGCCTCTTAATTAGACCCACTCTCTACCTTGTAAGTTTCATTCTCAATTTCCCTGTGCACATTATTAGATGTAATTTGATTGTATAGAAAAGCTTGCTGAAAGGAGCAATATTGTGTGGTATTTCTTACTAGGCACACTTTGACATGTCACCAGTATTATCTACAGCTAAGGAAAGATCTTCTGGAAGAGCAGATGCACTGTGATGATGAAACAGCCTTATTGCTGGCATCCTTGGCCCTACAGGCAGAGTATGGAGATTACCAGGCTGAGGTAGGATCTGCCTTTTTCTATAGACGATAGCTGTTCAATTTCTGCAGTGTACTCTGTGGTATGAATCAGTACTTTATTGCAGTCGGTTAGAGGTTCTATTGACCTGATGTTGCGGCAATTGTAATGCTCTTTGAAGTCTAATAGAGAGCGAAGAGATGTGTGTTTATACAGAGTTTTAAACTTCAGATCTGGATCAGTGTGTTGAACTGATCCTCCCTTCTATATTTTATTCTAATGTGCTAATTTGGGCATTCAGTGGAAGTTGAATCAAACCCTATAAATCCCATCGGTATCAGTTTGAGTAAAATCAAGCCCATAGTAAAAGACCACATGGGAAACTTATTTCTGAATCTAGGTTCAGAATCTTGGTTTAAAGTCTATCTTTAAACTTGTATTTTGTGAGCTTTGCTTTTATACTAACATGAAAAACATCTCACAAAAGTGCTTTGCCTTATAGGTACATGGCATGTCCTATTTTCGACTAGAACATTATTTACCAGCTAGAGTGATCGAGAAGCTAGATCTGTCCTACATCAGAGAAGAACTATCCAAGCTGCACAGCACTTACGTGGGAGCACCTGAAAAAGAAACAGAGCTAGAATTTTTGAAGGTTAGTTATGATGCCTCTCAGAGTCGGCCTCTTTCTTCACATGAGAATCACTATTGGAGACTATGAGTAATGAAAACAAATGGACTTGGAGTGGAAAACAAAGGGAATACGTAGACTTCCAACGTAGCTTTAGGAGACAAAAAAGTAAAGAAGAACTACTTAAAAAGTAAATTGCTTACACTGAGGAAAGGAAACTATTACATTGATAGAAAAAGCCTTTAATTTTCTTCCTTCAGTTGTTTCACTGGCGTAACTGGGTATATAATTAAAATATCATCACAAATTAAAACAAATTTTGATCCTTATAATATTATAACCAAAACTCTGGGTTTGTTTTTTCTCTCCTGTTCCAAAATTCCACTTTGAACAATAAAGGAATCCCAGTTTGTGATACCACAAAAAATCAGAAGTCTTACTGCAATTGATGCTATCTATTTTGGACCTGATGTGTTTTGAAACCGCTTCAGTAAAGAAGGGAACACTGAAAACATTTGAAAACTGCTTAACTCCATTCTTTTTTTCCTTTTTTTATTGCAGATAACCTTTAAGGTGCTATGTCAACAATATGCCTATTAGGCTGTGTTTGCTGATAAAAGAGAGAATTTAACCACCTACATATTCTGATATATTTCCAAAATGTTTTCCTTTCTAAATTAACTATACGATTGCTAGTATAGGGGCCCAATTTTCAGATACTAAAATGGATAGGAATTTTGTCCTTAACTTCAATGGGAACGGTATTGTTGCCTTCATGCAGATACACTGAATAGTAAACAGTCTTAAAAAGTATTAATAAACCATTGGAAAGATTATACCAATACATGGTTAAACAAATGACTGTGGACAAGACAAATATGCAGCATTGGAAAGTGTCACAAGGAACTGCAAATAGAAAACACAACAGCAACATGTATTCTGTGTCTGGATTTTGAAAAAGGACTCTGCTCAAAGAGCCCTCAAGTCAGTTTTGGCCTATTGTAGGAAGCTGTCTGATCCTAGGAAGGATTAACCAAAAAAAAAAAAAGGTAATAGAAATTTCCAAGATGTTCACATTGCATTCAGAGCACACAAGATTCTCAACCTTAATCTATTTACAGCTCTTCAGAGGTTTGCCTTGTTTTCTCATTACTACATACGTTATTTAAACCATATAAGACACTTTCAGGTATTACAACCTCAAGCAGGCTGACAAAGTTTGATACTACTTCGCTCTGAGTAGGTCAAAGTGGTAGTAACAAGTAAAAAATAAATATGATTTAAAATGTGACCCATAACAATTTTTTTTAATGTCAATTTTAAACAGTTTATAATGGATTAATAGATTTACAGGGATTTTTAGTAAGCAGTTGACTGTTATGGAGTTCAGCAGGTCAGTAGGTTGCTTATAACCATGGCCTATAATATTCTATAACATTTTCTACTGATATGTGCATTTGTTTATAGCAAACGAGACACTCATGTATAAAACAGCTATTAAAAATTGAAATTTTATAGTATGGTAAATGGTACCATACTATAAAACAGTGCTTCTCATAGTGGTGGTCTTCAGACTGGTGCCGGTCCACGAGCCACCGGTTGCCGGTCTGCAGCAAGTTGCCAGGAAAGAAAGAAATACATTTTCAGAAGCATAACATTGATATGTCATAGTGTCACGGTTCGTACATTCCAACACTCCAGGTGATGTCATGTCATGCGAGGTGAGGAAAGAGAAAGAAACAGCTGGTCGCACATTTGTGTAATGCTTTTACACGTGGTTGCTGCCACCGGCTGAACCGGGCACCGGTCCCTGGCCCACTGCAAAAAAAATTGCCGGTCCACCATATCAGGTAGTTTGAGAAGCACTGCTATAAAACACAACCACACGATATGTCTTTAGCTGGCATTACCATTTTGGATTCGTCTAGTATCATTAATCTGATATTCTCACCTTTGTACCATTATATTGTTTTATATAGATATGCCAGCGGCTGACAGAATATGGAGTCCATTTGCATCGTGTATTGCCTGAGAAGAAATCCCAAACTGGAATCTTACTGGGAGTGTGTTCCAAGGGAGTCATTATTTTTGAAGTTCACAATGGAGTCCGGACACCAGTTCTTCGTTTCCCCTGGAGAGAAACAAAGAAAATATCCTTTAGTGTATGTCTGTATATATAGTTTTCGGTCTTGTTTTAATTTTTTTGGCATTTGGCAAATTAGCATTTTCCAGTGTGATCTGTGAATACCTTTTAGTATGACTGAAGTCCCCTTTCCAAGGAGTAAAACCAGGGGCTTTGATGCTTTAAAGTGTTGTATTAGTACAGCCTGTAAACTGCAGAGGCACAAAACTCAGTATACACAAAGGATGATGGATTTCTATCCCTTTCTTGTGGAATTGTTTGGCAATTTTGAAATTTACTGGTGTTAATTTAGCAACTGATTTAAAAAAAGCCTCCATCTCAAACTGCTTATCAGTGTGAAAACTATAAATTCCTTTTTCATTGCTTAGATTTTACCTAGAGTTGGTTAGCTCTAGTCAAGAACACTTAAAAGAAGGTGAAGAAAAGGCCTAAAAAATTTGTTAACAATTTCATAACTATAAATAATATATTGGGTATCTAGGGTTCATTGGTTTTCAGTAGTAGCTGGGTTCATAATTCCTTTTAGAGTTTTAAAATTCCCAGGCTGTAAGTACAGACTCTGTTTCTGTTATTTTGTTAGTGACCCAACAGCAGGCAGTAGTAGAGGTTGACTGGGATATGTAATTGTTTTTTTGCCCTGTTATTTCAATGGATAACATCAAAATTATTTTTGTTTGTCAAAATATTGAACAAACTTCATCCAGCAAATGTGATATGCTGAATTTGCTAAAGCAAATCTTGCCATCTGTGTGCACAGAAATGTTATGTTCATTTTAGGCTAAAAAAAATCACTATTCCCTATCTTTTTTCTTGCAGAAAAAGAAAATAACACTACAGAACACATCAGATGGTATAAAGCACGCTTTCCAAACTGACACTAGTAAGACTTGTCAGTATCTCCTGCACCTGTGCTCTTCCCAGCACAAGTTCCAGCTGCAGATGAGAACCAGACAGAGCAACCAAGATATTCAGGATATTGGTAATGACTGGAGATGGTTGTATTATTATATGAATAAATTTTACACAGAGTACTGTACCAGTTTCACTGAAATGTGGATCATACCTCTGTGGAAGGTGACTGTTAAAATATAGGGGTTCTCAACTTCTGGTCCATAGGCCAAATCCAGCCCATGGCACTATGTCATCTGGCCCACAGGGCTCTCCACAGTCCAGAAATTTGGCGTAGGGGGAGAGGTGCTGTCAAATCTTGGGACCTATGGGGAGCCCTGGGTCCCATGCGTTGGATCTGGCTCCTAATCCCAGCATACAGGGCTGGGCAGGGGCAGTGCTGGGCCACCAGGACTCAGTCCCAGGACCCAGTTCAGCCTACAAATGGGCCCCATACCACTATCTATCCCACAGGGCCAAAAGGTTGAACACGATGGTTCTGGTAGATTTTCTTTAGGTTAGCAGTTCTCTAAATGCTGTCTGAAAAGTAGCTTGGTCACCTGGTGCTTGTTCTTCTTTTTTCCTGCAATCACACCTGTATAAAAGACAGCTGAAAATATTTTCCTTTTGCATCTTCTCCATTTTACGTATTGATTCATGACTGCTATAGAATGGAGTGCATTTGCAAATAAAAGAGGTGGTCCAGTGCAATACAAACTGGAGAGGAAGCAACTCATGATACCGGATATGAAAGCTATAGAGTATCTCATTTTTATGTTAAGTAAAACATGTAATTGATAGCAGTAACAAATTTATTATCGATGTGAGTCAGTTGCTTTAGAGAGTTGGGGACAGATAATTTTAATGAGTGTGTAAGGCAAAACAAATCAAGTCTTTTTCTTAGATTAGGGAGTTAATTTGGCTTGAATGGTGCCCTCTGCTTTGAAATAGCTGATTTGGACACATACCTGGAATACAGCTGACTTGGCTGGCTTTTACACAATCGGCAAAGCGCTATTTAATGTACTCTGTTCGTGCTTTCTTTGTTTTTGAGTGACCTACCTCCATAGCCACGTGTCCGCATTCCAAGTGCTGCCACTCTACATTTCTACCAGTCTAGCTGGGTTTGAGGCTGGCTCCCCGACCGTGTAGGTGCTGATTTTTTTTATAATGGAGAACAACTTTGCAGCCTATTTTTTCTGTCAAGCATTGCACACCATTTATCCCAGTGGTGCCAATCCTTTCAGCCCTGCAGGCCAGAGGAGTGGTTCAGGGTCGGTTCATAGGCAGATCCAGTCCTTGGGTACGATCCAGCATGCCTGGCTAGGGCTTGATCTGGTGTGTGAGGCCAGCTGGGCCATGACCCAGTCTGGCGCAGAGGGACGGCCCGGCAAAGAACCCCAACTCTAGCTCCAAGCCCCATCCGCTGGCCTGAAGAGCTTTGAAATCTGGCAGTGGAGGTCCCAATATTCATTGCAGCCACTCACTTACTGTCAAATTTCTGGACCTGTGGGGAGCCCTGCAGGTCGGATCTGGCCTGCTGGCTGGAGTTTGAGCACCACTCCTTTAGTACAAAGCAGAGGTTTTCAACCTTTTTTAGTCTAAGTACCCCCGGCAGCCAATAAACAGATCGCCTGTGGGGGGCGGTGACTGGCAGTCCCTTGGAGTTGAGGATGACATCCATCAGGCTTGATGGGTCCTCAGGTGACTGAGAAGCCCAGTTCTGGATACACACATTCTTCAGCAATGGGGGCATGTTGTTGTGCAGGGGGTAGCGCACAGCCAGATGCCGAGCAAGGGGTAGCGTGCAGCCAGGAGACGGACGAGTGTGCAGCCAAGTGGCGGGGGGTAGGGGAGGTGGTGCACAGGGGGACGCTGAGTGGGGAGGCAGGAGCGGAGTGCCGCAGCCTCCCGGGAGCAGGGCAGGGTGGGGAAGGTTGCTGGGCAGGGAAGCTCACCAGGCTGGCGTGTGGCAGTGGCAGCCGCTGCATGCGAACTTCCCTGTCCTGCAGAGGGGCAACACTGCCCTCACCCCACCCTGGCCCTACTTCTGGGAGGCAGCAGCACTCCAGTCCCACCTGCCCGTGCGTACCCCCTAGGACCAGAATGTGTACCCCTGGTTGCCAACCCCTGCCATAAAGAAATGGAGCAAGTGGCTTGAGGCTTTTGTGCCATATTTCTAACTCAGTGTTGGTGTATACTTAAAAAGCAAGTCAAGTTTTGCATACAGGTTTGGCCTGCCAGACTCAGTAACTGTTACACTTACACGGCCTGTGTTTTGTTAAGGGAGTCTGGAAACGAATAGGCTACATTTGCTTGTGTGCACAGCAGCCTTCTCTAAGTGCAGAAGCCTTGGAGTGCGTTCATCATTTCTGAGCAGGAATTAAATAAAGGCCATGGACAGGTATTCATTTCTAGTGGTAAAAAGTTCACATAAATTCTTACTTCTAGGAAAATAGCCCAGGATCTGGAACGTGTGTGTGTTTGTCTCCTGGCTGGAGAGCTACACAAGTACACAGGCTCTTAGGAGAGCCCACTGACTTGACAGCCTGCCAGGTTTCCTGGTTGAGAAGATACTGTGTGACACGTGGTGTCCTCAGCGCGTGAGAGACGCATTCAGCCATTCAAGTTAGTGTGGGAGAAAGGAGGTCTTATTGGTAGGAAGTGATCTAACTTTTTGAGGAAAAAACAGTTCTCTTTTGCAAGAAACCCCTTGAGCAGCTGTATACTCTCTTTGTGCCAGCTACTTTAAAATGATTAGCCAAGCTACATGTGTTATAGCAGGAATAGAAAATGGTGTAAGAAAAATAGTCTTTGGGGAAAAAGTAGAGCACTACAAATATGCAGTTAAATTGAAGAGATAAACAAGATAGTGCTTTATTATTAACACCTTCCTACTACAGCAGTGTTCAGATACCCTAGTCAGCTCATTATTACTGGCTGTGTACAAACATAAAATGAAAGTGGCTTTCCCAAAAGAGCTTTTGATGGGAGCATGATATAACACACAGGTGCCAGATACAGCAGCATGGGGGAGAAGAAATTGGTAATAGCCAGCAATGATTGACTTTTATAGAAAGTGTACAATTTTGAGAGTTACTACTTTATATCTTTTTCAAATTTTATATAAATGAACAAAAAAAGTTATGAACTGTCTCTAGTAAGCCATCTGTCTAGCTGCTGGCAGTGTGCGAAGCAAACCCTATTCAATTCAGATTTGGCCCAAATCAGGGATAGTGATTCTATTCATTGTTTCAGATCACTGTCCCCGATTCGATTTGGCTGAATCTGAACCTAAAGAGCCGATGCTGATTCAGAAAATCAGCGATTCAGACATAGGCCCAACTTTAAATGTTTTTTTTCCTACATGCCTCAAGGCACCAGTGCGGCTTGTGGATGCTGGGGTGCATGACGCATCCCACAAGCGTGCGGGGGGCCCTCTACATGCTCAGTGGCAAAACCAGAAGTGGACTGGAAGTACTTCTAGTCTACTTCCAGGCCCACTGGGGAGCTCTCCTCACCCCCCCAGCTTGGCGATCAGCTGCAGGGGGCTCCCAGGTGCCCCCCCAGACCCAGGAGGCACCAGCCACCGAGCTGGGGGGATGTGGGGGGACCACCCCCAGTGTGCTTCCTGGCAGAACCAGAAGTGGGCGTGAAGTGCTTCTGGTCTACCTCCGGGTCTACTGCCAAGTGTGCTGGAGAACACCCTGCACTTCTGTGGGACACAGCATCGCAACATTCATAAGCTGCCTGGTACCTAGAGGTATATGGAAAAAACATTTAAAGCTGTGTCTACGTCTGAATCTCTCTGAATCGATTCAAAGAGTTCCGATTCGATTCAGGGAGATTAAAGGATCCTCTGATTCGATTCAGTCAGAGATTAGGCCACCAAATCAGGCCGAATCTCCACCGAATTGAATCAGGGACTAAAGCTTTGCACAGCCCAACTAGCTGCTTTCATTAGACAGTGTAGTTTAAGCACCAGTGACAGGGAGGTTTTAAATTGGTGTTTGGAGAATGCCAAAATCCTGTTCTGAAACATGCAGTCTATCATGTCTAAAAGGAGATTCCCAAGGCATTTCAACTTATTTTTACCAATGCATTTGATACTTTATCTTACAAATTTAAGAGCACATTTGGAATATTCTGTATGGAGTTGGATGCTAAGTTTAGAAATGGATGTTCAAAATCTCAAAGGAACACATTGAAGGTTTGCAAGGATTAATTGAGGATTAAGTCAGTTTTATTAGGAAGGACTTCAAGCACTTGTGTATGTTCAGCCAAAAGGAAAACAAAACAGGGGAAGGACTTGATTACTCTGTGTGTGTGTGTGTGTGCGCGCGCGCGCGCGCATGCTCGCTCCTATAAGCATTTAAGAGTCTTGGCAGGGGTCTTGACAGAAGGAAAAGACATGATCTGAACTGTGGAGCTGCTAGGACTTTTCTTCAAATACTGCCATGTAACAAGGAATAAATACTAGAAGAGGTGACTGGAGCAGGTAATAGGCCTGGAAGACAAGAACAGGTATTCAGCTGTTGCCTTTAAAAAATGCCAAATGCACCTTTGATAAATCATTTATTAAAAATCTGTATATTTGTTATGGAGAATATTGAACTACTAAAGCAGTTATATCCTGCTCTAAGTACAGGACATAACTGTAGTAGCTCAGCCACTACTGTGAAAACTGTTCCCAGGTGGACTTCTAAATTGTAACTACTGAACTGTAAGTAGACGTACTGGGACAGCCAAAAAGTGTGGATGTCCAGTTACGTTGTAAAGGGGTGAATAGATACACCTAGGTTTATTTCTGTTTGTAAGCATCTCTTTTCCAGTCTGTGTGCAGAGGATATATATGCAGTATACAAATTTGCATTTTAAAGGCAGGAGCAGTAGATGCGTGCATATCTGAACTAAAATTAGGGTTATTAACGGGTTCAAATGAGTTTATTCTGTTTAAGCTCCAAGTGTCAATTGTATTCTGTTTCATGTCAAAAGACTTTGTTGACTGAGGAAATCCCAAACTGTAATATACCTGAGTGAAATGGCATTCAGTGTCCAGCAGGAACGGCTGCCAAACTAAGTGGGCCCTGAAACAGGAATTTCACAAGTAGTGTACAAATTAGGAATCCAGGAGAAGCTAAAAGGGAGAACCAAAGGGTCAGAAAGTAGTTCTGGCTATTGAGAGAGAGGCCAGCTTGAGCAGAGAGGTAGTTCAGGAACAGTTGAAAGGCAGGGGGGGAAGGAGAGTAGGAGGATCTGGAAAGGTGTTCCAGCCCAAAAGTGTTCAGTGAAGCTCTGGAGAAGTCTTCAGAGGTCACTGGGCCTTTTGAGGGGCTTTCACCCAAGACTGCATTAACAGTTTTGTGCATTAATGTTAATGCAGGGCCTCTGTCTTTTAGTGAAATTAATAGTATAATGTGAGCATTGACAGACTAAATGTCTCCTCAAGTCTTTGAACTGTCCTGACATAGAATGGAATATCATTCACTTTGTAAAAGTGGTTGAGGAACAGTCTCTTTTGCACCACTGCAGTTTAGTCCCAGCAAATAATGTGAATCACAGTACTGATTAGAAGAAATATTTTGTGTGATGTTTGTGCTCTAGACTAGCCTGGGGACTAAGCCTGAGGTGTGCATACTGTTAAATCCAGACTGGGGTATCTGAGCTAGATTCCATGGGATCTTGATTAAATCATTTCTATATGCTAAACAACTGAGCTTAAAATGCTTCATGTGCAATGAAAACTTGTAATGCATATCTGATATAAAAGTATTACATAAATATGTTTTATATTTTTAAAAGAGCTATTGTAGTATTTTAATCTATGCAAAATTACTAATTTCTTGCAGAGAGAGCTTCTTTTAGGAGCCTGAACCTTCATGCCGAGTCTGTTAAAGGGTTCAATATGGGCCGTGCAATCAGTACAGGTAGTCTGGCTGGCAGTACAATTAATAGACTGGCAGTTCGACCTTTGTCATTTGAGGCTGAAATTCTGAAGAGACTGTCCTGTTCTGAGCTCTCACTTTTCCAACCACTTCCTGGCTGTTCTAAAGAGAAAAATGAGAAAACTTCCTGGGAGGAAAGACCTAAAGCCATGAGCAAATCATTTCATGATCTGAGTCAGAGCCAAGTCTCTATCTTCCCCCAGCGAAAAAACGTTATAGCTACTATGGATTCCTCCCCAAAGAAAATAGAGATGTTATTGGGAAGAGTCTTCCAGCAGACGCCAATATCTGATACTGGATCAGTATCAGGAGCAATAAAGCTGAACAAGTAAGAATGCCTTTTACTTCCCAAAAATATATTTTTATGCAATAAATCTACATTTAACATCACTTTTCTTGTATTCCATATTAGTATTTACACTATTATTTTATTATGCTGACACTCCTTTCTCCCTCCCCCCTGCTCACCTCCTTTGCTTTTCTTTCCCCTCCCCTTTAGTTCCAAATCTCATGCAGGTTTAAATAGAAGTCTTGAAAGGAGGAAAAACGAATCGGACTCATCATCCATCGAAGATACTGGTCAAGCCTATGTTGTAGGTCAGCACAAAAAAGTATTATTTTTGTACTTGCTAACTAAAATCCAGAATATTTTCTGCTGCTCAGGCTAACAGATTGCTTTGATATTCTTTTAAGACACCGTATGCAGTTGGCTTACATTGCTTTTACATATGGATTTCCCCCTTTTTAAAATAAAAATATAATCATGAATCAAAAAATTCCTCTTCTTCAAAGCAATAAACATTTCAGCAAATATGCTGGATGGGGCTTTACAACATGAACACAATTTTACTACTTCTGCTATTTATAAAGAGTAGGAAGGAGTAGGTCAGGCTTATTTCCTGGCAGCAGGATCAGCACAGAAGCAGTATAAGCATGTCCCAGGAGTTCAAATAATGTTATGAGTGTGTTGTAATGCATGGCTGTGCAACGTCTTAGGGCTGGGAGCTACAGCAGCAGGAGTCATAGACTCCTCTCACCTCCCAAGCTGCAAGATCTCCCAGCACTGTGTGGGTAGGCAGACCTCCCAGCTGCTGCACCAGGAGCTCCCCCTACGTACATAACTCCTTGACTGAGGGCTCCCCCTGCACTGCAGGCTACACTGCTGCACTGCACTGCTCCTTGGAAAGAAGGGAGGGGAAAGCCTAGAGCACCCAGCTGTGACAACTAGGAGGGGAGCAGCAGCTCGGGGGAGCTTTCTTTGCAGTTTGGGGCAGGTGCCATGTTAACTGCTTGTGGGCTACATGCAGTCTCACCGCTGCTTGAACAGCCTTGCCCTGTTGTACTGCGTTGTAACTTCGCATGTTGATAGTCACACTATCTTTGTTAAGCTAGGTAACGCAAAGTCTGAGTGACTGAGATTCTTCAGTATAAAAAAATAACCTCATACAACAGTTGATGTGCACACATCATATATGCCTCCTGGCAGTATAGACAACTGTCTTGTATTTGCATACACATGCATGCTCATACTTACGGGGCAAAGACTGTGCTTCCTCAGCACTACAAAAAGAAAAGGCTGCCAACAACTGAGCTGAAGAACTCGATTTCTTGAGAAGGTAGAAGTGTCCTCTGAGTATGTGTGGACCAGCAACTAGAGGACATTATCACGTGGTCACTTATACCTGCCTAGGCTATGACTCTGCAAAGGATTGAGACCACAAATGTTTTGCACAGAGTTACAATAACTTCACTGGGCATTATATAATAACTGTTTTCTTGGCCTAATCTTTTCCAGATGGAGATTAAATTAAATGTGTTAAAAAAAGATAGATCTTGCTCATAATTACAGCTCCATGACTACTTCCATTTAAAAGTCTGAAATATTTTATTCCATATCTCAGGACTATCTTCTTTAAATGAATAATTGCAAAGATACCTATTTCTTTACAGAGACCTACTTGAATACCAATATTTAGCTGAGGCTCTTTGAGTAGATGCGGTATCTTTTATTAGACCAACTGAGTAGCTGGAAAAAATTTCTTGGCAAGCTTTCAGGCACAGTCACCCTTCTTCTGGGTATAAATCAGTGGAAATCTATCATAGTGCAGTGTTGCTGATCAAGAATTACAGAGAGCAAAAACTTATATTTATCTCTAATAGTTATATTTATATCCCAGGTACTAGCATCAGTAGTTCTGGAAATCCTGCATCATCAGCACCATTGAAACAAAATGGTAGGTTTGTAAATAATTTGCACTGAGTTCAGTTTTTGTTACTGTTTAACCCACTCTTAAAGTGGTCTTGCAGTTTATTGATCCTACCCTTTTATTTCTCTTTCACACCTGTTCCAAATGTCATCTCAAGACAGATAACAAGACAAGTAAACCCCACTTTTAAGAATAACTTTAATAAAGTTGTAGGGCCTTCCAGTTTTGTCAGGCTAAAACAATGCAGCAAATGTAAAGAAAAAAATCAATCCAAGAAAGGATCATTGTTATGGATATTTCTAGCACTTGTGTTTCATTAAAACATTTAAGGTCTGGGAGTAGTAATAAACATTCTGGAAGCTATAATCTAGTTAGTATATCATATGAAGTAATGCAATTTTTCCCTCCTCATATTTACCCCTTGTGCTAATATTAAATACATTCAATTCTGTACTTAAAGACTTGTTCTGTGGAGTTATTTTGTAAATTTAGCATGTTTTCACTGGATGGTCAGACTTATAAGTTGCCCTGATAGCTGTTGACTTTCCTTATACATATTAGCTTTTATTTGTAACAATAAATTGAACCTACTAATCATTAGCACCTAATAACTATATTACATTTCAACATTTAACTAATATTTAAGCAATTACAATAGCTTGATGTTTAGTTAAAAAATATAACAGTGTTGTAGGTTCCAGAAAAATATTGAATGTTCTTAATGTTGCTTGCCTGTCACTTCTTAACAAAAAGTGTACCTGCTTTGGAAGTGTAGAAAATGCCAAAGCTAACTAAAATGTGTTGAGGTTGTTTTCTGTTGTGTAAAGTTTTATTTTTTGTTTGAGCATCTGCTAAATGACCACATGGACGGAAACCTTGCAACTTTACAGCAATGGGCTTAAGATGGATTTAAACTACAGAGTTATTTATATTTTGGTATTCCGCATATACAAAATTGGTCTCCTATCTCAAAATATTTTGTGCTGAACAGCAAATCTGACATTCAGTTAATAAACAATCACAGGCATTTGCCAGAGCATCTTGGTTTGAAATATTTTTCAGCTTCATAAATGTACTTACAGAAGCTGGAAGTTGAAATGTTTTCTCCTTTTCCTGCATTGTACATGCTCCACAGTTATCAGAGGACTTCTGGCAAGCAGGGTTCTTTTTGTCTTTTTTTAATGCTGTATTTGCAAAGAATAGCCAACAATACATATTGTAAGTGAGCTGCAAGTTTCTTTTGAAGTCCTTCACAAATATAACACCCCGCCCCCAGAATTTCCCATGTGTGCATTTCCCTGATGCAGGAAAGCACTAATGTCTGGGGTTTGACTTTTTAAGTATAGTCTAAATCAGTAATTCTAAACCAGGATGCTGCAGCATCCTGGAATGCCTTACAATCCTTTCAGGGCCCCTCTACATATGCAGGTAAAGGTGTGATGGGATCTAATGCACAATTCATACGATTGTGCCTCCTGCCATGCAATACATGCATGACAGGCAGCCCAATTATGAGATTGCGCATTAGATCTCATCAAACCTTATTGTCAGTGCCGGGGGAGCCCGAACCCAGGCTCCCCCTGCACCATTAAGAAGCAAGATCCCATGACTGGGAGCTCCATGTACTCCAGCTGAGGGGTTTCCAGATGCAGGAATGCCCCATACACCTGTGAGGCTAAAGGATCACTGCTGCAGGGATCCCCTCACCTCGGGGTATGGAATTGCTGCAATCATCCCTGCAGCAATCCTTTGGCCCTTGCAGGGTTTCCCTGCATCCCTGGGACAGGAAATCCTCCAGCCTGTTGGTTTCCCACACCCTGGAGCTGTAGGGATTGCACCAGCCTCAAACTCCAAGGTCCAGAGGTTTTATGCACCTCCAAACCCTGGGGATCATGGCTGCCATAATCCCTAGGGCCCAGGGGTTTTATGCTGGGCATGGTGCATCCCTGTGGCTGGGAGCCCCATCAGGTGAACTCTTTATGGCATGATAACTACTTTGCACGTGTAACTGGTCTCCAAGTAAAAGCACAGTTAACCAGTTAATTGGGTGAAGCCTGTAAAGGCCTCAGGGGTGTTGCAGACTGCCATGCAGTGTTAGCACTGTTTGGTGTACAAGCACGATTCACAGAAAAAACCCAGAGATTTCAAATAGGAATCCAAAGTATTAAAAGCACTATGACTTCTTTTGCTCTTTCTGAGTTCTTTGCAAACAGAATTGCTGTGTTATTTTTCTGTAGTCAAAAATCAAGAACAAACTGAAAACTAACATTTTCCAACAGATGTCTTTAGTCTAAAACCTTTGAAAACCACTGGCTTAAGTCCCTCCTTATTCAGCAAAGCACATAAGGACATGCTGACTTGTCACACTTTGCTGACTTGAGACTAACAAGTTGCAAAATTAGAGGGCAGGTTGTGACCCCCAAATTGTAATTCCTAAAGAATTTTTAGGATGAGACAAAGATATCTGAATCACTTTTTAGTTGGGAGTGAGCACTATATGGACATTTCATCATGGGGACTATTTGGAGAAAATAAGTTGTGTTTGGGGTACCAACATTGAGGGTAACCTTTTGAGCTA
The DNA here is from genome assembly GCA_030014935.1 of Caiman crocodilus. NCBI lineage: Eukaryota > Metazoa > Chordata > Crocodylia > Alligatoridae > Caiman > Caiman crocodilus. The sequence goes on along the minus strand of JAGPOW010001338.1, from coordinate 74,079,263 downwards.
TAGGAAGAACATTTTAGTATTAATACAGTGGTTTGAAGATCAGTTTAAAGGCTGTGATATATCATTTTGTGACAGTCTAGTTCCTTTCTTGCCATCCAATAGATTTTCTACGAACAAGTCAGTCCTTGGCATCCTCACCAGAAAGGGAGATCACCTTGGTGAATCTGAAAAAGGATGAAAAATATGGTTTAGGTAAGTTGATATCATCATTTATACCCCATAGTTTCTAAATACAAGAAACCAGAAGTGATATAGTTTCTCTCACTGTTTCTTTTTTTTTTTTAACTGAGGAATCCTGTTCAGGGGACGGCAGCCTGGGCCAGTGTATTGGTCTTTGGACCTGAAATTTGGGGCTAGGGTTCTGTTCCTGGTTCTGAATAACCGGGAGATCTTGGGCAATTCTTTGCCTCATTTTCCCCATATGCAAAATGAAGTTAAAGATAATGTATCTGCCTTTCTAAAGCAATGTTAATATCGCCGTAAGAATTTCATTTAGTTTTTAATTCTATAGATCTGTAATCTACTAAAAGAAATCTCAGTGCTGTTCGCAGTCTAAAGAGAAAAATCGTTCTGTAACTGGGGCTTTCAGGTTTGGTCTGTGTTCAAGTGACACAGATGGCTGTGAGATTTTAAAAAACTATGCAGATATCATTCTGAGCCAACTTTGTACTATGTAGCATAATTTTTCATTAGAGAAGGAGCTTTTATTTGCACGTTGAAGCACAGCACTAGGAAAAAAAGATGTGGATTTCATTTCCTGCTCTGCCACTGACTTAGGTGTGTTTGGTCAACTTTTTCCTGTATAATATTTTCATACCAATCCCACATGTGTAAAGTCCCTTTTTATGTCCCTTTAAACACTGCTCTGTACATTTAAAGTATTACCAGCAACTGCTTTCAAACAGGAAAATACTAATGTGAAATATGACATATTTGAGCCTTAAACTTGAAGCCTGCCAAAGAGTGAGTGGTGGAGTGGGGAAGAGAGAGAGAGAAGATCGGTGTGTGTCCGCTATTGCTGCTCTGAGATGCATAAAGGTTACCTGAAAAATGAGAGAGAAGATCAAGATTAGCGTTGCTAAAGTTTAACTAGGGTGGTCCTTTGCAGATCAGGTCTTTCAGTCTTGACTAAGGGAGTTGGGTGTTGCATTTTTGAGAGTAGTTTCCTCAAAATGTTGTTCAAACTTTTCAATTAATAGGTATTAACCAACCAAGCGACACTTGAAGTTTTAAATAAATGAAAAGGTCACCCACTGAATGAATGTGTTTTATCTCTAAATCCCAGTTCTACAAGTTTTCCCATCACCCCAGAAAAGCTAATTTGATCAGATCTGAATTTCTTAAATAAAGCTCAAGCAGAGAAGAAAAGTTTATTGAAATAATGTTAAGCCTTTATCATGCACATGGCAATCTCTCCCTTTTGAATGTCACTTTTAAATTCACGTGTTATTCAAGTGCTCTTGGAAAGCTTGAATAGTAAGTCTTTGGTATCAAATGCATGGTACAAGCATGTAATGCATGGAATTACTTTTGATTGATATCTCTATGTGTGTGTGTTGTTTTTTAAATAGGTTTTCAGATAGTTGGTGGGGAGAAGGCTGGAAAACTTGATCTAGGAATTTTTATTCATTCAATTATTCCTGGAGGGCCAGCTGACTTGGAGGGGTCTTTAAAACCAGGTAAAATTATGTGATTAGAGATGATTGTACTCTAGTAGCAGATTGGGAAATGCCTTTACTATATATTTACCTAGGTATTTGCCGTCCTCATTTGATGACTAATATTTTGTTTCAAATAATTCCATAGCTCTATTTCTGTCTCTAAAAGTGAACCTAATATTGTCCAAGTGACACCCAAATTACTATAATGAAAAAAATTGTTTATTGTGAATACCTATTTTATAACTCAGTATATGTAGTTTGTCCATTTGACTATACTGTATGTAGTCAGTTTCCCACATCTGGTCTATTCAGTTTCCCCTATTTGTATTTCACTGAGTCGTAGGGAAAATAGAAATGCTTATAAAATATAGAAAAATGTGGCTGCAACAACAAAAAGAAATCAGCAGGGAGGCTCAAGTAGGTTTAAGTACTAAAACTACTTCAAGCACATTGAAAATGGACTAGGTTTCAGATTGCCAGTTTGCCAATTTAATTTTATTGGCCAAATAATTTGGCATTCAGTGTCAACAAAATGAGAAACAAAAATAAATTCAGAGCTTTGTGCGGCGTTATAACCTTGCAACCTCATTAAATTCTGGAAGTGGTAACACTGAGTGGTTTGTATCTGAATATATCCCCTTCTGTAGGACATCGGCTGATATCTGTGAATAGTGTGAGTTTAGAAGGTGCCAGCCACCACGCAGCATCAGAGATTCTGGAGAACGTTCCTGACGACGTGACACTTGTTATCTCCCAGCCAAAGGACAAACTTTCCAAAGGTATTTTAAAAAACAAAACCTTAAGTTTACTACACGTTCTATTACTTTCTCCCCTTCCCACTATAATAGAGAAGAATATGATTTCCTCCCTCTTCCTGAAACTTCCCAGTTTTGCAATTTGTGGCAGATTACCATCTGAATACATGAGTTGGATTTCCGCAAGCTTGAATTGTGAATGCAAGAAAAACTCCAGTTTAAATGCTTCAGAACTAGATTATGTAAGAAACAGGTTGTTGTATTTAACTTTGAGCAGTTGTTGTTATTTCAGTGATTGAAGGGTACTCTGTTTTATGCACATTGGAAATGCATGATGATGATTTAAATGTCTGAAAGTTAACATCTCTGTATATTAATTGGTAAATAAAATTTTCATTCTTAGTGTTATCTAGCCCCATACATCATGCCAGTGGAACAAGAAGTTTTTTAAGAAGACCTTCATCATCACAGGACAATGAGGCAGAATCATCTTCAGAGGAATACAATAGGTCACAAGGTCACCAAAGGTCTATCTCAGGGATTTCAACTGGATTATCTGGAGGCAAAAGGGATGGAAGCCTGAGCTCCCAGGACTCCAGGACTGAAAGTGCCAGCCTGTCTCAGAGCCAAATGAATGGCTTCTTTGGCAACCACATCAGTGACAGAGCACAGCAGGAGCTGCAGCATTGCCATGATTCTCAATCTGTCCATGCCAAAACCAACGAGAAAATGAAAATCTCTACTGACAGTAACAGAGCAAATATAAAAAAGCCTGGTAATCTGGAAAATGTGGAGTATTCTGACCGGGGGGATTCTGACATGGATGAAGCAACTTATTCCAGTAGTCAGGAGCAACAAGCAGCTAAAAAGGCACAGTCCATTTCTATTAAGTGTTTGAAAACATTCACACACACGTAACTAAACAGACTGCTCTTGATCATGGTGTGCTCCAGGAGTGAGAAAGGGAGGGATTGCATTTTCCACTCTAATGGCTACTGCATGTTTACTAACATTTAAGTACAGGTTTTCAAAAACTAACTCTCTTCATGCTTAAAATGTATGAAAGATAAGGAAATGGAGAAATAACCATTGTCTATTTTATAAGGAACAGTTTACTGTTAAATCTTTCTCGTAATTAGGAGATTTTTTCCAAAATACCTGGACAAATGAACTCCTGAAGTTTCAAACAGTTTAGAAGGGCCTTAGCTGCATGAATAGAGGACTTTTCTGCTTAACCTCAGCATGACACCACTTGAGCCTTTTTAAGACCAATTAACTGCCTTTGTATGTGTGGCAGAGATTCTCAGTTGCTTTCAAAAGAAAATCTGCTTTCAACCCCAAATATAAAATTTGGCCATATAGTCTAATGGTCATCAACATGGTTAGACATTTCCTTATTTACCGGATTAATTGCTGTCTTCCTGGATTAGGGGAAAGCGACAGTGATATATATGGAGTTAGCTAGCAGGCTAGTTGCAGAAGAGGGCTTTTGTAGGGTATGGTTAAGAATAATATATTTGTCCAATCAGCAGTAGAAGCCTTCTGTTAAAGTTAAAGGTGTTCCACCAAATTAGTCCAACAGAGGATCTGGCTCAATGTTTTCTTGTGATGATGATTCCTTCTTTTTAAGGACCCAGTGCATGTAGTGGCCTAAAACAACATACTAAAAGGGGGCACTGAAAGAGATTTTGGAGGCCCATGCCGATATATAATTTTTAAGCAGGCATATCGGCCAATACCAATCTGATTTCTGATACTGCTATGTCTGGCTGGTAAGCCTATTGTGAAATGAGAAGGAGGAGGGAAGGAGCATAGGGGGTGCGGATCAACGCCCACCGTGGTGGAGCTGGGATGAGTGCTGCCCAGCCGGGGCAGGCATAGGACAGAGCTGTGGCTCGTCTCGGGGGGAGGTCAGCTCCTGCCGCTGGTTCAGAAGGGCACAGAAGCAGGGGGAATATGCCCTCAGATCTGCGCGGGGTGGGCTGTAGCTGTGGGCTGGGGCTGGGGCCTGGAGCCACGCAACACTTGGGGGGGCGGCAACAGCGCTGGGAGTGGGGCTGCATTGGGAGGGCTTCAGCCACCCCACGTTTCATCATAGACCCCTCCCAGTGCCGCCACTGCCCGCCCCAAGAACAGCGCAGTCCCTGGCCTCAGTCCACAGCTGCAGCCCACCCTGCCTGCCCCACGCAGATCTAGAGGCACCCCCGCTCCCACCCATGCCTCCCAGATGAGCAGTGGGAGCCACCAGATGAGTGGGCAAGCACCAAACGAGCCACCAGACAAGCGGCTCCCAAACGAGCAGTGCACAGTTCTCTGCCGCTGCCTTCACCGCCCCCAGACAAGCCCTGACTCCATCCTGTACCCGCCCTGCCCTGGCTGGGCAGCCCCAGCCCCACTCTCCCTCAATGCTGGGGGTGTTGATCTGCCCTGCCATGTCTCCTCCACCCTCCCACTTCCATCACTACAGACTTACCAGGTGCATACAGCTCTTCATGCTGCTGGGCTGTGCTCCTCGATGCGTGCATGCTGCAGCTGTGCACACGCACAGGCATGTATCAGCCAGATTATCAACCACTTCAGACTGATTTCCGATATAGTCAGGTTTCTTTAAATTGGTGCCGATGTGATTATTGGACTGATGTATTGGACTGATAGCTCCTCTAAAGTGCTGTTATGGGTCAAGTCCATCACAGAGTTAAGCTCTCTTGCAATGGCAGCAAGGATGAACTGCAAGCTCAATGAATCTACTTTGCTATGAAGTCCTTCCCTACTTGCACCCCTTTCTGCTCTCTCGCTCTCTCTCCCGCCCCCTCCCCGCTGCCCCATAAATGCACAGTAAGGTCCTTGTTATTATTTTCTGTGCTAACAGGGAATTGTTATTTTCTTGTCTTTTTTTTTTCCTTTTGTAAAGGATTCTTCCTCAACGAATACAGCAAACAAAATGAATTCTAAAAAGCTTTCTGCAACTCCTCTTAAACCTGGAGATATCTTTGAGGTCGAACTAGCCAAAAAAGATAACGGCTTGGGAATAAGTGTCACGGTACTGTTTGACAAGGTTTTTAGATGTTTTCTCTTTTTTCTCTACTCCTAGCAACCTGTTAAATTACTAAATTACAGGGAAGCAAAGTATTTTAAAAGGCCTCTGTCAAGTACCTGTTTATAGATATTTCATCTCTCTGAAACTAGAAGACACACATTTTTCATATCCCTTTTCTTGTCATTTTCCATATAGCAAATAGTGTTGCTATTACTTGTCTCAAGCCCTGTTTATGGACTGGGGCAGCATTATACTCTAAAAACTTTACAACACAAAGAAAACAGTCCCTGATCAAATTGCCTGCAATCTAAATGCAAAACCAACCACCTGGGGCGTGGTACAGGCGGGGGTGAAACACGCTTGGTCAGTATGGTGAACAGTCGTCTTAGCACACCAGCAGCCTAAGTCTTGTCAAACATTTTGAAGGAGTCCCAGAAAAGGAAGGCTTTAAGGAGCTCAAGTGAAAGAAGTTAACAGGGAATTTCTGCAGCTGTGGTTGTCATGGGAGAAAGCACAAAGATGCTTGAATGAAGAATTAGCAAGCAAGCAATGGAGGGCTGGCTTCATGGGCTTCTCAGAGCTGATCTCACATTGATGCATGAGAGAGTGGTGCGGTAGATAGGCTGTGAAGGACCTTGAATGCAAAGGCAAGTAATGGTTGGAGCTTAATAAGCAGGCCAAGTTCAGTCCTGACCAGCCAAACCAGTGGAAAACTCCTGAACCTAGTGGAATGATATGGGACTAATTTTGGTCCAGGTTATTTTTGCCTTACTTGTGCACTAGCAACATTATTTCACAGCAGCTCTACAAACAGTGCCTGTCATGTATTCTGTGGTGTTCCTCTGCTGGTTAAAAAGCAGAGGAGCATAAAATATTTTATCTAGGTGAGGACTGGCTGAAGTTTTGTTTTGTTTTGCAGTGTATTTTTTATGTTTATGGCAAGACAATAAGGAGATTGACCATATATTCTTTTAATTTTACACATGGCATACCAAACTTCTATAACTGTTGGAAGTAACTCAAATTTTGGGTATAACCTACTAGACAGGGGCACTTCGAAGGCAGAAATGAATACACTATATCTGTAGTACTTGGTGTGTGTTTCTGTAGGTGTCAGAGAGTTTTTGTCCCTAGACAATTTAACATTAAAAGATTAGCTGATCTATCTCCATATTCTCCAAGCATTTTAAATGCAAACCAGAGTGTAAATGCTGATAATGGTGAGCAGATATTTAACTGTAGAGCAGAACAGATGATTTCAATACCTGTTTGATGTGTTACAAATATAGACATGTTCCTGATCTAGTGTTAACACTACACTTTAGATGGGCTGTTGTCTTTCAAGTGTAGCAAGTTTTAATGTATCCTTTAATGAAGGTGAGAGTAGAATCAAACTCTCCCCTTTTTAAAGCCCAAATACAATCTTATGTGCACCTTTATTAAGTATCACTGGAACAAGTTTTGTTCTTCTGAAACAATCAGTTACCATGATGAGTGCTCTGCACTCACAAACAGGAGCTATAAACAGCGTCCTGTTCTTAATCATCTCAAGCAGCAGAAGGCAGTTGCTAGCTGGTTTCTAGTGGCAGGCGGGAACTTATGTGTAAAACTAGTGTTAACAGTGAGGAAATATTTCTTTTAGGGTCTATGGTCTGGATTACTGGTCAGTTAGATTTCATAAACTGTCTATACGAATTATAAATTAAAATATGTTCCAAATCCAAAGAAATGGAACAGCTATCCTTAGACAACTGTATCTAGTGATAGCTTGCTTCACTGTTACTGGCGAATAGAAGTGTAAATTATACATGGGTAAAATGAAAATTTAGCCACTGACGTATTGCCACCCTGCTCTATCCATACTTTGATTCTATAAAATTTGTCAATAGTCATCAGTACAAGGATGTAGCCTGAAGGTTTAACTAGTGGTAGGTTTCTCTTACTTCCATTTTCTGCCTCCAGCCTTATCCTTGCACTGCTCTAGAAATTGCTGTAAAGCTCTAAATTGGTTTGAAGTAATTCCAGAATAAACAGTTGTATCAGTCTCTTTAGGGGCGCAGGTTGAAATGATTTCTGATCTAACTGCTCGTCCTTTAAACCTACGAGGGGATCTTTGAGATGTTTTCAGAGTATGTGGTGTGTCCGTGTGCACCAGATAAGAAGGTTGAGTTCCTCAAAATCATTTCTATTTGAAGCTTAAGCAAATGTTAAGCCTTCAGTTTTGGTACCTCTTAGCTGAATACATTTTGTCTTGCACACAGCTTTCCATAGCCTGAGAGGAAGGACTACTTCGTACTTGGTGCTTTACTGAGATAGATTAACTTAGGACATTGCATGTATGCATCCTGGCTGATGATGCACGTGCCCGAAGTCTTGGCAGATGTGCATGTGCACACAGATCTTGGCACCTAATAACTTGCATAAACATTCTTCATACTTCTGTGCGAAGGATGTTTGTTTTAACTGGCAGCATTTGTATTTTTGTGCTTGATGGTTGTAGTACCCCATTGTCCTCTGCTTGCACTTGTCTACTTGCATGGATCTCAAAATGTTGCTTTATACAAAATTGTGATTTCAACAGTTTAGCTGTTGCTTTTACTTGCCAACGGCCTGAACTGCTTCCTCAGTGTAAGGATTGTTAACCTTTCTTGAACAGAGATTTTACTAAATTGTTTAAATATTAAAATGTTTATACGTTCCCTGTTTGTTTTTCATTTAGGGTGGTGTAAATACCAGCGTAAGGCATGGTGGCATTTATGTGAAGGCTATTATTCCTAAAGGGGCAGCAGAAACAGATGGCAGAATTCAGAGAGGTTTGTTCTTTCCACAAGCATGCTTAACCACATATAATAGTCAAATGAAATCAACCTAATTTTCTGTAGACCTTTGTGGCAACATTGTGATATAGCAAGAGAAGAAGTACCCCAGACTTCTCCTGACTGCTTGGTGACTTCCTGTTCATTCTCCATGTGCTCATATCCACATTTATCAGTAAGGGAAACAGCTACCGGTCTGAATTTCTGCTGTAGCACTCATCACCTTAATGTGTCTACCTCAAATGGCTGATTGGGAGGATTATTTGGTTGGTCTTCGCAATGGCACTCTGAAGACAAAAAAAATTAATAAATACCAAGTCTTAAACTTGACAACTGATGCTGTGGAAAAGACCGTAAGAACCTAAGACAAAGTGTGAGGCTGTGGCAGCTGTGATAAGAAATGCTGAAGCTCCTGTGACGAAAACCATTTATAAAACATGTTGTAGTCAATGTTTCATTCAAATGCATTGTACTTTAATGGAGCATGTTGTTCTGATAATGCCCGGAGGAAGGAGAAAAGGGCTTTGTGTTGCTAGTGATCTCCTTGCTTGACATACCGAGTAACTCAGTACAGAAAATCCATGCGACTGCTATGATTATTCTTGTTCTTAAGCTAGTCCTTATTTTCCAGTGAAGTGAGGAGTGCAGTGTTAGGTTAACAGGGGTGTTGGTTGTAGCCGTGTTGGTCTAAGGACATAGGCAGACAAGGTTCCTTGGGTGAATTTGATATCTTTTATTAGACCAACCCAAATGGTTGGAGAATAGT
>JAGPOW010001338.1:74046913-74070128 GCA_030014935.1 Caiman crocodilus | reverse complement strand
GTTCCTTGGGTGAATTTGATATCTTTTATTAGACCAACCCAAATGGTTGGAGAATAGTTATTAAGCAAGCTTTCAGGTTCAAAAACCCTTTGTCAGGCTGAGGAAGTGTCAGCAGTCGGTGCGTGCTCTTCCTGGGTGGGATGAAAAGTAAAGAAGCCAGGGGCTGGGCGGGGGAGTCGGTTGCCAGGCAGATTATAATTAGGCTTTTTTTTTCTATGTGCTTCAGATTTCTCAGGGAAACATTGCTCTGAAATTAATCAATACCTAAAATTAATTTAGACTTAGGATTATTATGTAACACTGTAATTAGAAAAAAGCCTTATTCAAGCCTGATTCAAGCTTAAAAAAATCCTTATTTCAATACATGGGGCTTTGGCAGGAGTTTAGTGAGTCAGGCCCTGAGGATAGCCATGTCACCCCGTCAGTGGTTGCCTGGTGTCTGCCTTACTCGCCCACCCTGACCTCTCAGGTGCCCACTCCTGCCAGGTGCTGTCTCTCCTGCCATGCCTTGATGTTAAAATAAAGTGAGGAGGTGGCCCTCAGGGGTCATTGAGCTCAGGATATTCTTCCAGCCCCAGTTCTCCTCAGGCTCAGCTTGGCCTGCTCAAGTTGGAGCACCGGCCCTCAGTGCAGCAGTTGGCCCTGCAGGCCTTAAATCATCTTCTGGGCTTCAGCTTTCCGACATTGACCCCCTTCCTCTAGTTGTGCCCCTCAGCCCTGGTTCACTTCCCCAGACCTTGGCTCCTAGGCCCCTCAGCCCTGCTCTTGCCCTTCTCTGACTGGGCCTGCTCTCACAGTCCTTGGGGCTTTGGGCTCCCTCTCATCCTCTGTCCCCTTAAAATCTGAGCCCTCACCCACAGTCTCCTGACCCTCAGTTTTCAGTCTAGTTCTTCAGCAAAGTGGCAGTGCCTCTCTAGCTCTCGCTGCAGTCTCCAAGCCTCTCCTCATCGCCACTTCTGGTCCTCCGGTTTCACACACAAACACGGGTCTAAGCAAAACTTCTTCCAAACTACAGTCCTTCCCCAGCCTTGGTCTGTGTCACACCATAACAAGCATGATAACAAATAAACACAACCAAAATAACTTTGCTTCTGTGCATGGTGCCATGGTCCTGCCCCTTATGAAGCTTGCAGCTGACCCACTACCTCCCCACCAGGCCTGGCAATCATAGCTCTCATTGTGTTTCCTGCACCTGGGGCAAGCAGCAATTTTTCTGGAAGGGCGCTCCACTCCTAATGGTTCCTCGAGAGCCTTGGATCCAGCTGGTTGTGGCTTCCACCTCTTCATTGTTGGGGTAGGGGGCCCACTACAGCCAGTGGCTGCCTTCATTCAACAAGAAAAACAAACACTCACTGTAATATAGCGCAGCGAATTAAAAGGGTGCTGTGATTAAATGATTTCTTGCTGTGTTCTTCCCTTCCTTTTAAATCAGTCATCATTTATCTTTAGGTGACCGTGTGCTCTCTGTTAATGGGACTAGTTTGGAAGGAGCAACCCATAAACAAGCTGTGGAAACACTGAGAAACACTGGGCAGGTAAAAAAATCTTCTCCCGTCTTTAGCTTCTGAATTTAATGTCAGTAAAAGTGCAGTAGACAGCACTGATGGAAGGAAGCTCTCCACTTTTACGTAGGGGTGTTATTATAACACAGGCTGCTCAGTAGGTCCTTTAATCTCGAAGGTTCCCCCATGCACTTCCTTCCCCTCCCCGCACGTTGTTGATCAGCTGAGGGGCCCCAATAGCTCTGCTGATTGGTGCTGACCAGCTGGGCAGCAAAACCCGTGCCATGTTTAAAACAGTGGTTTTCATCTGCCTGCCAATCAGGAGTGAGCAGAGGGTCCCCTCCGCCAACAGGCAGGGGGGATGCATACAGGAGAACCTGCAAGATTAAAGGAGCCAATACACCACCCACTTTCACAATGAATTCGGTAGGGCCCTATCCATTGGTATCTGTTTTGTCCAACAAAAGTGCCATTTAAATCAATGGCAGTATTCCTAGCGCAAAACTGTTGTTTCTTGTATTAGCAGTTGAACCAGACATTAGCTCTCCAAGCCTAACAAATTAATCGTGCATATATAAGTAGTGCATCTCTGCAGTGCCAACATGCCACAAACACACAAGTCATAACAAATCTTTTCATACACACTTCTGTGTAGCAGTACCAGATTGTGAATTATGTGGTCAGTAATATTTTTTTAAGTTTCACGCTTCATTGGAAAAGGTCTTAAATTATTTTTGCAGCTGGCTGTCTGGGTGATATACCAGTCTGTTTCTCTGTTGTTTGACAGCTAACATTAACAGTGTTTAAAATTAATTAATAATTACTTTTATTAATCCAGAGATTGTTTCTGTAGAATTTAATTACCTAAGTGAATCAGAAGATAACCCATATTCCAAAATGCATAATCTTTGTGAGTAGGGCTAACTAACTTAAATGTATACATCTCTGCAGGTAGTACAGCTGTTGTTGGAAAAGGGGCAGCTTCCTGCGGCCAAAGTCCATGCGCCAGTTACACCCCAATGCACTCCTCCCAGTCAGGCGGGACACGGCGACTCCCTGGATAAGTCAGCAGCAAAAACTGCGGATACCAAAGACTACAGCTTTGTTACCGAAGGTCAGGCCACATAGAAAAACTGTCTGAACTTTAAATCATTCCCCTGATTTTTCTGAATTACCTCTGCCAGGTGACCATAAAGTTAAACAGACCCCAGAAATTATCACAGAATAATGCAGATTTTTTTTCTGTTCTTAAATAATTCTTTTGAGGGTACTTCAGTGACAGATTTCATCAGCATTTTTTATAGTTTCTACTCTTACTGTTCATTGTCTTATTCAAATGCTGCCACCTTCAGTGTAATACTGCTGCTTCCTCTAGTAGATCATTGGCCAGTCTCCCGACTAGTCATCCTGCTCTGTTACTTCCTTTCACTTTTAGTAGGGGTATAGTACTATAACGGCATTCCTGAATTTCTTCTCAGCCTTCAAAAATAATCATATTTTGGAGTGAGCCTGGTGTCCTCTATGGCAGTGGTTTTGAACTTGTTTTCATTTGTGGACCCCTAAAAAATTTCAGATGGAGGTACAGACCCCTTTGGAAATTTTGAATGGAGGTGCGGACCCCTTTGAATTGTAAATGTGGGTATTCACATACTTTTGATAAGTCATCTTTTGCGGACCCCTTAAACATAGTCTGCAGACCCCCAGGAGTCCACAGACCACATGTTAAAAACCACTGCTCTATACTGTCATCATTCTCAAAACAATGAGAATGATTAAGCATTGAAACAGGCTATACAGAGAAGTTGTGGCATATTCTTAAATAATCCTAGATATTTTCAAGAGCAGGGTAGGCAAACACATGGCTGGGATGGTTTAGTCTGAGGTGATCCTGCCAGGAGCAGGGGGCTGAGCTGAAACAACCTCAGCTTTGGTTCTGACTGCAGTTACTGAATGTATAGTCAGTAGGATGTAAAGGAGCAATCCCTTATATCTGTTTGTTTCACAGACAATACGTTTGAGGTAAAGGTGCTGAAGAACAGTTCAGGCCTAGGATTCAGTTTTTGCCATGAAGACAACCTTACACCAGACCAGTTGGGCTCAAGCATAGTAAGGGTTAAAAAGCTTTTCCCTGGACAGCCTGCTGCTGAAAGTGGAAAGATTGAAACTGGGGATGTCATCCTGAAAGTAAATGGAGTGTCATTAAAAGGACTATCCCAGCAGGTTTGAGCTCCCTATTGTCTTGTTTGTCACCAGTAAAATTTGCTTTGTGGAACTCTTGCAAGTAGGATCTGTCTGATATTAAGTTAACTCTGCCTGTAGGAAGTCATCTCGGCTCTCCGAGGAACATTCCCGGAAGTATCTCTCCTCCTGTGCAGGCCACCCCCTGGCATACTCCCAGAAATTGATACTTCTTTATTGGTAAGGTCTAAAGCTTTTGATACTTGGGCTTTTAAGTTTTGCTTATTCAATGTGCCAAACAAGTAAATGAACAAGTGTCCAAGTGACATCTTTTTTTTAGAAGGTAGCATGTAAGCTTGGCAAGTACATGAATACAGAAGTTTGAGAAGGATTGAGCAAATGGAGTGGTGAAATCTTCTGTATTTACTAATTCATATACCCCATTCATGGGATTATCGATCCTTGATCTTGGTAAAACAGTCCTTGATCTTCCAGTGGTACAGCACCCCAAGGATTAAACTAATAGGAAGTGGGTAGAGACAGATCCTCCCCTGGTGTGAACTCCCATACCTTTTGGGGATAAAATTAAAATGTTTCCCAACATTCCTCCAAACAGTCCTCTCGTTCAGGTATAGTGGGAAAAACTTTGACAACTATTGCACGTTAACCATAGAAAGGTACAACAAAAGCTGTGTTAACTGGCACTTTATTAGCCAGAAAACTCTATTAACTGGCATCCGAGGTGTTACCAGATTTGCCCATTACTTTGGGGTGTGCTCATTTATTGGGGATACGTTTCTAGGGTCTTGGTAATTCTGTCAGTGTGCTGCTTGTGTTGTTTGTGTTTCTATACGGAGCTGTATATCTCCCTTCTGCAAGTCCTCACCCCCCAATGGAGCTATCTTGCAGGACTCAGTTTCAATGGGGCTAGGTTCCTCCAGCAACCAAATCAGTCATACACACAAACACATACAGATTAACTTGACACGCCTGACCCAACCGGGTTGATCAGCATGGACAGGCTGACACCCTCATATGCCAATAATCAGTTTATCAGAGCAACAATAAACTACAGTCAGACACAAGCACACAGGTGAACAGAATCCCTCTGAATCTGGCTGGGTGTCCAGTTGACACCCGCATGGGACAGAATTCAGTTCTTAAGGGCACGTGTGAGTCAAACGGGGTCAATCAGCCTGTACAAGCTGATCCCCTTATGTGTTTCAAACTCAGCACGTCCCAATCTTTGGCCTCTTGATGAGCAGACCCCACAGTATTTTGGGGCTTTACAGGGATCTTTAGCTTAGGTAAAAGAAGCGTTGCTGCAGAGCACGTGAGGAAGGAGGAGTAGAGAGGGAAAAATATACCCAGTTACTGCCAGTTTGACTATAAAAGTTATTTATTGCTAAGTATATGAAATATATAATGGTACTAGTAGTAATAGACGTGCAAAAGAAAAACAAATGCAAACAATTACAGTATTACCCTGGTTTCACTAAGTATTTGTAGAAACTTAGCTGAAGCTAATACAGTTCAGGTTCAGAAATTTATGCCTAGAGAGAAAAGAGAGAGAGAGAGAGCGCTGGGATCTCACCAGTCCAAGGTACTCGGGTTGCAAAGCTGCTAGGTAAAGTTCATAGCACAGTCCTTGAAAGGAGATGATCTGTTCTTCCAGCGTCCCAAGAACAACAGGGGATGATGTCAGCACACACGATTTTTCTTCTTGAAGCACATACACTGCTGCTTTTTACAGATTTTTATACCCTCAGTTCAGTGCTTTGAAGCAGTCTCAATAGTGTAAATCATTGTCTTTTCTTTTGACAAGGGGTTATCTGGTTTGGAACATCTCAAGAAACTGATTAATAATCAGGAAACACATAAGGTTAGGGAGTAACCAGATACTTAAGAGCCAGGTTGAAATTTCTATGGATAGCAGATATACTGATGGGATATCTCATGGTTTCTTCAGAAACAATAGACAGTTTGCAGCATCAGGATTTTGGATTTGTACTTGTGGTGAACAAGCCTCCACTTAGCATGACTTTTCCAGATCTTACGATAGTCTTTTAACAGACTTAAGGCAATTATTGGAGTGTTCATAACCTCTGGGCAGGAGGACTTCCACCAGTCATACCAGGAAAAGTATGACAATGCCTGTGGTCAGGGCTCCAACGGGCTGGACACTGTGATGAACCCCTTTACCATTGTTCAAATGTTTCCCATATGCCCCCCGACTCGGTCTCTTGCATCAGCATTCCCTAACCCAGCAACTGAGTTTTAGTCAATCAAGTTTAAATAGGCCTCCCATAGTGGAACCAGGGAATGTAATAGGCATCTCAGGCCATAAACTTAGAGGTGTATGTGTGTCAGGGGGCAGGGGGCGAGTCCTTTGTAAATCCAGATTAGAACTGGTCTAATAAATGCTGAGCTGGGTGTGTGTGAACATGGGTTGATTAGCATTTGGAGCACAGATTCCCCATCATGCAGTGCTCCCCTACTTCTCCAGAATTCACTGCAGTCTCTGCTTCAGGCTTTCTGTTCTCCATCTCTCATGTAAATAAATGGCCATCTGGTTCCATCTTGGATGCAGATGAGACCTAGGGCAGTTGTTTCAGTCTTGTCACCCTAATCTGGAGGGTCTTAGGTGTGTCTCTCACTGCATCTTAATCAGTTTCACTGGGGGGGGCAGGGGTGAGTCCTTTGTGAGTCAAACAGGCTGTGTACTGTGCCAGGGTTGCCCAAGAACACAGAGCTGAGACATAACAGAGGGACACAGCAAAAGTGACACCGGAAGTATTACTTCTGGGTTTCACTGCAGCTGCAAGCAGAGATATTTCCAGGTCTTTGGCCCACGGCCCAGGGCAAAGCATCCTGCAAAGGGCAAAGCAGCCTGCACAGGGTTCCCCTCTCTGTCCCCCAGCACACTGATGCTGGGGAGTGCACCAGATGGTGCACATTTTATTAACCAGAATATTTGATTAACCGGCATCCTCCATCCCCGGGGCATGCCAGATAACAGAGCTTTTACCATAGTTAGCTATGTTAATCTAAAGTCAGTCAGAAATCAGGGTAGATACGCACTTTTATACACAAAATAAATAAGAGTGAGAGTAATCGCAAGCTTTTGTAAACCAAAGTTCCCTTCATTAGATGATATGAAAGGATAGTTTAAAGCAGACTATAAAGTGGAGTGATTAAATAGAATACAATAGGTGAGAAAGCAGGAAGGAGAAAGAGGGAGTACTGTAAGAAGCATCAAGCAAAGAACCTGTAGGAACAAAAGAGTCACAAAAGCTAATCCAGGTAATGGGATAAGAATCTGCAGTCCTTGTTTAAACCATACTTAACATGGTCCAATTTGTGGATGATTTGTTTAACCATAGTCATAATTGGCACTTGGGAGGCTTCACTTGAAGTACTGTGTTCAGTTTTGGGCGCTACATTTCAAGAAAGACTTGGACAAATTAGAAAGAGTCTAATAGGAGCAATAACAATTTTTAGAGGTCTGGGAAACAAGATTTATGAGGAAAGACTGGAAGTACTAGGATTATTTCATCTGGAGAGAAAATAGTGAGGGCATTTAGTGTCAGTCTTCAGATACCTGAAGGGTAGTTATAAACAGGATGGTGATAGACCTATTTTCTGTAGCTGCAGAGGACAGCACAAGGAGAAATGGTCTTAAACTACAGCAAGGGAGATTTAGGTTGGAGATTAGGAAGAATTTTCTCACTGTGAAGACAGGTAAGCATTGGAACAGGCAACCTAGGCAGGTTG
Organism: Caiman crocodilus; assembly: GCA_030014935.1. Classification (NCBI taxonomy): domain Eukaryota; kingdom Metazoa; phylum Chordata; order Crocodylia; family Alligatoridae; genus Caiman; species Caiman crocodilus. Next base: position 74,062,674 of record JAGPOW010001338.1, on the reverse strand, counting down.
TGGAATCTGCATCCTTAGAAGTTTTTAAGAGCGGCGTAGACCAACACATTGTCTGAGATGGTTTAGAGATGGTCCACGCTTGAGCAGAGGGCTCAACTAGATGATCTTCTCAGGTACCTTCCAGCCTTCCTTTTCTGTGATTCATTATATTCAATATTACATAATGTGGGTATGCATTTGAAAAATCCACATTTCTTGTGAATGAGAGAAATTTTTAAATCACCCAAAACAGATAGACTTAAGCCAGAAAGGGTTTGGCATATTATTTTGATTTTTATAGTAAATAGCATGAATCTTAAGCAAGTGTTTTTGATTATTTCTGCATTCTTTACATTGTTTTTGCCCAAACTAATACAAAAATGATCATTACTGCTAGAATCTGATTGGTTAAATATCTCTTTTAATTGCAGACTCCCATACATTCTCCCCAACAAATATTTCCAGATGCCAGGAGAGATGTCTCTTCTCCAATGAACGAAGATCAAGGGGAGAGCTCAGATGAAAATGAAGCTAATGATAAAAGCAAGAAAAGATTAAAATCCCCTTCCAGGAGAGACAGCTACAGTGATAGCAGCGGAAGTGGGGAAGAAGAAGTAGTAGGGAGTCCAGCAGAGACAGTACTGTCTGGAAGCCCTGGTTGGAAGTCTGCCCTATACCATACTTCAGATCGAGTGCTTGCTCAGGCACACAGTCAGTATGAAATGACTTGTAGCCAAGAAGAGGTGGCCATCCACTACTCTACTCATGAGGTCCCTAGGAAACCAGAGTTTGAGGCTAGGTATATTTATAACAGTTATTTATTTTGCAAAAGTTGTATTAGGGTTTTTCATAGGCACAGAAGAGTCAGAAGGGTAGAATTCCCCTACAAAATAGGAGATAAACTAGATAAATTGGACTTCAGTTTGTGAAAAGTCAGGATTTATTTCACATAAAATAAACATCAAAAGTTGATTTATTTGGGTTGGGGGTCTGAGATCCACCCTGACTTTGGGTTTTTAGATTGGCAAAAACAAGAGTTTGGAGGTGAACTGTCTGTGAAGTGATGCATTGTATCTCTAGTAGATTGTTTAAACTCTTTCCTTTTCTTCCTTTAGTAATCTTCCATCACCACTTCCACTGAGCTTGCCACCAGTACCAAGCTGTAGGACTGTTCCTGATATTGCTGCTCCTGGTTTGATGGGGGATGCCTACACCAGCTCTGTCTCTGAGCTAATTTCCCAACAGGGAGGGACGAAATCATTGCTCAGCCAATTCGAAAAACATACTGATGAATATGAACCAGTAATTTCTTTCTTTCTTTCTTTCTCTGCACTGTGCGTGTTAAATTCTGTGGGGGAGGGAGGGTTTGGAGCATTGGTCAGTCATGATTTTGGCAGCAACCAAATGCGAGATATGCACATTTACTTACAATTAGAGCTGTTTTTCTAGATGACAGTCTAAGTTTATACTTGACTGGAGGCATATTTTAGAAAAGGCATGTGTACATTCTGCTTATTGTAGGTGGCCATTTGTAAAATCTGAAATGTTGTCATTATTCACACAAGTGTCCCTAGGTATGTAGAGCCTGGGCCACCTAAAGGATTCAGAGGTTTTGCTCTTTCTTTAGCTGGGCTGTAAAACTGTCATCACAAACTCTAAAACTGACTGTGTAACTTGTGAACATGTTCACTCTACAGACGTAATGGAAGCACATCCTGAGCATAAGCACCAAAAATGACACTTACATGATTGAGAAACTTCCATTTAGGCTTGCAAAGGACAACAGTATTCTCTCCTAAATGTCTAACTAGCCTGAAGCAGTATTTTGAGACTACTCATTTGTCAACTAATACTTTCTCCATTAACATCCTCTGAGACTTCTTGAAGTCCTTACATTCCCTCCATTTTTGCTGTGCTACATTCATCCACAAGATCCTCTGCTCTCTTCAGAATTTTCTGACATTGGTTTTTAATATCTGTGAGGCATTGTTGTTGTGCATCTCAAAGTGTCTCCTGCTCTCTTTCCTTGTCAGTTCACAGAGTCAAAGACAGGGCTCAAAACTGAGCCTTCATGTTTCTCATTGTAGTACAAAGCACCATAAGGTATACAGCCAAGTGTACAGCTCTGCCAGATCTAAAAAGGAACACTAAATTAAAATGCAAACCCAATGCATGCATGTGTACAATACCAAGCTACACATAATGGTCTTGCCTTTTGGCAATTGAAATGTTCAGCTTTGTCCTTTTGTACAAGACCATTTTCTTCCTTCAGCTTTATATCCATCAGTGTTTTGCCCTGATCCTGCAAACATGTAGAGTTTTTCTAAACATGAAAGTTAATCAAGTATTAAATAGCATTTAAAGACTATATACCTATTCAAGGAATCCCAGAACAACAGCAGTCTCCCTGTGCCTAAAGAAGGGTACTTGTGCCCCAACGTTTGCAAAGAACTTTGTTCCAGCTACTCATTTGGTCTAACAAAGGATATCACATCTACCCAAAGAGTCTTGCCTGCCTGTGTCCATAGACCAACATGGCTACAACAAAAAACCCTGCAGAGTTAATCCAGACTCCCTAGTCTGGAATATTTGCATATATAGGCAAGCCTATGTTCAATTGTATGTACAAGAGCAGTCCCCTTGGGTCTATATTTGTGTTGAGTGAATTGGTTAATAAAGTTTCCTTGACCTATGTGAATTTAAACAACTCAGTCAGACTATCCATATATTTTTATGGTACACACTATTTATTTGCCTATATGAAACTGTCCATAGACAAAAGCTTACATTCTAAAACATAATTTTCTTCTCATAGGAAGTGGAGCTTGAAGTCTCCATGACTAAATCAGAAAAGGGAAGCCTTGGCTTTACAGTGACCAAAGGTAATGATAATGTTGGCTGTTACATTCATGACATTGTGCAGGATCCTGCCAAAAGTGATGGTAGACTACAACCAGGAGACCGTCTTATAAAGGTAAGGCAATTAAAACTCCATAGCAGAACATATTCCAGGGCTAAAAGGATTTATGTGAAAAATGAGAGAAAATCAACAAACTTTGGGTCAAAAGAATCTGGACTCCAAATTGTTTGGTATACTGAATGAATTGTGTGGGTCAGAAGCAAAAATAAATGCACATGTTGAAATCATGATATAACAGCTGTGGAATTAACTTAAATATAACTATAAAATAAAACCTGAAAGATTACTTTAAAAAAGGTGGGCACTGTGTCACCCTTCTTCCAAACTTTGGGTTGAAATGAATTGGCTCAGTATAGCTGACAGTGTGATTATAGTTAGGCTAAATCCTGATTACTCAGAATGCTTGTACAATTTTCTGCATATTCCAGACATTCCTAACAACGGGGAAAACAGCTTTAAATACTTTGAGCCAAACTGAAGCAAGTTATAGCTACATAAATTATCATGGAATAGGAATGTGCTTAATGACACTCTTAAACCCTATATCTGCAGTTAACTTTGTACAATGGGTAGTCCTACTGAAGTGCATTAAATTAAGCAGGTATGAATGTCTTAATAGATAATATGAGTTGTTAGAATAATCTTAAATCTTTAGTAAAGAATGGAAGCATAATCTGGGGATCTGAGTCTGGCTTTCAGACCTCACTAAAATTTTATTCTTCCGTTTTCTGGAAGTTATACACTGTACCTTTCCTGTCATTTCCCATTTATAGTTAAGGATTTGATTCTTGACTTGTAACATTTTCATCAGACATGTTTATCAATGCGAATGGATATCACCATAAACTACAATCTCTGTCCTGTCAACTTACAGTGTTTATAGTTTGGGCATTTAATAGGGCCATTAACTAAATTACTTTAGCAATGCTGGATGTTTAAATTGGAGTAAAAACTAGGATGTTTCTTTTGCTTTTATCCTCACAGGTTAATGATGTGGATGTTACTAACATGAGTCACACAGATGCTGTAAATTTTCTTAGAGCTGCCCCAAAGACAGTCAGAATAGTGCTTGGCCGGGTTCTGGAGTTACCCAAGATTCCCATATTACCTCATTTACTGCCTGATGTTATATTAACATGCCATAAAGAGGAGCTGGGTAATAAAAATTTTATTGTTGCTCACCCTCGTATGGAATATGTTTGTTGTTCCTCTTTTAAAAACCACACTCAATTCCTGAAAAAGGATTCAATTTTTTTCCTTCTGCACAGGTATCTCTTTATCTGGAGGTCACGATAGCCTTTACCAGGTGGTATATATTAGTGATATCCAACCAAGCTCAATTGCTGCCAAGGAAGGCAGTCTCCGTATGTTAGATATCATCCATTACATTAATGGAGTTAACGTACAGGGAATGACTCTGAAAGAAGCCAGAAGAACATTGGAAATGTCACGTCCTAACGTGGTGCTAAAAGCAACAAGGTATCGTCTGTGAGCATTCTTTCTTGTGCTTATAACTGGAATAATTGTATCTTAATCCCCCTTAAAATATTTTTCTAGCAGAACTACCACCCGCGGGTGTGATAATGGCTGATGTATCTTTAGGTTTGTTCCTTCAGGATGTTCTCTCATCAAGACAATGTGTTCCAGTGGAGCCGAGTACTCATTTGCACTGAAATAGGGGCAGAGTAATGACCTATATGTAATAAATAAAGCAGGTCAGAATGTGGCCTTTTTTTCCTTTCATAAACTCTTTCTTTCTAGAAAAACCTCTATGTTGGCTTTACTTTTAATGACAAAAGTTATGCCTGTTTTTAATATTTTATTGAGATAGTCCTCACTGTGGAGGCAACTGAGGAAATCAAAGGACTTCTGGGGGCAGGAGGCAGAAACCAAAGGAGGGAGGAGGGAGAGCACAGAGACGCTAGCTGCTGTTGCAGCCAGAGCAGTGGGGGAAGTGATAGAGGGGTAGAAGCCTAAGCACCACAACTTAACCCCAAAGGAGTGCATGTGGCCCATGGGCTGCTAGTTGAAAAATCTTGCTCTGTCTATTCTCTCGGCCCTTGTGCATCTGAGTAGTCAGACCATATTTTGTTATCAGTGGAACTGGGCTTGGGAAAGAGTCCATGTAGACATACCTCTGCTGTAGTCTGTACAAACTCCAGAGAATTGAGAAAACAGGTGAAGACTCGCATCGTTTCCGGGTGCTGCAGCCCCAGTCTTTCTCCCACCGTATCAGGAGGAAGGAGATAGAGTAACTGAGAGACCTCAGCTCTGGCAAGTGATAAGACGTTGCATTCCTAATGTTGTATGCATACAATTCCTTTCTGGAAATAAAGCATGAGTGTGTGTGTGCTTCTTGCAGGGATGGTCACCCATTGGTTCCAAAGTTCAAGGATGCTAATTCAAGTCCAAACTCAAAAAAAGCCAATGGTAAGCAACTCCTGGTTTTGTACTGTAAATTAAACTTCTTTTATGATTGACAGCCATGTATTATCTTTATCTTTTGCATGCGAGACTCCAGAATAGTGATTAATAGTGATATAATAGTGATTAATAGTGATATAATAGTGACATTCTTTTAAATATGTTATCTAGCATCTCTGGCAGATTTTAAGAAGCCTTTATTATATAAAGGCATGGATGGGAGATGGTACAGAATGCCATGTTAAAAAGAATAATTTAAAAATAACAAGGTGTTCTGCACTAAACTTTAGAAAATTCTTGGTTTATGTAATATGTCGTTGTTGCAAGGTAGAGCCCAAAGTGATTCAGTGCTTCCAGAGGTATTGTTTACACACAACTTTTGTCTGCAGAAAAAACATGAATTAGCCTCTCCTTTCCCCCACACCTGTGTTAGGCTGGTGTTTTTAAGTTCATATCCTTGATATGTCTTAATATATTCTAGTCCACCAAAGGCATTAGTTAAGTGGTCATGAAGTGTCAGTGATGCTTGAATACATGTTGTTTCCTTAAGGAAGTTTACTCTGAATCTTCTCGCTGTGTTACAGTTGCACATAGACTTTTGATTCAGGTTGTACAATCATGCAGTGAACACAATTATTTTTCTACTGTGAAAAATAGAGAAGACATAATCACACTCTACTTTTCACAGTCGGAAAATGTGAAGGGGAAGCCCTACTAGGAGTGGAGGGGAGCCCTGCCCTCTGCTTCCTGGTGGAGTCCTGGGACCTGCATGGCAGGGGATGGGGCAGGCAGCCAGCTACATCGCAAAGGACTTCCCTCGGTGGCACACAAGTGCTGGGAGCTGCACATCCATGCCAGGTAGCCCCACATAACAGAGGCAGGCCAGCCTGGCTTCAGTCCTTGTCACCACGTGCAGCTTTGGCTGGCGGTGCCTGCTGCTGTACAGCAGCACCTGCAGGCGCCACAAACACTCGCTGCCTGCTGCTGCCACTGGCAACAGGTTCTGTGTGCCATGGGGGAGAGTGCGTGGGGGTCCTCACACCCCTCCACCCTCCCTCAAATCCTACAAACCCCATACCCACACCCATACCCCCACCTTGCCCACCTGAGCTCCATGTTCGTGCTGCACCCCCCACCCCCGGCACGGGCTCCATGTTCCTGCCAGCCCCATGCTCCACGCCCTGACCCAGCTGCAGATCCCCCGCCGCCAACCCCCATCGCTTCCCTGCCTGCTGCCTGGAGTGAGTGCTGTAGCAGGGAAAGGAGGAGGAGGAGGAGCTGCTGGATGCCGGGGAAGCCAAGCAGGTCCCCTGGCAGCTGCAGTAGCGGCAGCAGCAGCAGCCTTGCCCAGAAGCTGCATGCTGGCTGAGCCAAGCCTTTCCACACACATGGGTGGGAGCAAGGCTTGTGGGCTGGGCAGGGTACAATTAGTTGTTGGGAGCCTGCAGACTGGATGAAATTGCCGTGGGCTGTATTTTTCCCACCCTTGCCTTAGATCCTAGGCTTTGGGGACTGGCAGCCTTCCTGTGTTTCTCCAAAGTGCCATACATCCATTTAGCATCATAATTCATGCTGCAGATTATTATGCTTTTTGTCAATGATTGTCCCTGTGAAAGTTCATAATTTATTATATAATCATCTTACCTCATTCCTTCAAAATCTGCATATATCATGTTGTCTTAAAATACTGTCACTCAGGCATTCATTAGTGTGGTTATGTGCCCCATTCACCTTAGCTTCTTTCATTCTATTTAATATCCCTGGGTAGAAGGACGTTTCCTAACAAGTTAAACATGGTTCTTTATAATAAATAATTTAATTTAAGGCAATTTATCACTACTAGCCTTTTATTGTGAAATGGTTATTGATTTGTTCCATTTTGTTTAGGCCATTTCCATGGAGCTAGCTACGGCAAAACAGAAAAGGCACCTGATATTTATGTGCCCAAGGTAAATACAAAGAAGCAGTTGCACTTACACAGCTAATTTGTTTCCTTCCAGTAGCTTCTGGACTTGCAATATTTCCTAGTCTGGCTATTTTCATTAAGTAAAGAAAAAAGATATATTTGACAGGCATCTCTGGTTAAGACAAACTTATTGTTTTTAAATGGGAACACAGCATTGTGAATGAATCTGAATCGCCAACAGTCAATAAGCGAACATGGGTTTGAAATTATTTTTCCAGTGCCCAGAATTGCATCAGGGAATGATAAATAGTCTTGCAGTTAAAGCACAGGGCTATAACTCAGGAAAGTTGGTTTTATTCCTAGATCCCCCAGAGCTCATGTGTTACGTTGGCCTTCTAATTTAATCTCTGCTTCGTCCTTTGAAAAATGGAGGCAATGATCCACAGGGGGTACAGGAGATCTGAGGGAAAATTAATGTTTGAGCATGTAGGATAGAGCATACTATACAAGTGCAAAGCATTGTATAGTCTTGTGTAATGATTCTTTCTCTTACCATAAGAGAAGAGGTATGTCACTTGTAGGGGAGATTGTTCTTTTGGGGGACTTTGCCACAGTCAAATAGAGCTTTACTGTCAGAGTGTTTTTCCAGATAGCCTAGCAAACCTTTCCTCCTTTGTTTCATCTTTAGCTTCTGACACAGTACTTCCTAACATAGTTGCATTTCAGTTTAAAACTATAAAAATGTAAGTTGCCTTTGGGATTATATTGTCTCCCCTCCTCAATCGAGGAAACAAAAAAAGGCTGTTTTGTTCTGTCTGTACTCCTTGTAGCTTATAAGAATGGAATAGTATTAGAGGAGCAAATACCAAGTGCTTATTGTCTCTCTGTTTCATCTAGGTTAATGGAGAAAGCATGCCAGGAGTTTCTCCAGCAAGTGCAGTTGGTGATATTCATCAGGCAAAAGGGCTAATGAATTTCACTGTTATTAGAGATGTGCCCTCCAGTGTTTTTATAAATCAGATATCAGAGTTTTCCAAATGCAGTAGTAACTCAGGTAAGAAGAAAACATCTGTCTGATCACATCTCCATACCACTGAATTCAAGAGCAGGAGATAGAGATTGGGCAGTAAAATTTGCTGAATAATACAAAAAGTGGGAAAAAATTTGCCTTGTTGCTTAACAATCCTTTTATTTATTTGTTTCACTATCATCATCAGGTCCTAATTGCTCTCCTAAAAAATTATTTCCCAAGAAAGATGGACGTAAAGTGGTGGGCTTAGTATTTCCATAGATTTCATAGATATTAGGCCTGGAAGGGACCTCGAAAGATCATCGAGTCCAGCCCCCTGCCCCAGAGGCTGGAAGTCAGCTGGGGTCATAGGATCCCAGCAAGATAAACATCCAGATCTCTTTTCAAGGCGTTCAGAGTAGATGCTTGAACCAACTCCAGTGGCAGTCTATTCCAAACCTCGGGGGCTCAGACAGTAAAGAAGTTCTTCCTTATGTCCAGCCTAAAATGGTCATGGAGGAGTTTGTGACCATTCGAACTTGTCATCCCTTGGAGCACTCTGGTGAACAAATGTTCCCCCAGATCCTGGTGAGCACCCCTGATAAACTTATAGGTGGCCACCAGATTGCCCCTGAGCCTGCACTTTTCCAGGCTGAAGAGTCCCAGAGCTCTCAGCCTCTCTTCATAATGTCTGCTTTCCTGACTTCTGATCATGCGCATGGCTCTCCTCTGCTCTCTCTCAAGCTTCTCCACATCCTTTTTGAATTGTCGAGCCCAAAACTGGACGCAGTACTCCAGCTGCAGCCTCACCAAGGCCAAGTACAACAGGAGAATGATGTCCTGGGATTTGCTCGAGAAGCATCTATGGATGCAAGCAAGCGTTTTGCATGCTTTACTAATAGCAGTATCACACTGAAGACTCGTGTTCGTGTTCTGGTCAATCATGACACCCCAAGTCCCTTTCACCTGTAGTACTAGCCAGTGTAGCACTGCCGAGCCTATAAGGATGCTGCAGGGTTTTTTTCCCAAGGCGGGGAACCTTGCACTTTTTGGTGTCAAACACCATCAGGTTCTCATGCACCCATTTCCTGAGCCTGTCAAGGTCAGGCTGGATCACCTTCCTGTCCTGTCCTCAGGTGTGGATGCTTTACCCCAGAGTTTGGTGTCATCAGGGAACTTGGCCAGTCTGGTACCAATGTCCACATCATTAATGAAGATGTTGAACAATATGGGCCCAAGGACAGAGCCTTGTGGGACCCCACTGGTCACAGGGCACTATAACAATTGACTTCTGTCAACCACCACCCTCTGGGTCCTGCCACAGAGCCAATTCCCCAGCCAGTAGATTGTGGTGTGGTCAAGATGCACCAGACTCCCGGCTTGGGCAGGTAGCACGATCGTGGTGTGACCCACAACAAACCCATGCTGGCTATTCCTCAGGATGTTGCCATCAACCAGTCTGTTAAGAATGGCCGGCCTCTTTAATAATCTTTTCTAAGACCTTCCCTGGGATAGAGATCAGGCTGATGGGCCTATAGTTTGCCGGATCCATTTTCCTCCCTTTCTTGAAGACAGGCACCACGTTGGCCTTCTTCCAGTCTTTGGGCACTTCACCAAAGTGCCAGGAGTTCTCGAAGATCTTTGCCAGGGGCTGAGCTACGATGCTCGCCAGCTCCTTGAGTACCCTGGAGTTTAAACTGTCAGGTCCAGCTGACTTGAAAGTGTCCAGCCTCTCAAGGTGTTCCTTCACAAGGTCAGCATTGATGGATTGATGGAGTGTAAGGAATATCCCTCACCCAGGCCTCCCTGTCCCATAATGGGCAGGGGTGTCCCATGGGACTGGTGAAAGACAGAAAGAAAGTACCCATTTAGCAAGTTGGCTTTTTCCTGGGCGTCGGGCGTCAGTTGTCCCATCTGGTTCAGCAGGGGTCCAATGTTACCCTTGCTTTTCCTCCAGCTCTCCACATATCTAAAAAAAGGACTTTTTATTGTCCTTGATACTTGTAGCTAAGTGGAGTTCTGTCGCAGCCTTGGCTTTCCTGGTCCACTTCCTGCAGGTCCAAACCAATGCAGAGTATTCCTCCTTGAATGTGGATCCAATCCTCCATCCTTTGTAGGTCTTTCTTTTTAGATGCAGAAGGTCCACTAGTTCCCTGGACAGCCAAGGGGGCTGCTGTGCCCTTTTGCTGCCTTTCCTCCAAGATGGGATAGACTTTGCTTGCACATCCAGGATTGCTCCTTTGAGGAGCACCCACTTGTCCTGAACTCCCCTCCCCTTTGGGTTTGTGTCCCTTTAGGGATGTCCTGACAAGCTTTCTGAGCTTGTCAAAGTCAGCTTTCCTGAAGTCAAGGACTTCTGTATTGCTGACTGACTTGCCAGCTTTACAGCGGATGGTGAAGGTGATCAGCTCGTGGTCATTGTCACCCAACTTCCCTTTTGATCATTAGGTCGCTGATTAGGTCATCCCCCATTGCCAAAACCAGGTCGAGCAGCACTTTACCTCTCATCGGCCCATCGACTTCTTGTGTTAGATAGAGCTCATCCACGTGTGAGAGAAAGCTTTGTGACCACTCAGATTTGGCTGAGCGCTCTTCCCACGAGCTGTCTGGGTAGTTGAGGTCTCCCATGAAAACCATGCACCGGGAGCATGCAACCTCAACCAATTCCCTGGCAAACTCCTGGTCAAGCTCTTGATCCTGAGTCAGAGGTCTGTAGTAGACTCCCACCATTGTGTCCCCATGTCATGTTCCACACGGATTTTAACACAGAGGGTCTCTAGTCTCTACCGTGGGTGCCAATGTCGGCTTGCAGGGACACGTAGCTCTCTTTGAGATAGAGAGCTACACCCCTGCCCCTTTCATCTACTTGATCCCTCCTGTACAGGGTATAGCCGTCTATACCTGTGGCCCAGTTGTGGGTGGAGTCTCACCAGGTCTATGCTATCCCAATGATATCATAGTTGTTTGTGTTAAGCAGGAGGACAGGTTCCTCCTGTTTATTCCCCAAGTTCCTGGCATTTGTGTACAAGCAGGCAAGTGTCCCTTTGGGGGCCCTTACCTTGCCCACAGCTCGCTCCAGGGCAGGGGTGGGCTCCCTTAAGTGCCTTGGCCTGCTGACTACGGCCAAAAGGCCAGCGCTAGCGGTAGTCCACCCAACCCCCGGCAGGCTCGGTTTTGAAATGGAAAACATAGCATAAAGGCAGGAATGAAAACCATAAGTTTTGGCATATCTTAAAGAAAGGACTTAGAGAAAGGACTGCTGTTTGATAAACAACCCCTTTTTGTCATCTCTTTCCTTTAGGACCATCTTTTTGTATTTTCTGTCATCTTGTTTAATTTATTTGTATAGAAACTGAGATGCCAGGTGATGAGTATTATGACGAGGATGATCATAATGAAGTTGTTCAGTATCTGTTGGATGTTGTTGATGAGGAAGCCCAGAACCTCTTAAATCGCAGCAGTGCAACGTCAGGTGACCAAGTGCCAGGTACTATATGGGACTGGAAGTGAAGAGTACACAGAGGAGAGGCAATGAATGTTGAACGAGCAATTGACTGACCAGCTCTCAAAAAGAGATGGACTAGAAGTAGCTTGCAGAATTAATTTTTCTAAAAGATGCGGTGCGTTAGAAGAACACTACAAGTCATACGTGCATTTAACTTGCGCAAATTCAACTGTACACGGGGTGGGAGGGGGGTGGGGCTTGAGTTTGCACATGGTGCTGCCACTTACCTGGAAGCCCATTATGGCGGTGACGGCCACTGCCTCCAAAACCTCCCGCTGCTGCCCGGGAGCCGTGCCTGGAGCTGCGTGGCCAGCCGCCAGGTGGCAGCAGCAACGTGATGGTGGCCGGGTGGCACGCAGCCATCCCCACCACCACCCCATGCTGCACCGCTGCTGCCAGCCTCACAGCTCTAAGCATGGCGCCGCATGTAAACTCAAGCCCCGCCCCCTCTCCCACCCCAAGTATAGTCACCAGTTTTCGCCTTACACCATTTTCGCCTTACGCACTGACCTCAAAACCTAACCCTCACGTAAGATGCAACTCCACTGTACTTCTAAGTGCAAGAACGTTTGGTAAAGTCTTGATCTCCACCCTCTGCCCCCTGGTTTTGGGAGTGCTTTTGTGCCTACAGACATTTGTGGGTAGATTTGATGATGTTGTTTAGATATCTTTGAAGTATGATCAGATACCCATATTGCATCCATTGCAGTTGCAAAATTGCACCTGCCATTTTTGAAAAGTATACAGTATTTTTTCTTTGCCAGTCCTCTCCTTACTCTTGTATTTTTCTTTGCACCTAGTTCTGCATAAATCAGTACAGCTCCACACCTTTATTGCTGTCTCTGTAACAGAACAGCCACTGTCAACTGAAATGAGCCAGATAGTGAATGCTAATGGGGAATAGTACATGCTAACAGTTCCTGTGAGGCATCACAATTGACTTGCACATTACTGCATTAAACCAAGTTGATAGCTGTCACTGAAATTTTTTAGCTCTTGGAACATCTCACTCGATTATAATTCTTCTAACTTTTTTCCTATTGTTTCCTATTGTAACCTCTTTGTGGTTCATTGGTATCATGCCTTAAAATGAACGTGTGGCATGACAGGGCTGAGCCATGATGGTTCTCAAGGCTCAGCTGAACACTGAGATCTAGAACGGAACAGCCCCATGGTCCAAGACACAGCTATTCCTTACCTAATCAGCAGAATTGGGCTGGGGCCAGCACCAAGTGCCTCCACCCAGTCCCTGGAGGTAGATGGGCAAGTGGTATGAGCCTGACATCAGGGAGCAGCTCCCTGATGTCAGGCTCACTGCTCCCAGGACTTTTAAAACGTGACTGTGCAGCTGAGCTACACACCTGTTTTTTAAAGGTCTTGGCATAGAGACTCCAAAATCAGGGAGCCCCTCCTCACTCCCAGGGCTCCTTGAACTGGGGATGTCAGAAAATCATCTGTGCAGCCTGATTGCACACATGGTTTTTAAAGGTCCTGGTGCAGTGTGGTCCCCAGGATCAGCATGAGACTCCTTGGTCCCTGTGTCCCAGCATGTCATGACCCTTAAACACCACATGAGCAGCTCAGTACAGAAATTCAATTAATACCTTGTCATTTTTATATATACACCTCAACTTCATACCAGTGCAAATAATTGCTCAATTAAAACAAAATTGAAATAACCCCAAATTTTGATTTTGTTACCAAAAAAAACCCAAACCCTAGATTAACACTCACTTAAAACTACAAATTCTTTACACTCTTTTGGCAGTAGAGATGGACCTCAAAGTGGTCATAAACTATATTTTTAAGTCCTTGTAAGCGGGACCAGTGCAGATGTCCTTTATCTGCCTGAAAATCAGGTGTCTCCTCTCTCTCCAGCTCTTCATTTCACTGTGTTTCTCCAGCAGGTTCTTTAGCAGCAAATGGGAAGCTGATAGAGGAGAAAAATGAAGATACAGACTGTGATGGATCATCTTTGCCTGAAGACTTTCCAGAGGTATGACATAGTTGGTAGTGCCAGTCTTTGCTGATCCTTATTTGTCAAACAACTTATCTTGACTTCTCATTTCTTTAATCTCACAGAATTTGTAGAAACAATTCCATCTGCATTTTAAATTGCTCTATCCCTATCGTTTGATAGACTTTTTCAAAACAGTGTCAGGAAACAAGAGTATGGAAATAGTTTTTTTTTAAATATGGTATAATTAAGCTGTAATGCATTAACTGGGCAAAAGAACTAACCAGAGAATTAATTTAAGTAACTTTTTTCAGGCAAAAATGAAAGTCACTGGGTTTGTAAAAATGCAGTGCTAACAAAATGCCATTAAAATACTATTTCAAGTGTTTTAAGCAGAAAGTTATCCGAGTTAAAAGCAGGTTTGGGGGAAAATAAGAGCGTTACAGATGTTTCATATATTATCTCTGAAAATCCAAATCAGAAGCTCCCTCTCCCTTACCTTTCTTCTAAGACTAAATTAGCGTTCTTAAATTCTTTATAACCTTTCCTCTAAGCTGTTGCATTATAGCAAAGTGTACTGTCTCAATGAAGTTGTGTTTCTTGCAACTTATCCAAGTACTCTAATGGAGTTCCCCCTCTCCTCTCTATATTCACTGTTGAGCCTCCTGCCCAGTTATCCACAGCTGGATATTTGATTGGCAGGAGCTGCCTAAATCAGGGGTACGCATACTTTGAGCAGCAGGAAACCCTGTTAATGGCGCTTAGTCTAAAGCAGGCTAACCTCTGTAACTCAGCAGGTATTGATTTGCTTTACCATCAAATGCTACTGATCATGCAGTAGATTCCTACACTGTTGAATGCCACTGAATCGCCCCACTTCCAGATGCTGCCACCATCCTGGCTCTGTGGGCCGGGTACAATCCCTTCCTAGACCAGATCTGGCCTATGGCTTACGGGTTGCCAACCCCTGCTGCAGGTGATTTAGGAACTCTGTCTTTGGCTGAACCAGCAGGAATTATGTTAAGTGGACCTCAGTTCTAAGTTGCTCATAACATGTTATGGTCAGGCCACATTATTTGTGCTTCTCAGAGAGAAAATAAAAATAATCCAAGCTCTACAGAATATTTTACTTCCACTCATGCATATGAGAAATATTCTGTTTGGAGGCAAAATTATTCTGTGCGCTGTCTACTCTCTCCTTCTGCTGTTACATATCACATTTGTCATATAGGCTGATTTAGCAGAAGACATTCATAAAAATCATATACTGAAGACAGCCATGAGTAGATCATCTGCCTGATCAGCCTTGAACCCAACGCTTTTATGGAGTCAACCAGCTGAATGTTTAAATAGACCAGAGAGGCACTTGTACACATGATGGAAATTGGCCATTTTTGCAGTTTAATTGTGTCATGTTGTACACGTGCAGGGTTTTTTATGATTTAAATAAGTTTGCTATGTTGCAAACTAAGCCACATCTGCATGTAGCTTAGTTAGCAAAGTAGCTATTTGTAAGGTTGCAGCCTTTGACAGCCCACCGCTGCAGGAAAGGCAGGCTGAAGGCAGAAAAAGTAAAGGACCTGGTCCCTTTTCTTTTCTTTTCTTTTTTCGCAGAGCCTGCCTGTGTCTCTGAGCTGCAATGGGCCCCAGTCCTTCTTTCCACAGCAGTGGTGCCCCTGGGGCTGCCCAGACAAGCTGCTAGTGTGTACCTGCTGCCCCAACTCAGGCTGAGGGAGCAGTTGGGTTGGGCTGGGTGCTGCCTGCAAGCTGAGCAGCACCCTCCCACCAGCCACCCATCAAGGTGGCCCTGGGGGGCACCGCTGCCATGGAGGGAAGGTCCAGGGCCCCCCGCAGCCACAGGAGAGGTGGACAGGCTCTGCAGAAAGAAAAAAAGAACAGGTACTTTGCCACTTTTTTTTTTTCCTCCCTTCAGCAGAGCCAGTGCCTGAGCTGCCGCTGGGCCACACAGCCTTTTAGCTGCGTGAGGGCCTGGTCCTTCCCTCTGTGGCAGCAGCACCCCAGGGGCCGGCCGGGTGGGTGGTAGCTGCGTGGGTGCTGCCC
>JAGPOW010001338.1:74036518-74046813 GCA_030014935.1 Caiman crocodilus | reverse complement strand
CCCAGCTCGTAGGCAGCCCCTGCCAGATCCAGTCCTTCCCTGAGCCCATGCTCTGGAAGCCTGCTGGGCGCTGCTCCCTGTGCAGATTCGAGGAAGAGTTGAATCTACAGCTAACACCATGCTGTGCAGCCCTATGGCAGCTCGTGCAAGCAGGCTTCACTGGGGAAAAACAAGCAGCAAGGGGCCTGACCCTCTTTTAACTTCTGTGGCTGACGGATGAGCTGCCAGCAGGCGCTGAGATGCCAGGGACCCCGGACCTTTTTTCGATGGCGGTAGCACCGAGCCACTAGCCGCCCACCCAGAGGGCCCCAGGGGACACTGCCTCCATGGAGGGAAGGACTGGGGCCCCTCCGCATCCCAGGGGCTATCTGGCCTGCCAGCGGTTCGCCCTCCGCTGCAGGAGAGACCGGCAGGCTCCGCAGGGGGGAAAAAAAAGGATTTGGCCCCTCACTGTAATGGTGACAGAAGCCCTAAATTGAAACAGTGGGCTTTTAATCATTGTAATTAAAACCCCACCATTTGAATTTAGTGGACTAATAGCCTAGGAATCAAGTCAGACCATGGGCTGTAAGCAAGACCTATAATTCTCTGAAAAATTAGTCATTACAAATGTTGGGAGTGTTTCATGTTTGAACATACATATTTGTTGCTATAAAAATGTCCTTAGATGAAATGTTGTTCCTTACTACAATATTTCATGGCAGGAAAAAGAAACCTTGGATACTGTTTGTAATGATGGAAATACTTCCTCTTCAATATTTGGTACTCTACTCACCCTCCTCTCATTGGAAGGAAAGGCTTGGTGTCTCTTGGTTAAAAAATAGGTTTCAGTAACCTGTCCAGTAGTGAGTCATGGGTAACTGGGACTCCTGCATCTCATGTAAAGTGCTTTTGAAAAACAGAACACTTATTTGAGTGCATAAAGGTGGCTGCAAAAGCCTACAAGTAAGGGCCTACTTTGCAAAACAGACCATTCGTAGGGCTGAGGGGTGCTCCAGACTCTCACAGTTTGACCCACGATTCCATCACATATTTCAGATGACCAGACTGTGTGAAATAAGGTTTTGTCTTCAGCCTGGTTCCTGCTAAATAGTTCTTCCCATATAGTTAAAAACAAGTGAGCAAACCTATCCACATAGTCATATTTGGCTTTGTCCTGTTTCAGCCCAGAATTGAAGGACTGCAAGGTCAGTATATAAAGAACTACTACTTCCACAGGATTACTAAGTCATGACCGATCAGTTTAGTTGGGCAACATGGCAGTGCTTGTACAGCTGATGCCCTGTTCTCACTGAGAATAAGATTAAATTCATCTAAGCTATAGAATAGTAGTTTCCAACATGTGGGCCACAGACTAAGGGGCCAGTGAAAGATGACTATGATCAATCAGAAATTTGTGAATACCCACACTTACAATTCAAAGGTGTCTGCACCTCCATTCAGAATTTCCAAAGGGGTCTGCAAATGAAAAAAGGTTGAAACTCACTGCTGTAGAATATCAGTGCAAGGGACTCTGCACAGCCTAAACCCCACAGCAGAGTTTTTCTGGAGGAACAGAGTGCTTGTAAGTCTTTGAAAAGTCTAGTGCAGTCAGGAAAGGGTCATTGGAGGTTCTGCAGGCCCATTGGACCTACTATTCCCAATAATTGCACAAGAGAGAAACTGAAAGAGCGGCTCTGACAAGGCTGCACAGCAACCCTCCTGCCCTGGCCATAGAGTGGAACGTGACTTGACTTCTGCAACTTCACCACATTTCACTGCAGGGAGTGAAATGTGGATGGGGATGGATTTCATTCTGGAAGAATGAAGATCTTAACTTTAGTACCCACTGCTTTCAATGTGACACCTTTCACAAAACTTGAATTTATTTCTTTACATCGTTTGTTTGAGCTTATAGTAGAACAGTATGATTGTTACGCAGTTCCCTGTCAACTGTAACTTACTATATGCACATTACTTCCTTTGCTAGCCAGCACAAGCAAGTGGCTGTGAAGAACATTGTGAAAACAAAGCAATGCCTGAAAGGTAAGAATTTTTACTGGGGTATAAAAATGACGTGTAAACTTTGCACCTCTGGAATGAAAGAAGTAAAAACTCAAACCACCCATAGGCATTACATGTGTGCCTATCTGTAAATGTATTGCTGTTGGATTGTTTGGGCTGTATTTGTGTTCTACAGAAGCTGAAGGAGAACCTGAGGTTCAAGGTTGCTGGTAGTGAATTATGAATAGCAAAAATCTGCATTAGAATTACTTGGACATAGAAAAAATACCTGCTTTCCCAATTGTCTGCATTACATTCTGATTTTACCAAACTCATTGGTAAGGGGAGCTTTTCATTTCTAGATCATTTCTAGATCAAATGTGCCTTTCATTTCTAGCTCACTGGTTTGCAACCAGGTCAGATGAGGAAGGACAGAAAATGGTTGCTTTCTGGTAGTGATTTAGATTACAGTGACTGAACTGATTAACTTTGTCCACATACATTTTCTTGGCATATATTTCCATCATTATTACCAGGAGGAGGGCACTAGTCCCTGGAGTCACTTTGTGGGCATGCCAAAATGGTATGTCTTCTCGCTGCTTAGAGCCTGTGCTCCAGGGGCTTTAGCAGCAGCCCTGCACTGTTGCTATGTGCATACTAGGTATTTTCTTAAGTAAACTTTAAAAAATGAGAAGTTACGACTTCCATCTTTAATGGACAACGTTGAATTGAGCCTGAAAATAAAAATATAGATATTGTAGAGTTTCTCCCTTTTAAGGGAATTTCACAGTCTATCATTCACCATGATAGTTTTGCTGAGTATATCGGGCCAATAGCGTTGACATTTTATTTATTCACATATATAAAATGTAAATGCCTTTTTCTAATACAAAATAATAAACTTGTACATTCTCTACTTGTCTAGGTTGTTTTCAGAACCTCTTATGGGGCAAGCAGATGAAGATGAAATTACGTGGGGAAGTGATGAACTTCCAATCAAATCAATGAACCAGGATCATACAGATAAAGGCAAGGAGTTGAACAAATAACCAGTCAATGAAAAATAAAGGTTATAGTAAACACAAAATGTTAGAAATAGCTGTTATTGGAACTGGATTTACAACCCAGTCCTGATACCTTGTTCCAGGCAGACCCAAACCCGCAGACCAACCATGACTTCTTCCATTTGATAAGAGCCCAGTGTTATTGTTGCACAATGATGGCAGATAAGAGTAACGCAGCAAAGCAAACAGCATATCTACCCCTCCCCCCAATCCTACGTATCTACCTCGGGTTCTGCAGAGGGACAGTGCACCTGGCCAGTACGGGAGCGCCACCCTGTGGTCCTTTGTTGAATGTCACGTGTCAGCAGTCTTGGAGGTCAAGGGCCAAGACCTGCCCCCATGACGGTGTGAGCGAAATGGATCAATGGTGTGGCCTCAGGATCTCCCCCACTGCTCTGAAAATCCCTGTTTGTATTTTTTTCTCCTGATGACTCTCCATTTCTGGGTACCATTAATCAGTTTCCTTCTGGTTGTCATACTGTCCACGTTCTGTTCTGTCCACGTAATTCTTTGTTTCCAAAACTCATTGCATACATATATCTTAATTTGATCATCAAAGGTGCTATGGGATGCCACGTGTCTTAATTTGGGCATTCCCAGCCTCCTAATTTGGTCATTTCACCACAACCAGAAATCTCAGGGGCTTTGCAGCTGGTCCCTGTGACCTACTGCCGGTTCTGCAGAGTTCCTTGTCTTTGTTATAGAATACGGTTTGCAGGTTTTCAATTTTCCAGCCTGTTTGTCTGCTAG
Source organism: Caiman crocodilus (assembly GCA_030014935.1). Classification (NCBI taxonomy): domain Eukaryota; kingdom Metazoa; phylum Chordata; order Crocodylia; family Alligatoridae; genus Caiman; species Caiman crocodilus. The sequence continues at coordinate 74,043,016 of JAGPOW010001338.1, read as the reverse complement.
CTTTGGACATAGTGGGCACATCTATACAAGATGCTACCTGCACAGAAGCCGAATAATACAGTGCAATAATGCGTCAAAGCACAAACAGTGCTAATACACTACTGCGCAGTATTATTAGGCTACTGTGCAGTAGCATCACTAAAAAGGCGTTTGCCAGAGCTACTGTGCATGTATTTAGTACTTGATTATACAAGTACAACAGTGTCTGCTAAAAGGCTCGTGTGCCTGTTAAAAGGCTGAGAACATGAAACTTTGACACAGACTTTTAGAAACTAATTAACCCTTGCCATTCCCCTGAACCCTACAAGCCAATTCCTAAAATAAAATTTCTAAATATCATTTTCTAGCTATCAGCTATAACAGTCTACTGGCTATCATTTAGGGCCCGATCCTGATATGCCTAAACAGTGGGAAATGAGGCTGCTCATCAGCCCATAGGGCAATAATTCTTCACCAATGCCATGGTACTCTGGATTTCCTTGAGAGCCTTTCAAAGATGCCATGGGATGCCATGTAAAGTTAATATTGTTAAACGTGCAAGCATGATTCACTAGATCCAGAGATCACAAATAAGAATTCGTAGTGTTTAAATCATTCTGACCTGTTGTAGTCTTTCTGAGTTGTTTGCAACAGAAGAATTGCTCAGTTTCTTTTTTTTTCTGTAGTCAAAAAGGAAGTGAAAAAGTACAATGCCAACATTTTCTAAGGGCTGCCTTGAGTCTAATGAGAGATGCCTTGAGTCTGAAAAGGTTGCACACCATTGACATATGAGGGTACAAAACCTAAATCAAGCTTCCAAAGCCATGACTGCGCCTCAGAACTTCGATCAGTAAATGAGAGACTCTGCAGTTCACAATATATGTTTTACTGAAATGCATGTCATACAACGAAGTGCGCGGTCTGGCAGAGTTTACGCTGGTCTCTGCTGTGCGCTGATTCAGCAGTTGGTTGACTGAACTCAAGTCGCACAACATTTTCCTAATTTCTTTGGGCCTAATTTTGCCACTGCTAGTAAGTTAATTGACCTACTGACAGCAAATGCTATTTGGCATGAGTGTGCCAGAATCTAATCATTACTGCTGCCATCTGGAATATTGTCAGGAATTTCACATCCTAAAATTCATTTTTAGCAGACTTGTATCCGTTGTGTATGTGGTTCAAGGTGGTTTTAAACAAAAACGAATAAAAATTAACCTGAATTTTTCTAGTAAACCGTTTGAATAATTCAATGGGCACTGGATGTTTTTCATTCTTGCGTCAAGGAAACTTTGACTGTTTGACTTTTGTTGTCCTTGAATGAGTAATAAAGGACCCTTGCCTTTCTAAACTATTTTTCACTAAAAAATATAAAGCATTCACTTTAATCGTTAGACTATATTTTAGGGTGGGACTTTAAAGGAAACCTATAGTCTTTGAGGCTTAAGAGCACAATTCCCCCCTTGAGAGCACAGAGGCGGAAAGGGATCTCGGAGTCATTATTGACTCCAAGATGAACATGAGCTGCCAATGCCAGACCGCAGCCAGCAAGGCCAGCCGTACCTTGTCATGCATCCAAAGAGGCATCTCAAGCCAGTCCAGAGAGGTGATCCTCCTCCTCTACGTGGCATTGGTCTGGCCTCAATTGGAGTACTGCATCCAATTCTGGGCACCGCACTTTAAGAAGGTTGTGGTCTGCCTTGAGAGGGTTCAGAGGAGGCCACCCATTTGGTTGGAGGGCAACAGGGCAGGCCCTATGAGGAGAGACTGAGGGACCTGGACCTGTTCAACCTCAGCAAGTGGAGGCTGAGACCGGATTTGGTGGCTGCTTACAAACTCGTTAGGCGAGATCAGCAGCACCTGGGGCGACAAGGAACAATGGCCAGAAGCTACTGAAGAATAGGCTCAGGTTATACATTAGGAGGCACTGTTTCACTGTCAGCGTAGCCAGGATCTGGAACCAACTTCCTAGGAAAGTGGTCCTCACTCCTACCTTGGGTGAATTCAAAAAGAGATGAACATCTGTCTGGGGTCATGTGATCCCAGCATGTGCTCCAACCAGTGGCGAGGGGGTTAGAGTAGATTATGCATTCAGGTCCCTTCATTCCCCTAACTACTGTGAAACAGTTCTGATTTCATATACCTATGTGATCTCTTTGTTATGTAAATGACAGCATGTCAAGGATGTATACTGAGATATATTTTGATTATGTTAGGGTGTTTATAGGGGTAGCGGGGGGGTTTCCTAAATTTGACTTTTTCACATTGCTAATCATTAATTGATCCATGTAAAATTTAGGGGGAAATGGTAGGGGATAGCAGGTAGCAAGCATTACCACTGAAAGAATTAAACGGAGCATTTTTTGTCTCAAGGATGCTTTATGGTAACCTTTAAGCATAAAAAATCACTGTGTATGTTATGAATAAGCAACTGACAGCCTGAAATATATGTGTGTGTGGTGTGTGTGTATGTATAGACTTTTCTGGGAAATCTCTTTTATTTTGTAGCATTGCAATATGGTGTACTGTACAGTGCCCTTAGAATTATCTATTGAGATGAACTCACAAATCAGTCTTGTTCTTCTGGCAGATTCTTCTTTCATGACAAATGAAGAGCTGTCTGTACTCCCAATTGTCAAAGTGCTTCCTGGAGGCAAGTATACAGGAGCCAAATTGAAGTCTGTCATCCGAATGTTACGTGGACTCCTGGACCAGGGCGTTCCTTCAAAAGAAATCGAGGTAAACAAATATTGACTATTTAAAATCCTTCTGTAAAAGATTCTTTTTAAATATCCCTCACGTGGACAGGGCAAGGCAGTTGGAAACATAGTGTTCATCTACACATCGCCCTACAGTGACATAGCAATGCACTACGGCAATGTAGCAATCGTGGATCTACATGTGATTGGCAGCTATATTGCTGTAGCAGCGCACACCCCCATTTTAGTGTACCGCTAGGGCGATGTAGTAGCAAAATCTAACCATGGGCACTTCCTGTGCTATGCTCTAGTACTTCCCTTTCCAAGTACTAAAGGAAGGAAGTACTAAAGCACAGTGCTGTAGTAGCATCACCACATAGCAATGTGTAGATGCGTCCATAAGGCCTTAAAAACTGCCATTATTAGCACCATTGCAAATATGGGGAGAGAATACTGTATCAAATGCCACTCCACAATCATTATGTAATTATGCTCATTCACGTAAGCCATGTTGGGTTTAGAGCTAAAAATGTAATCTCCCACTTATTTAAAAAAAAAGTCCACAAAAGAATGTGAGATAAATGGATAGAGATTCATTCAATGACCTCTGCATACTGCAGTACTGGAAGACCTGAAAACACAAACATCTGTTCCTGTCAAAATTGTGATTAGCAGCCAACCATGTTAAAACTTCCAGGTGAAAATCAGCAAGCAATTTCCAGATGATAAGTTTTTGCAGAGCTGTACATTTCTTCCCCATATGAAGCAAGATTTCCTTGCATTACTGAATTGTTTAACTTGTTCGTTTATATGAGTACTGTTTCAATATATTGCTGATACATGTTGTTAATCACTTAACTGTTGTTAACATTGCCTGGCATTTTGCCTTTTCTAGCAAATACATGATTTAACACTCTGTTCACAGAATCTTCAAGAGTTAAAACCTTTGGATCAATGTCTGGTTGGACAAGCTAAAGAGAACAGGAAGAAGAACAGATATAAAAATATACTTCCATGTAAGTCTGATAAATGTTGACATTGGTTTAAACAGAGGAACAGTATGGGCTTGTGGATTTGACATCATCTCTAGAGAAATAAGTCTGGATTCATATTCCCAGTTCTCCTACTGCGTGGGGAAATTACCAGTTCTCTCTGCACCTCTTTCTTTTCTGCTAAATAGAGATATTAACGTTTATCCACCTTGGAACAGAAGTGCTATATAAGTTCTGTGATTAGCATTGTTTTTGTTTTAGGAGTTTCTTGCATAAGATCTATCTGACTTTATTGTACAAGATACTTCTCTTGGTTACACTGGCGGTAGTCTGGAACACCAAATATGTAATACTATTGTGGGAGTGGAGTTTTATCTTCCAGTAGGCATGAGCTGCACATGCAAGGGAAGTGAGGGCTGAGACTAGGGCTGGGAACAAGATACTCAGGTTCCAGATAGTTCTGATCTCTGTTCTTGCAAAGACTCTGCATAACGATGAGCAAGATTCTTCAAGTTAGATTTTCAGAAGTGCCAAATACCCAAATCAATGGGAGGTCCCAGTGCTCTGCACTGTAATAATCAGATTCTTAACCTGGCTGCCTCTTTCCCCTGTTTCTAAAATCAGTTTCATGAAAAAGGGATGTGTGGGACCTGGTTAGGATATGTAAGTCTTCCTTTGAAGATTAGAAACACTATATAAAGAAGAGGTATCTTTACAGTATATAGGTTTAATTAAGTATAAATCAATAAAATATATTTCTATGCTGGGATTGCAGATGATACTACTAGAGTGCCCTTAGGATCTGAAGGCGGATACATCAATGCCAGCTTCATTCGAATGCCAGTGGGAAATGAGGAATTCGTTTACATTGCATGTCAAGGACCTCTTCCTACAACAGTAGCAGACTTCTGGCAAATGGCTTGGGAACAGAAGTGTACTGTGATAGCCATGATGACCCAGGAGGTAGAAGGAGAGAAAATAAAATGCCAGCGCTATTGGCCTGATATACTCAGCAAAACCATCATGGTGAATGATAGACTGCGGCTTGCCCTTGTGAAACTGCAACAGCTGAAAGGATTTGTTGTGAGAGTGCTGGAGCTAGAAGATATTCAAGTAAGTGACTCAAATAGCATGGTGGTTTTGAAAGAGCTGTCTTTGAGTGTTTGCATCCCTATCCTGACATGGATTCTGTGCCTGCCCACTTTCAGTCCAGTCCTGGGGATCTAACCTTCTGTGTTCTGGGAAGGTGACGAGGTATTTAGGTCTGGTTTTTTTCCTCTTGTCCTTGCTTATGACAATTGTGACTGGGATTTTCTTTCCCCACATAGGAATGTGGGTGAGCAGTTCCTTCTAATTCTGCATAAGCAAGCCAAATGAACGTTTCAGTAGCCAGGTACATTACCTAATGTGCCCCCCCTTAAACTGCAGAAGCAGGATGTTCCGTGAAATTTAAATTCATTTTTAGTTACATTTATACAGTTGGATTTTTTTTGCAGTGACCACAGTTTGGATGGTAAAAATAGTGCTATTTTACGTAGTCACCACTTAAGGGTCACTGAATCATAGTTTTATTTTCCTAAATTTTTAGTCAAATTTTGAGTCAAATACTTTGCAAGTCTATCTTTACTATGAAGTACGTTGCATATTTCATCTAAGACATAAAGTCATATTTGCCATTTCCACATGCATTAGTTCCCTCTTGTTTTAACACTTTAGACAGGTGAAATACGGCGTGTTTCTCATCTGAACTTCATGGCCTGGCCAGACCACGGCACACCCTCTCGACCAGATGATCTGCTCACTTTTGTTTCCTGTATGAGACACATCCATAAATCAGGACCCATCATCACTCACTGCAGCGCAGGCATTGGACGATCGGGGACGCTTATTTGCATAGACACCATTCTAGGACTGATCCGCAGAGACTTGGATGTGAGTACCCAGAGGATGGATTGAACTGTGCTTGTAACAGTACCGAACTGTGAACTACTATTGCAGCTATTAGTTTATTTTACTCGAGTGCAACAATGTTGAGTCTCAGACCCTGCCTATAGCGTAATCATATTTTAGTCAGTGTATGGTATGAAATGTGATAACTATGAGAAGAAGAAATGTTAAGGACAAGAAAAATGATATTTAGACTCTCTCTGAGTTTGTTACTGAGACACTTGAGGTATCATTGTTTATTGAAACCTAAACAAGGCAGTGTATAGGGTTATTTAATGCCTATAGTAATTGTATACAGTTCATGAAATAGTCACATTTATGTTTATAATTTTTAATAAAATGTGTGATTTTTTGCAGTCTGTTACATTGGTATAGTATAGTATATGCTGTATGTTCACCAAACGTGCATGACTTGATGGCTGTTTGCATTTTGCTAGTGTATGTCTGATGGACTAAAATGTGGATTCCCAAGTGCCATTTCCCATACCTGTGTTGTGTGGGGGGCCCACGGGCATTTGTTCTGTTATGAAGTCTCACTTGCACTTGTCTGTTTGTTTCCGGCAGTTTGACATCTCTGATTTGGTGCGTACTATGCGACTTCAGAGACATGGGATGGTTCAGACAGAGGTATGTCAATCCATTTGTTACTTTGTGCTTTATCTAAATAGCGGAATTTCTTAAGGCTTATAATAGGCAGATAATATCTGCGTTTGGAAGAACAGTGGCAGGACTTACTCTGTGCCCCAGGAGCTCTTCCTTTATGCTACAAGAAGGAAACCAAGACTTTGCAGAGAGACAGATTTAATTGCATGTAACTTTAAGCGTTTTTTAGCGCGTTCAAATATCAGCACTTAAAAACATCAAGCCTAGCAGGTTGAAACCGA
>JAGPOW010001338.1:74011012-74036418 GCA_030014935.1 Caiman crocodilus | reverse complement strand
CCCAGCTGGGGGGTGACACGGGGCAGCTTGCATGCAGCAGCATGCCCCACAGCTGGCTGCGTGACTCCACGGCGGCATGGGGTGGTGGCAACTGCGTGCAGGGTTGGGGGGGCTTGTGGGCAAGTTCTGCTACTGTGGAGCCATGCCCTTTGCCCCTGGATCCTAGAGGTAAGTGGGGCTTGGGGGCTGTGGGGCAGGGTTGGGGGCTGAGGGAGCAGGGGGTGCTGCCAGCCCCAGGCGGCACATCGCAACTGGGAGCAGGGCCAGGGGTGGTGGCAGGGGTGTCCCTCTGTGAGGGGCTTTGCGGGCAAGCGATACAGGGGCAGTGTGGTGGTGCCCGCCATGTGCAAGCCACACACATGCCGCCCAGCTGGCTGCCCAGGGGAAGGGGAGAGGGAGACTGGCATGCGGCCAGAGCATAGCTCCATGGGCGACTCTGCAGCCACGGTGAGGGATTGCGGGGCGAGGGGGGCTGGGGCTTGGGCTAGCACGCAGCGGCTGCTGCCACTTACTTAGAGGGCCATGATGATGGTGACGGCGGCTGCCTCCACAACATCCCACTGCCGCCGCGGAGCTGTGCTTGGACCCGCGTGGTCAGCCGCCGGGTGGCAACAGCAGCGTGGTGGGGGCTGACAGCACGCAGCCGTCCCCACCACCTTGTGCTGCCTCGCTGCTGCTGCTGGCCACACAGCTCCAAGCATGGCTCCGCGGTGGCAGCAGGAGGTTTTATACGCAGCAGCTGTCGCCGCTGGCACGGGCAAACCCACAGGCAAGCAGCAGTGGCTTCCCATGCCACCAGTGATGACCAGTGCCTCCACAACCTCCTGGTGCTGCCGTGGAGCCGTGCTCGGAGCCGTGCAGCTGGCAGCAGTGGCACAGGGTCGTGGCGATGGCTGCGTGCCTGTTTTTATGATTCTGTGAAAAAAAATCTCCAGGAATAGCCCCATACTGTATAGTATTACTATGATCAAATTGGAAATTTCCACATCTTTTTGTTCTTTATCTGTAAGAAACTCATCCTCCTTTAGTGAAGTGCTTAGAGCTCTCTAAATAAGGTCAAAGTTGTGGTGGTGGTTTTATCTGGAGTACAGTTAATTTATGGAGAAGAAATTCCTTAGCCCATTCCAAGTTTAAACTTTAAATTGCATAATATTTGCTTGTTCCACTGCAATATATTTTTAAGCTACATGAAATGCTGTTTACAGTTGCTGAGATCCTTATTTAATGTTGTTTAGGTAGTATGACCTTTGTTAATGTATCTCTGATTTTTCCTTTCTCACAGGATCAATACATTTTCTGCTATCAAGTTGTCCTGTATGTCCTAAAACGTCTCCAAGCTGAAGAACAACAGAGAAGCAAATAAAATCCCAGAGCCTGAATTGCTTTTACAATAAGAAAGCAAAAGAGGCGCAGAGGGTTTTGCATATTTTGTTTGTTCTGCCAATATTATCCCAGCCCTTTTCTTCAATTTATATTCAGCATTTGTTCTACACGGACTGTCCTTCACTCCACTCCACTTTCCATGTATGTAGTACATAGAAAAAGGCAACACAATACAGTATTGCCCCTATTCCCAGCCAGCCCACTCATATGTAATGATGGGGTTCTTTGTATACGCTAAACACTATTTAATAGAGTTGCATTTTTGCAGCTTCCTTGATCTGTTATGACTTGCTGAAATAAAATTGTTTTAATCAAAAAAAGAATGATAATGTAATAATGCCTATGGCATGTACATGATTGTTTTTGGTATTTGTTTCTACTGCATTGGGGATGGGTGGGAAATCAAAGCAGTATTTTATCTTGGGTGTACTCTCTTACAGGGACAATTTAATGGTCTCTTTTAAAAGTTTGTTTATAGTAGAGCTATGTTTTTCACCATTTTAATACAGTAAAGCTTGTTTTGTAGGGGATACTTGAAATCAGTATTTAAGCTTATAAGACACCTATTAGCCTAAGAAAAAGTAGTGAATGTTTACTGTATCAGTTATAATGTTTACTTCATAGAGTCTCATGTATATATTTATATACTTTTACAAAAAAGCTGAAGTATAAGGTGCCTGAATCTATGATTGGGCATCTCCACTGTGTAAATAAAATTATGCTTTAAAATTTATGCATCCATAGGTGTGGTTTTATGTCTATATGAGATGATAGCTCTGCCTTCATACGTACTCTTCACCAGACTATCAGAGCTACTTTTTGAGACAAATCTTTAGACTTCAGTTTTGATTTCTATTCCTCCTCTTCTCATGTTGGTATATTGATTCAGCAACAGCAGATGAACGGCATTTCTGTTGGAAGAGTTTGCAAATGGACAGAGGAGAAAGTCTAAGAAAGGGAGTATTTCTCCCCAGGAGGCTCAGAGAAGCTGCTTAGTAGGGCTGTGCGAAACAGCAGTTTTCCGCATCTTCATCTGTTTCGATTCAAAAAGGCTGTTCCGTTCCGATTCATCAAAACAGTTTCCCTGTTTCCACATTTCAGTCAGGCCGGGGAAGGGAACGCAGCCCAGCGGGGCCGAGTTCCCCGCCCCGGTGCTAGGATAGGGCTGGGGAAGACGGGAACTCAACTCAGCTATGAATCTCGAAACATTTTGACTGCCCTCATTTCATTTCAAGGCTGTTTTGAAGCCCTTCATTTCATTTCAGTTTCGCTGTTTTGAGCTCAAAATGAGCCAAAACAGTATCGAAATGAAACAGCCAGTGAAATTTTGCACAGCCCTACTGCTTAGGCCCACATGAAAGTCCAGGCCTACACCTCAAATTTTGGTAAGTTTATATAGACAAACTTCGGATATAGATAGTTCAGCCTAGAGGCATTAGAGTCAGTTTGTGAGGGCTGTAGGTGTTGTACCACTGCCCTGAGTTCATTTTCCTACAGGCGGTGACAGGGTGGACCTGCGCTTCGGATCACCCGGGCTGCCAGGAAGTTGATCTTGTGTTTCTTGCCTGCCGTGACTTCGATGAAGTTACGTTCTAGGAGGCAATGCCCAGGGTGATCTTACCCGGTCTCAGTCCCCGTTTTCTTCCCCTTTATCCCAGCCTAGCTTCTCCAGATGGTGCTCAAAATCCTCTGCAGCCAGGTTGCAGCACTGCCTGTTAGTCTATTATTCTGCCCTCTGCCACCCGGGTGACCTTTGGCTTTGGTTAGGTGCACCCCTTCCAGGGCTGGCCTTGGCCTATGCTCAAGTATCAAAAAAAAGGGAAAACGAACCAACCCCACCCCCACCCACTCTCAGTCTACTTAACAGGCTCACTCCATGCCCCCTTCACCTGGGATCGGCTCTCAAATCCCGATCACAACAGCAAAATAAATCAGTTAGTCCAGTCGCTGTTGTGCACAGGCCTGCCTGGCTTCCTTGTGTCACGGACATTCACGGTCCCAATGCAGGGCTCTAACCTGGAACAGCAGTGTCCTCAGGCCTCTCCTCCAGGTAGGTCCTCAGCCGAGACACCGCTCCAGAGATGATCAACAGCCACGTGTGTCCTCTCTTCCCAGGTCCTCAGCTGAGGCTCTGCTCCAGAGATTATCGACAGCCTCTCTGCCTGCCTCCCGCTCAGGGTCGCTCCCTTGCCACCAGAGACGCTCAGCTGCTCCCGTCTCTGCAGCTTGCAGGGAACTGACCCCTCCTCTGCCCCTCTCCAGGGCAGGAATGCCTCTTGGCAGCCTCCCTCCTCCAGTCCCGAGTGAGATGCTGCTCCAGAAGTGTGGTGAATGTGTCTCTTCCCTTCCGGTCTCCAGCTACAGCCCGGCCAGCCCTCCATGCTGTAAGTGTTTGTTTTTAATCTCTCTTTCTGTTGCTTTGGCTGCTTTCCTTCTGACCTCCCCTGCCCAGCATGTAAGGTACCTCGGGGCTTTTGTTTGCTCGCTCTCACTCCTTCACACAGTTCTTTTGAATGTAAGGTTATCCTTACACTGGTGCTTAGGTTCAGCGCTAGGGGCTGCCTTGAACCAGCCCAAGCCACAAGAGCCACCTACCCCCATCTATGTTCACACCTTGTGGACCCTACTAAGGGCCACCACTGGGTGCATCTACACGTGCAATTAAAGCGACACAGTAAATTCCAAAGTTGCTTGAGCCAGAGTGAGCTGCTCACACTCTACCTCACCAGCTCGCTAGTTCAGGGACAGGCCATTATTTGGGCCCATGGGCAACATAGGCCGTTCCAAAGAGCTGCCGTGGGCTGGTCAGCACCCTTCCCACCACCACGGCCCAGGAGCCACGTTTCCTGCAACTCCTCCCCATCACTGCCAACAGTGCCCAGCCCCGACCCTGGCCTACCTTGCACCCGCTCCAGACTCGCCCTAGCTGGAGCAAACCACCTACAACCTGCATGCACTGCCCCAAAACTGGCCTGCCCCATGCCTGCTCCAGGCTGCCTGCCCATGCTGAGCATCAGCAATGGCTGCGTGGGAGCTGCTGCTCAGTGCAGGGCAAAAAGCAGCCCCTCTCCTTCAACACTGCTGGGCCCTTCTTGAAGCCACCTGAAGTGCATGTCCAGGCTGCCCTGTGGCTCCTCTTTGCTGCTGTCACCGCTGCTGCCAGGTTGTGGAGCAAGGCAGCAGCGGCGATGCAGAGGAACCACAGGGCAACCGCCCGGAGCCTAAGTTTGGGTTGCCGAAGGAAGGGCTCAGCAGTGGTGAAGAGGAGAGGCTGCTTTTCCGCCTCATCAAGGAGCACCTGCTGGCACGGCTGCTGCTGCTCAGCCTGCGTGGGCAAGTCTGGAGCAGGCAAAGTGCAGGCCAGGATCGGGGCTGGGCTGGAACTGATCTGCTCTACTGGGCCAGCTCTGGACTGGTCGCTGGGCAAGGTAGTGTCTGGGCTATGTGTATGGGTCCCCACCTGTGCCACAGGGCTGGGGCCAGTAGTAGCAGCAGCTGGAAGGAGCCACCACCACCCAGGCTGCCTAGAAAGGCAGTCCAGCTTCAGAACCGCCCCAGCCCCACCGTATATCCAGGAGGCAATAGGATATACCACAAGCCTACTGTGGGCCAGACAAAATCCCTCTGCAGTCCGGATCGCGCCCGGGGCCATATTTTGCCCACTTTGCTCTAGCGGCACGTCTCAGTTCTGCACGTCAGAAACCGCATTGTCTTAATGTGCAGCTGCTCTAAGCTCACGGTAACATTAAGACTGCTCAGCATTTCACAGCATTTGGTATAGCCTACGGGTAACATGTAGCAACACCCTTAGTCTTTATTCTTTTTCCCTAAATAAGGCATCAGAACATGGTCTAGAAAACGGGAATTTTTCTTTTGTAGACTACCAGGAAATTTACCAAATCAGCCCCAATGCAGATATAAACCAGTTTCTAATTAAAGACCTGTCTTTGTATGATACTGCCTTACATGCTTTCAATAGAAAGAAGGGCCAAGGACTCTGAGCCCTGACACTAAATCCTTCTGTGGTTACAAGCAAGTCCCTTAACGCACTCCAGCAGACTCAGTTAATTGATTAATCGAGTCTGCTCCGACATGCTGTCATTACAGCGCATTAGAGCAGTCTCCCTGCACGTCTACATGCACCACCCGTGTGCACTAGTTTCTCCCTCAGTCTCCCCTGGGTCATATGAGGACAACTCTGTGCAAAGGACAAGCCCTAAATATGTGTTGCAGAATTACCTGTCCTTTGTGTTCCAAGATACTAATGCTCTTGGACATTTCCAGGTGGCTTACTCCTTCTTAGTAGCTTCCTTGAGTGAGATATAAATGTTTTTTACGTCTACATTATTGCTTTTTAGTACATACCATCAACAAAAGGAGGATTTAAAAAAAAGATGTCAGGTAAAGTTTTTAAAAATGTCTTCATGAAAGGAACCTGGGTCCCAAGTTTCAGAACTGCCTGAGCACTTCTGAAAATGTCATTAACTGCTACTACAAGGTCCTTTTGTATAGAAAGAGATTATCGGGAGCTTTTTTTTTTTCCTTTGGTTGCAGAGATGACTTTGACAATTCAGTATCTGTGTATGAGGGGCACTGGTTTGCAGGGCTGGGGTTGGTAAAGGATTAGAGGACTTGTTGCTGCACGTTTTATCCCATCCTGACTATTACATGGGACGTCCCAGAAGTAGCTTTGGAAAACTAGTATGTCTTTGGGGTGGACTAACATTGAAGAAGTGCCTTTGCTGCACCTGTGTGACTAAGGAGAGGTTATGTCTACTCGATCATGCTTGCTGAGAATCTGTATATTCAGGGGGGTAGGGGTTTGAGCCATAGTGAATAAACTCATTAATGTATTAATAATATGTCTATGTAATAATACATAGTACCAGAATAATTTAATTATTTTGTGCTTGAAGGTTAGGGAGGAATTTGAGCAAACACTTGTGTGCAAAGTTATCAATGACTCTGACCTCTTTGTGTACAGCAGCATGAAAACCTTTTTGCCCTAGGATGAGTTGAAAGACACAGGGCAGCTTTTGAAACAACCTGGTTGCAGCTCCTCGAGGCCCCCAGGACTGCAAGTACGGCTGCTGGGCCCTAGCCTCTCCTACCCCGCCCAGGGTAACCTGCTGTGCACCAGCACGCACGTGGCACAGGCATTCCCCAGGGATAAGTAGCAGTGGCACAAGTGTGCCACAGCTTCTTGTCCCCAGGGAAACAAACATTCACACCCATGAAGGCTAAGCTCAGGAAAACATCACAAGTCATTTTTAAGTAGCTTTTGGAAGATCAGTCTGGCGGTAGCAGTAGAAAGTGGGAGGCACCATGAAATCTGGCAGCCTTTCTATGGTGAATGATTTTGCTTTTGCTGATATGTGACCATTCTCACTGATGCCTACACAATCAGATGGATTGTGAGCTGGCTGAAGGATCATACTCAGAGGGTAGTGGTGGATACGTCTTTTTCGACCTGGGGGGAAGTGGGCAGCGGGGTCCCCCAGGTCTCGGTCCTTGGGCCCGCGCTGTTCAATTTCTTTATTAGTGACTTAGACGACAGGGTGAAAAGCAGCCTGTTTAAATTTGCTGATGATACCAAGATTTGGGGTGAGGCGAGCACGCTAGTAGGGAAGGACAGATTACAGCAGGACCTGGACAGGTTACAGAGGCAGGCTAACGAAAATAGGATGCGTTTCAATGCTGACAAGTGCAGAGTGCTACACGTAGGCAGTAGGAACCAGCAGCACACTTATAAGCTGGGAAACACCCTTCTCGAGAGCACGGTGGCAGAAAGGGACCTTGGACTCATTGTTGACGTGGGCCAACAATGCGAGGTCGCGGTCAGTGGGGCCAACCGTACCTTGTCGTGCATCCACAAATGCATCTGAAGCAGGACCAAGGCGGTGATCCTCCCCCTCTACGCAACACTGGTCAGGCCACAGCTGGAGTACTGCGTTCAGCTCTGCGCGCCGCGCTTCAGGAGGGGTGTGGACAGCCTGGAGAGGGGCCAGAGGAGGCCACGCGTGATCCGGGGACAGCAGGGCAGGCCCTACAAGGAGAGGCTACGGGACCTGAGCCTCACAAGAGAAGGCTGAGGGGGGACCTGGTGTCTGTCTATAAACTCACTAGGGGGGACCAGCAGGGTTTGGGAGAGACCTTGTTCCCCTAGCATCCCCAAGGTAGCAAGGAATAATGGCTGGGGTCATTTGAGCCCGGTTTTCTCTCCTGCCTAGGGCAGGGGTTTGGACTTGTCCGACCTTACTTCTGTGAATCTATGAGCATGTCCCACTGACTCTGAGCAGCAGCTTTGATGTAAAATATGGGAAGAGAGTGTGTGTTGACCTTGAGGGAGTAATAGTAAAGCAAGTTAAAACAAAGTGGTAGAAAAACATGACAGAGGAAATATGGAGATGTGTCCAGCACCCTAAAACATACAAGGAACACTTTTGTATGTAGGTCCAAAGTTTTGTTTTAAGTTTTAAACAACAAAATTACAATAATATAACCTCGGGCATGCATTCCTTCAGTAAAAGCAGCCAAGGGTTTGGACTGACTAATCCCTTCTGCTGTGGTTTTACTGAAACTACCTGCAGCCTTGTGTGGGGGGGGGGGGAGGGAGATGTGAAAGGGAGGAGGGAAATAATGAAAAGTTAGGTTGATTAAAACCGAGAACTTCAGCGATCATCTCTGATCCTACTAAAGCTCAAATGTATTGGAAGCATGACTACAATAGTCTCATGAACCTGGCAGTATGTTTGATATTGTAGTCTTGAAGGACCGCTGCTTATCATGCAGAGAAATTGTCACTTTCCAGGGTACAAAACAGGTGCACCACCTTCAGCCAAGTGTCCCCAAAGCAAAACACAAAAACCTACTGCATTCAGGTCATTCATTTCGCCAACCAGGAGTTTCATCACCAAGACAGTTGGGGTGGATGTGGGAAATCAACTCTGTTTAATATGCAAAGAAACTCAAGTTTTTGAGGACATTTTTTCATTTGAAAATTTGAAACACCCTCTTGTGCATTGTTCCCGGTGCTTTGCATCTGGCCAAATAAGTAGATCTGGCCAGGGTCTTTGTTTTCTAATGAGAAGTTAGACATCAGTGAAAGAGCGCCAAGACTGAGTGACCCGACGGACAAACCTCCAGACTGGGAATTAAACATGGGTTCTAGTAATCTTTAGGCCAAGTATCCTGCCTTCCTGTGTCTTTTCATGGTGGTTAGTGTAACGGAGCGGCTGTGTTCTTTCCTGGAACCACAGTACACAAGGAGGTCATGTCCACGGTGCACGTTGCCATTCACTGTGGAGGTGAATGGAGGAGTGAAGAATTAAGTAAATGAAGCTCCCCATCTTGATGAGAAACAGCATCAGCAGCCTACAGTAGTTCAGAGAGTGAAGGGGGCCCCTTCTTCGGGCAAGCCAAGAAAACAAAAACAAAAACCCCTCAGCTCAAATAACCTCCTGACTAACTTGAATAAGTTGAGTTGCAGGTAAAACCTTGTAGCCAAATGCTTTTAGAGTAAAAAAGATGATACCTAAGTACAAGGTAAATTAGCATAAAATTAACATGTTACTTACCAGCCAAGCAAATGTCTGGCATGTCTAGTCAGCGTTGCATGGGGGGATCTTACTCGGTTAACTGTGGCCTGGCTGCGGTGGTCTCGTTCTGCCGCGCTGCGTCTCCTTGCGCAGAGACTTGCATCGCTCCGAAGAGTGACAGGGAAAGCACCAGTTTCAGCAGCTTTCCACCACGAACTTCTTAAGCCTGTTTGAACTGCTCACAAGATTCAGCAGTCAGCCTGGGTAGCTCATCCACTGAATTTCAGATATGTATGATTTATACTCTATTTTGATGTGATGCCTACACTAGACTTGACAATAGGCTGCTAATTTGCTATGACCGCTACCTGTCACACCCCATCTGCCTGTTTATATCCAGCTGTTGCCTCTTGTCTTAGCCTTAGATCCCCTAGTTCTGTGTCTGCAAAAAAAAAAAGAGAGAAAAATAGTATAAATAATGGTACAGTTTTCTCCTGGTCCATCATTAGAGCTTCTACATGCTGCCATATTACTATTAATTATAATTTCAATAACAACTCCACAACAGCAAAGTGCCTCCAGTTTTACAGTGAGCTGTGCCTGGTTTCTCTGACGTACGCTTGAGGAATGATATCATTTATAAATGGGGAATGAATGTTTCAGTGAACGCCAGGCACAGAGCTGACTGGTGCAAGCTTTAACCTTCCTCTCCATCAGGTTACGCAGCACAGGACACATGCCACCTAATATAATGAGGCTACCTGCAATGGACTGTTTGTTGCCATTGGTTGCTAACATAAGTTATCCAAACTTGGTTAGTTAATTCCAGTGGCTTTTTAATAGTTAAAACTCTAGTAGTTGGAAGCAGGCTTAGGAAAACTGATAGCTCGTACTGGTGGTTTAAATCTGATTTCATCAGCAGCACAGAGATAGTAGGAGAAAATACTTGTCATAATTTGAAGGATCAATGGTTGCAACTCACTTTGTAGGGCTGAAAGGATCAATGGTTGCAACTCACTTTGTAGGGCTGAATTCTGATATAAAGCTATTATGTCCACCAACCAAACTATGAAAGTACCTCTAAATGGTGAAAGGTTGCAAGAGATTCCCATCAGTTCTTGGATTGCAAAAAGGCAGTGGCAGAGTTGCCGCACTAGATCATATTCTGGAACCAGCTGCAGTGGCTACGTACAAGATTTCATCCACATTGGCAAAAACTCCTGCATGGCAGCTTCCCTGTCCCTGTGCTCAGCTCCAAACACAGGCAAGATTCGGATTTTGAGTATTCAGGTGGAATAGTTTGTCAGGATCTCAGAACGCGTTCCAGCCCTAAACTCGATCCCTCACGTGGGCAGGGAGCCAGAGCTTCAACAAATAAATTAGAGCTACTTCTTCAACATCCACTTTTCCTAACTGGACCAACTATTCCTTTATTAATGACATTTCAAAACAAACTAAAAAGCATGGAGGAATCACTTCCTCAGTATTTTCTCCAATATCTGACCGAGCTGGATTACAAATTGAAATGATACTGTCAACTTTTAAGCTAGGCACAACATTTAGTCTTCCTTTTTTTCCTTTTATGGATGACACAAGAAATATTAAAAATAGTAATTTGTCTTTGATTCAATTTGAGTGGTGAGCAGTAAATAGATTCCAGAAACAGCTCTGTGCTATTCTGCTGGC
Organism: Caiman crocodilus; assembly: GCA_030014935.1. NCBI lineage: Eukaryota > Metazoa > Chordata > Crocodylia > Alligatoridae > Caiman > Caiman crocodilus. The sequence continues at coordinate 74,025,811 of JAGPOW010001338.1, read as the reverse complement.
TTGAGCAAAATTTTGCACTCAATTTGACAATGTCAGTACATAGCAAAGAGTAGAATAGTAAGTAACAAAACAACATTCAGCACTGGGACCAAATCATCGGGTGCATGAAGAAGTGACAATTTTCGCCTAATCTGGCAATAGAAAATAGTGCAGAGCTATGAATAAACATAAGTACACAGCTGCAGACTGTGCCACTAAAAACGGCCAGTCAGGTGAAAATATGACCTCACCCTTCAGCACCAGCTGAGCAGCCCCACGAATGAGCCGCCTCCTCTGTCTTTCCTCCCTCCCATTCTGAAAACAGGGAGCAATGGCAGCTCACCCTGGCCGTGGCTATGAGAGCCTGGATGCAGGTTCCCAGCCAGCAGCTAGATTCCCCTCTCCCCTGGCACCAGCAGCGAACTTGTGTTTGGTCCAGGGTAGCATTGTGACTCGGAGCACTTTGCACAACTTATTCTGAGTTACAGCTGGGAGCTGCATTGGTCTGTCTGCACCCATTCACGTAGGGAAGTGCAACTTTTACAGTCACTCAAAGTCATTGCGTTTACTCTGCTTTTACACTGATGTAAAAATAGATATTTTTTTTCCTCTCACAAAGAATTTGTTAACACTTGATTCATTGTTTCTTCTAGAACTGGAAAAGTATGTATGTGAAAGTAATAAACTTTGCTCCCTTTGGGTACAACAAGAACTTGCTCCAGTCGTTATGGGTTGGATGTTACTCCGGGGGCAGAACCCAAAGAGTAAAGTTGCCAGAGCTTTAAATAATATAGAATAGGATCTAGATAGTCAACCAAAGACTGCAGCACTAGTGTCATTAGGAAGGCTTTGGCTCCCACGACCACAGTCCACCCTTTGGAGAGAAAGAGGCAGCGAGCTGCTGGGAAGGGACAGCCTCCACCTCTCTCTGCTGGGGAGGAGGCTCTTCTCAGCTAGACTGGCTGACCTGCTCCACTGGGCTTTAAGCCCGCCGAGGGATGGGGGCACTACCTCCATTGCTGGCCCACAGCATCCCTTGCAAAGCCAGCAGGCCAAGGGAGGCACTCAAGGGAGCCCACCCCCGCCCCAGCCCTGGAACAAACTGTAGGCAAGGAAAGGACCCCCAAGAGGACACTTGCATGTCTATACACAAACGCCAGGAGCTTGGGGAATAAACAGGAGGAACTAGTCCACCTGCTAAACGCAAATAACTATGACGTCATAGGGATAATGGAGACCTGATAGGACCCCCCCCAGACTGGGCCAGGGGTATAGACAGCTATACCCTGTACAGGAGGGATCAAGTGAACAAAAGGGGCGGAGGTGTAGCTCTCTACGTCAAGAAAAACTACACGTCCCTGCAAGCTGACATTGGCACCCACGATGGATGACTTGAGGCCCTCTATGTTAAAATCCATCGGGAACACAGCACAGGAGATACTATGGTGGGAGTCTACTACAGGCCCCCTACGTGGAGTCAAGACCTTGACCAAGAGTTTGCCAGGGAATTGGCTGAGGCCGCGTGCTCCCAGTGTATGGTGGTCATGGGAGACTTTAACTTCCCAGACATCTTGTGGGAGGAGCGATCGGCCAAATCCAAGCAGTCGCAAAGCTTTTTCTCATGCATGGCTGAGCTCTATCTGACAGAGGAAGTCTATGGGCCAACGAGAGACGAGGCGCTGCTCGACCTCGTACTGGCAACTGGCATCTGGGATGATCTAATCGGTGACCTAACAATCAAAATGAAGCTGGGTGACAGTGACCACAAGCTGATCACCTTCACCATCTGCTGTAAAGCTGGCAAGTCAGTCAGTAATACAGAAGCCCTTGACTTCAGGAAAGCAACTTTGAAAAGCTAAGGAGGCTCGTCAGTTGGGCCCTAAAGGGGCACAACCCAAAGGGGAGGGGAGTTCAGAACAAGTGGTTGCCCCTCAAGGGAGCAATCCTAGATGCACAAGCAAAGTCCATTCCGTCTCAGATGAAAGGCAGCAAAAGGGCACAACAGCCCCCTTGGCTGTCCAGGAAACTGGCAGACATCTTGTGTCTTACAAGGAAGACCTACAAAGGATGGAGGACTGGAACCACCACTAAGGAGGAATACTCTGCTCTGGTCCGGACCTGCAGAGAGCAAACCAGGAAAGCCAAGGCTGCCATGCAACTCCAGCTACAAATATCAAGGACAATAAAAAGTCCTTTTTTTAGGTATTTGGGGAGCCAAAGAAAAAGCAAGGGCAACATTGGACCCCTGCTAAACCAGATGGGACAACTGACACCCAATGCCCATGAAAAAGCAAACTTGCTAAATGGGTACTTTGCATTAGTTTTTCACCAGTCCCATGGGATGCTCCCACCCAATATGGGTCATGGAGGCCAGGGTGAGGGAGATTCCTTGCCCTCCATCGAAGCTGATCTCATGAAGGAACACCTTGAGAGGCTGGATACCTTCAAGTCAGCCAGTCCTGACAGCTTACACCCCAGGGTACTCGAGGAGCTGGCGAGCATCGTAGCCCAGCCCCTGGCATGGATCTTGGAGAACTCCTGGCGCTCTGGTGAAGTGCCCGAAGACTGGAAGAAGGCCAACGTGGTGCCTTTCTTCAAGAAGGGGAGGAAAGCGGATCTGGCAAATTATAGGCCCATCAGCCTGACCTCTATCCTGGGGAAGGTCTTAGAAAAGATTATTAAAGAGGCCATTCTTAATAGACTGGCTGAAGGCAATATCCTGTGGGATACCCAGCATGGGTTTGTTGCAGGTAGGTCTTGCTTGGCCAATCTCATTTCCTTTTGCCACCAGGTGACCTGTCACCTGAACAATGGGGGAGAGATTGATGTTGGGTATCTTGACTTTAACAAAGCCTTCAATCTGGTATCCCATGATCACCTCTTGGCAAAACTGACCAACCGCAGCCTCGATCTCACCATGATTTGCTGGCTGGGGAATTGGTTCCACAATAGGACCCAGAGGGTGGTGATTGACAGAAGCCAATCATCTTAGTGCATGGTCACAGTGGGGTCCCTCGAGGCACTGTCCTAGGGCCTATACTATTTAACATCTTCATCAATGACGTGGACATTGGTGTCAAAAGTAGACTGGCAAATTTTGCTAATGACACCAAACACTGGGGTAAAGCATCCACACCTGACAACAGGGGGGTGATCCAGGCAGACCTGGACAGGCTCATGAAATGGGCGGACGAGAACCTGATGGTGTTCAACACCGAAAAGTGCAAGGTTCTCCACCTTGGGAGGACAAACCTGCAGCGTGCTTATAGGCTCAGCAGTGCTATGCTGGATAGCACTACAGATGAAAGAGACTTGGGGGTCATGATTGATCACAAGATGAACATGAGCCTTCAGTGTGATGCTGTGGCTAGTAAAGTGACCAAAGCACTGGCTTGCATCCATAGATGCTTCTCGAGCAAGTCCCAGGACATCATCCTCCTGTTGTACTCGGTCTTAGTGAGGCCACAGCTGGAGTACTGCATCCAGTTTTGGGCTCCACAATTCAAAAAGGATGTGGAGAAGCTTGACAGCGTGCAGAGGAGAGCCATGCGCATGATCAGAGGTCAGGAAAACAGACTTTATGACGAGAGGCTGAGAGCCCTGGGGCTCTTCAGCCTGGAAAAGCGCAGGCACAGGGGTGGTCCGGTGGCCATCTGCAAGTTTATCGGGGTGCTCATCAGGATCTGGGGGAACGTCTGTTCACCAGCGCACCCTAAGGCATGACAAGATTGAACAGTCACAAACTCCTCCATGACCGATTCAGGCTGGATGTAAGGAAGAACTTCTTTGCTGTTTGAGGCCCCGAGGTCTGGAATAGACTGCCGGTTCCAGCACCCACTTTGAACGCCTTCAAAACACGCTTGGATGCTTATCTCGCTGGGATCCTATGATCCCTGCTGACGTCCTGCCCCCGGGGCAGGGGGCTGGACTCGGTGATCCTCAGGGGGCCCTTCCTGCCCAAATGTCTGTGAAATCTATGAGCATGCAAGATGCTTGTGAATGGCCTGGTTAGTATGTGGATAGAAATTGATTTGTGGAGAATTTATTCAAGTAAAAGTCATGTCCTTTATCCAGCATTTTTTCAGAGCAGAATTTTTCGGCATGGCAGTTTTGCTTGGGGAAGGCCTAAGCTACAGTAGCATGAAATGGCAGTAGTGGGAAATCGAGGTGCAGGAGGCCAGAGTGACGGTGAAGTAAAGGCTTCAAGCAGCTGGATCCAGCACGAAGCCATCAGCGGGCGGGAGCGGCCTTCTGGCACCAGTTCTCGTGCCTTTGAGGTCAGATTCAATCTGTCGTACGGTCTTCTCTTGACACCGAATCTTGTTTAATCTTTTAGCTTCAGATATCTTTTCAGCCTCTACTTCTGCAAGGGGAGGGAAAAGTAAATATATTTAATGTCTCTAACATACAATATGTGTATTTATATAGAAACACAGTTAATACAAACCAGAATATCGCTTAGCAGATGAACGCCTCCATTTATTTTATTGCCTATTTGTCATCTAGAAAATTTTAACTAGGGTCCTTAAGGATTTTCATTTTAGGAAAAACAATGAAATTTCCTGCCTAGGCTTGGGAAATTCTTAGGTCCGCAGCTCAGACCTGTGACGTTAACTCGCCATCTGTGATGAATTTCACTTTTTTCTGCCACTCGTTTTTCTAAATGCAAGTGTTAGACAATGCAGCTGAGAGGTACTGGGAAGCAAGCAGTGCAATCTGCTTTTTGCGTTTTCTCTAGGCTCCAAATCCCCATCGGATTAGGCAGACCACGGCACGTCAGCACCTCGCTGGCTGGGGCTGCCCAGCGTTAGGTGAGCAATAGCTGATCAAATAAGATACAATAATCTCTCCCACTGACAGAGGCCACCCATTTGCCAAATGAGCTGAAGTTAAGAGCCAAATTAACTCTTAACTGCTACCTCCCGTGTGGACTCCTCACATTAAAAATAAATTGAAGGTGGAGTGACCTCTCCAGGGTGCAAAAGCTTGGTCATTGTATATGGAGATGCTGCATTGCCCACACACCAGTGTGCCCCTGTGGTGGTTTAACTCGAAGGAAAGGCAGGTGTCCGTACATTTGGGACCAGGGGCAGCCAGAGCAAAGGAGAGAGAGCATCTGTTTGCTTGTCCAGCAGAGTTCGACTCCGAGGCTGGTTGCCGACTGAACGTAGAGACCCCGGGCCACTGCAATGTGACGGAGACTTCAGCTCCATAACCTCCTACCAGCGTTTCCTCCACCAAGGGTAAATCTCGTACCCTCCTCGAAGGTGATCTTTTTCTGAAGCCATTGGCACCCTAAGGTTACTAGGTCATTTAACCCAGCGCTCAGTGTTAACAGTCACAGATAGTACCATCTACTGTAAATTATCGTAGCAGGGGAGCACGACCTGATGCATTTCGCTGCACTGCTAACTTGATCCGGGGAGAGCAGTTTGCCCTGGATGGATGTGGGGAGGGTTACGGGATATATGGGCTGCTTTAGGAGCGTGTTATGGGGGAACGGAAGCACTAAGGGGGAGACGGAAGTTTTAGAGAGGTCTGCAGTGAGTAGGAAAGCCCTGCAGGAGTCATAGTATGTGGGCTGCTAGACCTGGTGCAGGTGTCACGGGGGGAGGGACGTGGGGGACGGGGAGCTAGGGGGTCCCAGATATGCTACAGAAGCCATAGAAGATCATGGGCAATGGGAGGGACACGGGGATCAGAGCCTGTCTCCCACCCAGCGCCCAGATTGGCTGATCTGCCTGGTAAAAAGAGCTTGTCCTAAGGGGGGGAAACGGAGTTGTTTCCAGCGCCTCCTTGAAAGAAGGGGCCTAGGGACGGGGGGGAACTGCACGCAGGAAGGGCGCAGAAAGCAGCTCCCTGTAGGCTGGGGGAAGACGTCTCTCTGCCCCCCCCCACCCCCACCCCCCAATGCGGTCTGCTCCAATGATGACAGGACAAACAGACCCGTGCCTTACGTTGTTAAAAATTAAAATCACAAAATACAAACTACGGGCTCTGAGATCATGTCGTTTTTGAAAGCTAGCTTGGCCCCACGTTTTTAGATGAAGTAAAAGTCAAGTTTGGAGGGTTAGCGTGTAATTGTAGGATAGGGCTGCCGTAATGTGCGCTTGGGGGGTCAGTGACTGCAGGAAGATAGTCCCCAGCACTAAAAGATTGCCACAGCAAGAGTAGCCATACCATATACTGTACTCACCCCTGCTTCTCAGCTCTGGGGCAGGCTGAGCGGCTGTCAAGGCCTGATTCAACCCCCAGCCAGCCCAGAACAGGGACCCGTTAGCAAGTGGCTTAGACTTGCTGCAATTCCCTCTAGCTGAGCCAGCTTAACTGTAAATTTAGCCTTTTAAACTAATGAACCCCTGTCCCTCTGTTTCTGTCCCCTTCAGCATTGTGCACAGAGCACTGGATGGGCAGAGAAAAGAAGTAGTCTTTTCTCTGCTACTAGTCTGCTAGATGTACTTAGGCAAGCCAACTAACCCGTGCCTTAGCTTTCCCATCTGTAAAATGGGGATAATGTTCCAGCCCTCCTTAGCCTGCTTTGAGATCAGGCGATGAAAAACACTATACAAAATCCAGGAAATAATGGTAGCAGAACTTTTCCTTTTTTAAACACTTTACAAGCGTTAAGTGCTCCTCAGGGCAGCCCTTAGTCACAGATGTGAAGTGAGTCATTCAGGACTAAAAGGGCGCGTCCAGACAAGGGCACGCGTGCCTCTTGCCCCGCCTCATACCCCTTTGAGGCAGAACAACAGGCACGTGTGAGAACAAAGAAATGTCCCCCGCACTGCAAGTCCGCAGCGCGGGGAGAAAGTTAGACCCCAGGATATCCGGGGATCTAAAAATAATGAAATATAAAAAAGCGGGGCAGGCAACTGGAGGCTGGGCCCTCCGAAGAGATGCTGAGCTGCCAGAGCATCTCTATGGTTGCCTCTCACCCTGGCGCCGAACCGCGGCTGGCTGGGCCACGTGTTTCAGCCCCAGGGCTCTGGTGCCGGTGAGTAAGGGATCGGGGGGGGCGATGGCCCCCCCCAGCCCCCGCCAGCGCCCCTGAGCCCTCCCAGGGCCAGCTCCTCCCCCCCCAGCCCTCTGACCCCTGCCCTATCTGGCCTCATCCACCCAAGCCCCCGCATCCCTGCCCCCCCCATACTAAAAAACGAAGAAAGAAAAAACCCTGACATGTACACGGCAGGTGACGTGGCAGGTGCTGTGCGTTCGCCTGGGGCCCGGCCCGGCCCGGCCCGCGCAGCGCAGGGGGAGCCCCAGCAGCCCCAGCCTGAGCCTCCTGCCCCTGCACTGCCCTGCGCTGCCCCCACAGCCCTCCCCCCGCTCCTGCTTCTACGGGAAGTGGAGGCTTTTATTCCCTTTTTTTTTTTTCAGTTCTTTCTCTGGGGTCCTTTTTTAAGTGATGGTGCCTGGGGTTGGGGGGTAGCCTTGTGGGCCTGGGGGTGCAAGTTAGGGGGTGGGGCTGGGTTGGGGCAGCCATTGGGGGGCTGGGCTGGGGGGCATGTGGGCCTTGCAAGGGGGTGGTAGCTCCTGCAGGGGCCATTTGGCCCCCATTGGGGGGGCTGTACCCCTTGTGTGTGGGGGATGAACCCCCTTTTGGGGGAGTATAGCCCTTGTGTAGGGGCTGAACCCTCTGTTGTGGGGGCAGAACCCCTTTTGGAGGACTGAATCCTTTGTGTGGGGAACGAACCCCCTTTTGCAGGAGTATAGCCCTTGTGTGGGGGGGTTAACCCTCTGTTGGGGGGCTGAACCCCTTGTGTGGGGACTGAACCCCATGTTGAGGGGCCATAGCCCTTGTGTGGGGGCCATCGCCCTTTGGGAGGGCAGCAAAATATGTATTCATGAAACCTGTATTTAGAGTTCACTTCATTATTATGAAAAGAGACTTGCTTTAACACTGTAGATATATCAATAAAACATTGCCCAACTGACCGCTGTCTCTGCCTCACTCTCTCTCTCTCTCTCTCTTTATAGTGGTCTTTTGTTTTACTTGTGGAGGAACATGGATTTGGGGATATTTTAGAGAGTGATTTGGGGTTTGTTTGTTTTTTATCAGGGATTTTTCAGTTTTCCAATAGGGAACACCAGCATTCCTGCTAGGGAGGCCGGTGGCAGGACCCTGCCTGCTCAGACCTGGCACCTTGGACCCGTCTGGCTGTGGCTGACCTCCGGGCCAAATGGTCTGCTGACAGTTCAAAGCAGGCCACCTCACCCGGAACATCTTCTGGGTGATAGCTACCCACGTGACCAGGCAGGGGGCACAAATGGCAGTAGTGCCACACAAAGGCCAACCCTGCAACCACAGTCCACTGGCAGCTGGCCCAGAGGGACAGATGCCTTTAATGGCTCTGCAGTCCCCATCCGAGTCTGGCAGGTGCACAGCCCCGGGGCCACATGCTGTCACAGGTGCGCAGCAGGTCACAGCCAGGCAGCAGCCCCCACTGCCAGACTGCCACAGTGGGTACAGGGTGCAGGGAACTCTCAGGGCTGCTTCAGCAGCCCAGCTGGCACAAGGGGTCGTGTCCACAGCTATCAATTGGCTGGGCCCCAGAAGCTCCTGAGAGCTAGGAGCCCTAAGCTACTTGCCAGGGCAGCTTTTTATACTTCTGGGGACAGCACAGGTGCTGGCCCCAGGTTCTAGCTGCCCCTGGCTGAAGATCCGGGAGGAGCCAAGCAGGGTTATTTTGTCCCTAGTGGCATAATTTGCTCCACAACAAAGTGCATGTCTGAGCACATGCGCTGAGGCAAAAAGCCCCGGCTCAAATTTGCATCACTTCTATTTGAGCTGCTGCAAGAGCACATGCTTGCATGTGTAGACATGCCCAAAGAGATCAGTATCAAGGGCCCAAGGGAAGAGTCCAGTTTTTAAACTAGAGAGAGTTTGAGAAACAAAGAGAATTTGAGAAATTGTAAAGACTAAAAACAATGATAAACAATGATAAAGGAAGCCTTGAAAGGAGTGTTTCTTTAAACCTTGAACAGAGTGTTTTGCCTGAAAAAATAAATATTGGAATCTTAAAAAGAATTCGGAGTTGAATAGATGTTCAGCGAAGATTTTAAGGTATGTATTCCCTTTGAGGAAAAGAGACAAGGTATATAAAACAAGACATTGCATATACTAAATAATCTTACAATGTTGCTGTAAGTAGCTGCTAGCAGTACCGTTTTATTCCCTGTCGTGTGAAATTTCATGTTTTCCAACATGAAAAGTGGCAATCAGTTGCTTTCCTCTTTTTACATTTAAAAGCTGAGCTTAGAACATTGCTTAGACTTTAGATGACTGTATCGTTTTCATTCCTACTTATTGAACCTTTAAGAGCAGACTTGAAAACTTACCCTCTAGTGGTGGCATCAGCCCTTTCTCAACAGTTTTAGTTGGTCGGAGAGCGGAAATATGGCATTTAGATTTGTATTCCTGGAAAATTTCTAGCTCTCCCAATTCCTGGAGCAAATATCTTATGAACAAAGTAAGTTCCATTGGGTCGTGGCTATGACATTAACAATATAAAATAATTGGTGTTATTTTTACAATGAAAACATCAGCACCTAGGATTCTTCATGTTATCTGTGTAACCTTTTCTATACCCAAGTTAACAATGATCTCACCTGAAATTAATGTTTATGCATTTATATGTGCTATTTTGACCACAAGAAAGAGTACCAATAGTCATGTGGAACAACAGAAGCATACTAAGATAAACAAGAAAGCTAACTACAGATACTCAAGAAGCCGGAGGCTGAATCAATTCAGTCTTCACAGGTTAGTCTAGGCTGTGTAGATGGAACCAATAAGCAAGTGACCAGACATTCACTTTTGATTCCAGAAATGCAGCCACGTGCCTGCCGTGGCTCAGGCCAGAAGCTGGGGGGCGCTAGAGCGCACCTCTGCTCAGCCGGAGCGGACAGCTTGAGCCAAAGCTAGCCCATCCGCCCTGCAATGGGGGCTTTGCAGGGGAGATGCGAAGCACCCTGGGGTGCTGGGGGCTGTGAGGTACCGTGAATCTGGGACAGAAGTTCCATAAACCAATTTAAGCTGGATCAGTTAAGTCTGATACTACATTTATCCCGGTTTATCTGAAACCAGTTGTGGCCATTCTGAAAGCGGTTTGTGTGCCCTGAACTCTTGTTGTGTTACAGATTTGAATCTGGTTCCAATCGCTCGTGACAGCGTACGTGTCATTCCTGTCGCTAGCTCCTGCAAGCGTGACGTGCAAGTAAAGCCTAACGCAGGTGCTAGAGCGATCATTCTCAGTCTGCTGCTTTGTTCACAACATGATTAATATAAAACCATGAACAGAGAATATTAGCTCTCAATTAGTTCCCTTGAATGGATTACTTACTGTTAAATAGAGTCACTGACAGAAACTCGGCCATATCAGACTGTGTCATTACTGTGATAAGGAGAATTTTCTACATGCTCACTTTTTTGACCAGAAGCCCATTAAAGTATTTGATGGTTGTTGATATTAGTGTGAGGAGGTTTCCTGGAATATGTTAGGCTTCAATATGGTAAATTACCATAGAGAATATACATTTCTTCACACTTGGATTCAATTATAAATCCCAAAGAGTCCTATTTGGTATGTAGTGCTGCGTGTGTGTAGAAGTGTAACAGCCAGTGCCACTTCTACACACCCACGCAATGGCAGCAGAGGCGTGACTACCTGGGCCAGTACCGGCAATAGCTTCCATCTGTGTGGCCCCTCCTACGTGGACACCCGTGGCTGGTGCCCCGTCGCCCCCCCCTCGCTGCACTACCCCGTGTGAGGTGGGGCGGGGACGCTCCTGATCATTCAGCCACAGGCTCCGTGTAGAAAGGCCCCCATTTACCAGTGTATAGCCGGGGCTCGGGTAGGGGTTTCAGGCATGGACGACCTCAGATTGCATCCTACCGGGTGAAGGGAGTTTTACACCAGGGGAGAGACCGAATGATTAGCCCGACACAGCCGGCCGGCATAAATCTGGCACAGGACAAACTCCTTTTGCCTTTGGGCACTGGCGAAGAGGCCACTGGTACCCTGGAAGGAGGAAGAAGAGCAGCTTTACCCCGGGGGAAGCTGGGATCCTGGTACTCTGGACAACGACAGGTTGACTACAAGTATAAAAACTCTCCCGAGCACCCCGCCGATTTGGTGAGCGCGGGGAAAGACTGCAGGGCTCCGGGATACAGCTCTGCTGGGAACCCAAGAGCTGGAGGGAGAGGCTTCGGGACTGGCCCTGGGTGGCAGGAGCTAGACAGAGCATCCAAGTCACCAGATCGGCGATGCAAAAAAGCAAGGGGCAGCTCCCAGCATGAGCTGTGAAAGACACAGAGCATAGTCCTCTCATAAGAGTTTTTAAACCCCAGAGATTCTGGCAATTACAAAGTATCCCTCAGGCATCTGGAGCCTAGAGTCCTTATCTGGGGCTGGGAATGCCCTCCCTAATGAGGTAATTAGTGAGGATATCGCTGGGATGCAGACTCCTGCTGTGCAAATAACAGTTACTCCGTGACAGGTTACTATCCAGGTGACTAGTAAGTCTTGCCCAGATACCGTCACTGAATCCCTGTCCCTTCTTTTTAGACAAGTCCTGCGAGGCGAGTTCACGGAGGCCGAGCTGGGAGTGATGTCCCCCCTTAGTTCATCATTTGGAAGCTGGGCCCTCTTGTCCTCAGCGCCGTCACTGATGTCCTGTATAGCCTTTGTCGTGGTGCTTTCCTTCATGTCTGTTTGGGCTTTTATAGTAGATTATAAACTCTGTGCAACGGGGACTGTCTCCTGCTAGGTCCTTGCACAGTGCTGAGCTCAGCGGGGCCCCACTCTCTTAATTATAATTACCGGAAGATAGTAATATAAAAAGTAATATTCACTCCGAAATGACTTTGTGAGATGTAGGAACAGGGCACTTACACAATATAACAGCTTGTTCGTAAGATGGATGTCACCGTCCTCTTTCTATGTAAATCGTACTCCATGGTGAATAAGTAGACTGTATTTGCTTACATAGTTTATTTCACTTTCTGACATGACTATCTTCTTTTGCTCTCTGTTCACCTGCAATATAAAGGACCATTAGCAAGAATTTTTACAACTTTTTACCATCCTCTTGTAAACTCACCTCTTGTTTTCCGTGTGCATCAAGCAAAAATTTGTCTTTTGGGCTTGATCCTAAAGCCTACTGGGGTTAATAGGACTCCATTTGATTGGCTTTAAAGGGCTTTGGATCAAGCCTTTGTGGTCTGGATTACTACTTTTTTTTCTTTTTTTCAATTGAAGCACCCAGGAAGAAAAGAAACCATTCCTCCCATAGAAAACAAAGAGGCGTTTCTGCTGCTGCGGGTCCCCTGGCCGGGATCTGCTCTCACCGCTGCCCTCTCGCGTGTGGGCAGAGCTGGCTGGAACGGCGTGTGCGCGTCGCAGATGCAGCCGTAACCTTGCAGTGACCGGCCTGGCTTTCACTTGTTCACAGTGCTCCTGCCCGCTTCCTCCCCCATTTCCCAAATAGCCTTTTTATTTTGTGAAAAATGTGGTTTGGGCACTTGAAAATCTTTATTGAAATGAATTTTTTTTTAAACTGAGGAATGTTTATCTTTGCAATACTCTCTCTCAAAACTATTCTGCTTTATAAAGCAGCCTCATAAAAACTCATTTTTTTGTTTGTTTTTACTCAGGCTGGCCCTTCCCTGGAAAACAGACCTGTGGCTGCGTACCCAGGTGGGAACAAATATCTAGCAGCAGCTCTCTGTTTGCGTGCGGGGGTTGTCTTTTTATTGCTGTTATTATTATTATTTGTCATTTGTACTCACACACTCAGCTGCAAATAGAGCCCCACGCAGCCAGGGTTGATTTCCATTTTGGTGGCTCGTGGCTTCATTCAAAGAACGACTTCACAGAGACAAGTGTAAAGCAATGTACAGAGCAATCCTCAGCATCCTCCTCACACTGGCTGCTTACAAAATAAAGAGCTTTGTGGAGTGTCACTAGGCAACACCCAGGCCAGGGAGACATTGCACTTTTACTGGCACGAGTGATCAGCAAGCAGGCCGTACCCGTGGCAGAACAGGAGCTTGGCCCGCGCAGACTGCTTCAAAAATAGCAGAACCCGATCTAAGATTTGCCCCCTCCTTTCCCTGCCCCCAAGGGCAAATGTGTGTTCAGTTTGCTACCCGGCTAAACTATGCTGCTTACAGAAAACAAGGTAATTTAGATTGATTCTGCCTCAGGCTTTTGCATGTCTGTACCTAGCCTGTGAGAAACGTGGGGAGAGATGATCCCTGGCTGAGAACAGCCTAAAGGGCTGCTGTAGAGCACCTCCCCTTGCTGCAGCCGGGTGGGATGGAGCGGGCGGAAGGAGCCACCCGGCCCCTCAGTCTAGCTCATTGCTTTGCAGACTTTATTCCAAGCTAATTCTCAGCTGTCTTGGGCTTGTTCTGCTCCCCCATCCCATCCACAGACCCTCTCATCTTGTCACAGGAATGCAGCTGGGCTGTAATATACTTTTTATAATGGTCAGCTAACCTTCAAACTAGAATTGCCCAGATGAGAGAATCCTTGCTAAATTTTACAGGCAACTTTTTCAGAGCTAGCCTTTGTACGTCTCATGGTTATCAGCAATTGGGCAGTTGAGGTGCAGTTTTGCATGTGCACGTGATCGAGAACAGGATGAAGTGTTAGAGAATCCATGAAGTCTGTTAGAGATTTCACTGCCGATTACACATGGGAAGAGCTCGTGTTACAGTGATAGCAACAAGGTGAAACTTCAAGATAAAGGCAGAGAATTTGCAGAAATATTTATTGATTAATTTTAAAAACTTCATATTTAACCTCTGTTGCTAAACTTATTTAAATAGCAACTTGCTAAGCTATAAGGCTTTCATATTCATGAGCAAGTTTGTGACGAGAACTGCCATATCAGCGTGTCAAGGGCTGAACAGATGTACCTAACATACTCCAGAAGTATTGCAACCTCTGAGTGGAGATGGCACTGCCAACAGGTATATTTGGTAACAAAAGATGTATTTAAATGCACAAATGGCTGTTGTCTACGTGATTTTTCTATTTGCACCTTTAGTTACACAAACAAATGTGTTGTTACTGTTAAAATTATTGTTAAGATTTATCTCCAGAGAGGGAATGGGTTTGTTAAGGAAGTGTATTTCTCATGAATACTTTCTTCCCTCTAGAACTTGCAATCTAAGGACATGTGTAGACTAAACAAAATGTCCCATCTACATCAATGCAACTGCATTTGTATTTGCACAGCCCAGGATTTCCCACCACTTTAAAGTCCATTTAGTGCCTTGAACTAACACTACCCCAAGATGTTTTAATTTGTGTAGCTTTCCCGTTACACCCCTTCACCTGTGGATTTTGTTCATGCAAACAGCCAGAAACATCAAAGGCTTGTAATTAATCCCCTCGGCCAGGAGAGGCCGCTGTGGTCCAGCCTCTCGCCAGGAGGGAGCGCTGTGTGTGTGTCTGGGATTTTCGTTTGTTTTTAACCCTCTTTCACTGCTCCCTCCTCTGCAGTCGGGTCGGGACATGTTTGCTTGCTTGCCTGGGACAATTTATTCTTATTATTATCTTAAAAGGTGGGAAATAATGGGGGAAAGAAATAAAATAATTGTCTACCCCCCCTAATTGTTGCCCCACCACCACCTATCGTCTATGTCCTTCCCCACCCGCCCATGTACCATCCACCTGCTGTGGCCCCTGCACTCCCCGTTGTCTGCCAGTGCAGGTGTTGTGAATAACCCCGAGCCATTTCTTTGAAGGCCTAATAAATGGCCTTGAGCCATCCTCCCAAGACAGAATACACAGCGAGACTGGAAGGTTG
>JAGPOW010001338.1:73997585-74010912 GCA_030014935.1 Caiman crocodilus | reverse complement strand
GAAATCTTGTTTAGTGTGCTTGCTACCTTGCACCTTTATTGCTAGCAATAAAAACTTTTTTTCTTTCAAACTTCCAACTGGCATTTGTATATTGGCTCATGCATGCCGAGCAACGAATTCAGACTTGGGCTGAAGCATAACACAGTGGCTGTGGCTCCCGAAGACCGTGGCAGCGGCAGCGTAACGGTAAATTTTGTGCAAGTAGTCTGAAACTTTGCAGGGAGGGAAGGGTTGCATGGCTTCCTTCAGTTTTGCAACTGGAACTTCACCACGTTCCCCTCCAGAGCCAAGGGCGGCATGGCGCTGCCTGCCAGACATGACACCGGAGATACTCAGCATCCTGGGTGATATTTAGGTAATGTATCCCACTGACCGTGCGTGTGTGGGGTGGGGAGGGTTGGCAAAAGTCCGGTGTCTCAACTGTGGACCAAGCCCCCCTCCTCTTCCTCTTCTTCCCCTTTCCTCCCTCCTCGCAGAAAACTTTTGAGGGTGGAGCTTGCCACGGAAAGCCCACAGGCCGGTGAAGAGTTGCTATCAAGATACAGGAAAAAAAACTTTTTTTTTCTTAAACAATCTTATTTTTATGTTGTGTGTGAATTTGTATAGGTTTTTTTTGCTGAGAGGAACTCGAAGTCTTTTTTTTTTAACCTCTTTTTTTTTACATTTTGTATTTATTTTATTTTGATATTGTCAATTTGTATAGTTATTTTAGCTATTCGAGTTCAGTAACGTTTTGTATTCTATACAATAGATGTGTCATGTTTTCTTTGGGATGGTCGGGTTTGTTTTCAGACCCGGGGCCCGCCTCAGTGGTGGAGATGCTGTGCCTGGGGTGTGTTTTAGTCAGGGCATTACTGGACAGACTTGCAAGGAGTTGCAGCATGGCCTGTTATCAGAGGGAGTTGAATGCTTGTTAAGTGCTGGCTAGGGAGTGGTCCAGCCAGATATGTCTTGTAAGAAAAAAGATTAGAAAGGGCGGGGGTGGCTTTAGTCTTTGCTAAGGACTAAGCCTTTAGCAAGTCTTTTAAAGACAATTTAGTAAGTCTTTAAAATGCATTATAACACCAAGGGGGGTGGAGGGTTGGGATTAATGCCTGCTGCCACGGCTCCAAAACAGGAGGTACGATGCAAAGATTTAATGCTTTCTTTGCAAAGCAATGTTCGCTCTACAAAATCCTGCATGTAGGACCTTTCAGAGCCGGGTTTGCAGGCTGCCGCCCCTCACATCTGGTTCAACCTGCTCCGCCACTGGCGAGAGATCACCACCTTGTTCAGGATTGCTTTGTCCTCCCTTGTCATATCTCTCCTCTCAGCCGCCTTAAAGGACCGAAATTGAGAGGAGAATGAGGAGCAGGACTCTCAAGACACCCCAGGGTAATCTCTTCAGCTACCTCTAGACCTCGCCAGAATAAAGTGTATTCAGAAAGAACTTTTCATCCAGATTCAAGAAGATGTAATACCTCCTTCTCCTACTCGAGGTATGGGCATGTCCTCATCAGATGGGTCTCAGCTAAGCAGGGAGCTGCTAATTACCAAGGCCATAGTTTCAAAAAGCACTATGCCCAGGGTATTTTTTTCTTTCCCCACAGTTCCTCGCCCCCTCACAGCCTCCAGCATTTGAGGTCTATGTGGTCTTCATAAATCCCATGCTCAATGACTAATATGGCCAGTGTGTGCCTTCAGATCAGCACCTGCAACAGTGCACAGAGGGGAATGGGGTTTGCAGGTGTCTACCAGCTGCTGCACTGGACGTGTGGTCAGTTCCGGTGCACAGGCAGATGTCTGCAGGGAAACCAGAGCTGGAGTCAGGTTTGCACCTGCAGAGGTGGAGGTTGGAGAGGGGGTTCCTTGTGGAGGCGATCTGAGGAGGGTGCTTTGTCCATGTAATAACTGCTTGTGCTGCGGAGAGAAAGCATTGTGTAAGAACTGCAAGAGCTGGCCTGCTTACTCCTAGGCCTTGATTTTTTCTCCTTTTTTCCTGTTCACCTCAGTTGCCTTTTTGGATATCTACAGTGCATCTCCTTGCACATCCAGAGGTACTCTTTCTTTAGATGCATAGCCACACACGTGTGGCTGACTATGTATATATCCAGACTGTATGCATCAGATGGCTATCCCCAGACATATTATTGAGGTGTCTGGAGGGGAGGCCAGTCAATCTGCAATATGGACCCTGTTTGTGTCCAGCCTGCAAAGCAACCCCAGTCACCCCTCCCCCCGGCCCTGCCTCTGGCTGACGGCAAATTGCTCACCCACCCACCCACCTCCCAGGTCCATGAAATCAAGCAGGAGCACATTTGAATCCGAATGTTTTGTTCCTCATCTTAATTTTTTTCACAATAAATTGAATTGCAATCCATTCCATTGAGAAACTGCAATAAAGCTAAAACAGTACAGACTTTTTTTTTTTTTAACGCAGCGATGCTGTTGGTAGTCAGCTGCTGAATACATTTTTTTACACTACAGCCATTGCCAGCAAATGCAGGACAATAGGATAAAACACCAATTCATAATATGCTCCCATGTCTCTTGAGTAATCCCTTGATATGACATGGGTGAATGGAGGGCTGCGTGGTGGGGGAGCAAGAGGGAGGAATGGAGGGAGGGAGGCAGCCTGGTTATTGCCCTTCCTGGTTACTGATCACTGCGCAACTTTTATGGAGTCATGGCGTTACTGGAAAGTTGCAGGATGGACAGTTTTCAGATGGAGGGAGGTCAAACGCTTGGCCAGTACTAGTCTGCTAGCATTTTCTTGCAAGAAAGAAACCCACCCACAAAGCTTAGTTAGGGAGGGGCTCCTAGGCATGGGCCCCTAGGGGCCCCCTCAGGTGGGAGCCCCCAGGCATGGTTGGGGCCCCCCTCGGGTGGAGACGAGTGACCCAGCTTGACTGGCTGCCGGAGTTGGGCCATGCTATTCTCTCCGAGTCGCTGTGTAACTGGAGTCTTCGCTCAGGGGTGGCGGGAGAGAGGGAGGGAGACCCCAGGTGAGGGCTTCCTGCACCCCTTCCCACTTCCTTAACATGTCCCAGCAGGAAGACAGCTGAGTTTGAAACTGCGGCGTGAGTGGTTACATGACTCCCTTCAACATTGCAAATCTTCTGAACTTCACCACGTGCCGTTTCAGAACCAGGCACAAACAGCGTTTTCTTGCAAGAAAGAAAGCAAACCCAACCACGAAACCGAGTTAGGCAGGCATGCTGTTCTCCATTGCATTGTAGCTTTGGCATCTTTGCTGGGAACAAATCTTATGGAGGGGGCCCCAGATGGGCGGGTGGGGGAGAGAGGCAAGGGGAGGGAGGCATCCTGCATCCCCTTCCCAGTTACTACGTCCCAGCAGGAACGTGGCTGGGTCAAGGGGGAGCCCCAGCCATGGCCAAGGGGGAGCCCTCAGGTGGGGGCTCCCAGGCATGTTTGGGGCCCCCTCAATGCAGACGAATGGCCCAAGTCATCCGGCTGGCTGGGTCAGGCCTGCATGTCGCTGTGTAGCTTTGGAACCGTGGCTGGGCACAAAGCTTGTGTGGGCCAGGGAGAGGGATGGAGGGAGGCAAAAGCAGGGGAGAGAAATAATATGTTAATTTTCTACCCCTCTTAATCTTTGGGCCCCCCACACCACCTATAGTGTATGTCCTATCTCCTCGCCACCCATATACGCTCCTGTCTTTCTGCTCACCCATGTGGTGGGGGGGGAACTTTCTATTATTATTTATTTATTTAAAATTTCCTTTTTTATTTAAAATGTATTTAAAATCTCCTTATTAAAATATAGAAACCTCCCTCAAGGAGACAGAGTAGTGGTTGGGTGTCAGAAGACATGTACCCCAATACAAATTTGCTGGTACCTGGCCAGTAATCAGGTGGAGGGCAACAAAACTATATGAAGTGGGCCTGCAGTACTTGTGCAAATCAAGCTGATGCTCAGGCCAAAGCCAGTGAAACAGCCTCAGCTTCTGCCACTGTAGTGGTCAAAGCTAACCAGGAGAAGGGTGAGCGGTGTAAGACAGAAAGCAAGCAAAGCAACCAAGAAAAAGGCCTCCACAATTCAGAGGAGAAACTCAAACCACAGCTTCCTTAGTGGAAGGCACTCCCTGCGACCTGAGCCCTCTGCCACTGCAGTGGTCATAGCTCACAATCACATCTTGCTTTGTGGCCAGCTGCGACTCCAGAGATACAAGGCTGCAACGGAGAGGTGTAACGTAGAGAACAAGGTGGGTAAGGAGCCTACAGTTCAGACCATGGAGGTCTTAGCCAGCAACCAAGAAGGCCAGCAACCAAGAAGAAAATCTCTGCGATTCAGAGGAGAAACTCAAGCCTCATCAGCTTCCTTAGCGGAAGAAAGCCTCAGCTTTTTCCACTGCAGTGATCAGAGCTAACCAGGAGGAAGGCCAGAGGTGTAAGGCAGAGACCAAGTGGGGTGATGAGCCTACTACTCGGACCACGGAGGTCTTGGCCAGCAACCAAGAAGAAGACCTTGTGGCCACTACCGACGGCAAAGGTCCAAGGATGCAACAGAGAGGTGTAAGACACGGCAAGTGCTGATGCTTGCGCCAAAGCATGTGAAGAAGCCTTGGCTTCTGGGTGAGAAGCAGGCAGGTTTTTTACAAGGGTGCAATGGGGAAAAGTCAGATCGGGATGTGTCTGCTTCATTGCTGAGGTGTAAGGCAGAGGGTAAGGGGGGGCGAAGTGTCTACTACCCATACTGCAGAGGTCGGGGACAGCAACCAAGAAGGCGGCCTAAGAAGGCCTCCACAATTCAGAGTTAAAACTCAAACTTCCTTAGTGGAAGGCACCCCCTGCGACCTGAGCCCTCCGCCAATGCAGTGGTCATAGCTCCTGAGAACAGCTTGCTTTAGGTGCCCTAGACCATTCTGTAGAGGTCCTTTAGTCTCACATCAGACTAAAGTCTTACTGGGAAGCATGTTTGTATCCATGTCCAGGAACACAGATGCAAAGAAGTCATTTAAAAGCTCCGCAATTTAACAAGGACAAGTTACAAGGTGCTGCACTTGGGGAGAAAGAATCTCTAATACACCTACAGGCCGGGAAGTGCCAGTCTGAGTACCATGGCAGTGGAAAGGGATCTCAGAGTCTTGGTCAATGCAAAAATGAATACGAGTCATCAATGTGACGAGATAATAAGTAAGGCTAAGCGCACTCCTTGCATTACTAGGTGCATCATGAGCAGGTCTAGAGAAGTGATACTTCCCCTCTGTGCAGCGTTGGTCAAGCCACAGCTGGAGTAGCGTGTCCAGTTTTGGCTGCCACGCTTCAAGAGGGATGTGGATAACCTTGAGAGGGTTCAGAGAAGGGTTACTCGAATGGTTGAGGGCCTGCAGATAAGATCCCATGGAGACAGACTGAGGGACCTGAATCTCTTCAGCCTCTGCAAGAGAAAGCTGAGAGGTGATCTTGTGGCTGTCTACAAACTCATCCTGGGGGGGCAGCAGGGAATACAGGATACTCTGTTTGCCAGGGTGCCCTTCAGGGTTACTAGAAATAACAGCTGCAAACTAAAGAAGAATAGATTTAGATTGGATATCAGAAAAAATCTCTTATGTGAGGGTTGCCAAAATATGGAATGGGCTTCTAAGGGAGGTGGTGCTTTTCCCTACCTTGCAGGTGTTCAGTAGAAGATTAGACAGGCACCTAGCTGGGGTTATTTAACTAGACTGATTAGAGCAGGGGGTCAGACTTGATGATGTACAAGGTCCCTTCAAACCCTAGAAATCTATGAAATCTATGCTGAACAGGGCCACCAGCCAGGAGAAGGGTGAGAATAATATGAAATGGGCCTGCAGAACTTGTGCAACTCTTACCATACTCGAGCTGATGGTCAGGCTTCGAAGCCTGCAAAGAAAGCTTCCACAATTCAAGTGTGACACAAACGAGAAGCCTCAGCAGTACTTGTGGGCAGCAACCAGAAGGAAGTAAGACGATTTTAGGAACCAGGAGGTGGGCATTTCCTTCACCCCCCTTCCTCCCCCGCCCCGCATGGTGAAAGAGGCAGGGAGGGTGGGTGCATAATCACCTGCCTTATGCTCAGTATCTGCTTTCTCGTGCTAATTAGTCGAACTGTAATTCTATATATAACCGAAGTATATAAAACAGAAGTCTATATCATACATTGGCTACACATACATGGTGGAGGCTCAGGCTGTGTGTGATGTGTACAGGGTAATAAGGGAGATCTACCTACTTTGAAATGTGATAAGGAATTGAACCTTTACAATAATTAATGGTCATTAACAAATCAACATTAATATCACTATTACTATAAAATCTTATGACTATATTACTACTGAAATTAATAGCTGTCTCCTGCTATTAGTATTACCTGTTATTATACTATAAGTCTATATCAGGCGGGATGAAAGTCAATTATGATTAGAATGCATAATAGTTCAGTTGTTGAAAGAGTAAATCCTGAAGGAAGTGTTGTCATGCCCTTCATTTTCTCTTTCCTCCTTTCTCTTCTGCCTCCTGTCATACCAACAGGAATTGATCAGCCTGCAGCTAGCAGTGGAACGGGATCTGAAAACCAAAGGAGGGAGGATAAAAATAATTTGTATTGTTGCCTCTTGTGCACCTCAAGTAACTTCGTTCGTGCCCCTAAAATTCCACCAGCCCCGTTTACAATAAGCTTGAACTAAACAATGCACCCCCCCCTCCCCCGCCACCACCACTCTGCACTACTCGCCCTCCCCTCCCCTGTCAAAGCTGCCACAGAAGGGGTCTTGCCCAGGGCGGGCGCATATGGGAGTGAGGGCGGCAGCATCCTGGCCTCGTCCCCAGGGCCTTGGAGACTGTGTTACACCACTGGCACAGGGCCATGAGCAAATTAACCAACCCCTCTCCACGTGCGCGCGCGCGCGCGCACACACACACACACACACACAGAGCCAATCCCACATGCCATGGTGGCAGGGGAGGGCAGCTGGCAAGCGTCCAGATGTGAGGCCAGCAGTGATGCTGAGGAGTTGCCCTAATCTGCTCTGCCCATCACTACGGGGCCCCCAAAGTGCTGTGTCCAGGGTCGTCACTTGTATTTGTGCCCCCTAGGGACAACCCTCAGGGCACAGACAAGTGTCAGGTATCACTTACCAAAGGGGGCATATAGCACATCACCATGTCCTCTTTCGAGTCGCACATTACGTAGGTGTGGGCATCAAAGCTTTACTGCACCCCACTTCATCAGTCTAGGGCATAAATTGGTATTTGACTCCTCTTACTGAAATCTGGAGGAAATGACACATGGGGGGCTTAACCCATTGAAAGCACCGTCCGTGCAAACACGAACACCGTGACATGCGAACAAAGATGCACCGCACCAAAAAAGCCACATTAAAAATTTTGGGTAGTCTACATTAATGTCTTTGTTGTCTACACATGCTTTTAGTCCTGTGTACACTGTAGATGCCAGTTTTCAAAAAAGATGATCCAAATTATCTTATGAGGAGTCTAGAAAAACTCACTATAACCGAGCACATGGACTGAATCAAGTCAATTCAGTTAGACAAAGGTAAAAAAATGCTGTATACTCCTTGTGCAGTGAAATACAATACTTAAACACAACAGTAGATTATTAGATAAATGTTAAATTTTCAGGAGGGAAAATGAAGAAATCTGCCATGGCACCAATGAACTATGTGAATGGAGTACTAGCTAAAAAAAAATGCTTGTGTTTAATGCTCATTGTTTTCACTTGGCTAAACACTTCTCAACCTTTTGTCAAGCAGCTTCATAGTTCAATAGATGTTAGGAGCTGGAAGGGTAAAGAGCATTAGGTTCAGCTCCCTGCATGGCAC
This sequence comes from Caiman crocodilus, assembly GCA_030014935.1. Taxonomy (NCBI): domain Eukaryota; kingdom Metazoa; phylum Chordata; order Crocodylia; family Alligatoridae; genus Caiman; species Caiman crocodilus. Next base: position 74,003,110 of record JAGPOW010001338.1, on the reverse strand, counting down.
ATTCAACTCAATTCTAGAATTTAACTCAGTTTATGGATTTCAAGCTAAGAACACATAACACTTCTTTTAATGTTTCGCTATAGAAGATACTGATTAGAAGCAACTAATTTACTTCAGAATTATTGTCCAGGGGCCACAACATTTCCTCAGTGTCTTCATCTCTGCAGATCTCTCTTGTGCCACAGCTTGGGAAATACTTTGTTCCCAGAGAAATCTCTTTGAAGAAAGGGGGGAGTGTGATGAGATCTGTAGTAGCTTCTCACAACATAAAATGAGTTATTTTTTCCCAGAAAAATATAAGGGAAGATGCCTATACGGCAGGGGTGGACAAAATGCAGCCCAGGGGCCGGATGCAGCCTGCTAGGCCATTCTATCCAGCCCGCGGGGCCCCTAAAAATTTAGAAAATTAATATTTATTTGCCCCTGGCTGCCTATCATGTGGCCTTCAATGGCTTGCCAAAACTCAGTAAGTGGCCCTCTACCCAAAATAATTTCCTGCCCCTGCTTTAACAGAAGATCTGACCTGCTTGACAGAGCTTTAAGCTAAGCTCACCAGAGGACAGGTGGACAACCATCAGAACAAGCCTAGGAAGAGTCAAACACAGGTCAGAAAATACAGCTGAACTTACTCCTACCCCAGCCCATGGATGGGACTCTCCTAAGTGCACAGAGAAGCCTAGGGCTTCCAATGGCAGGCTTAACTACCTATGCCAGGAGCTTGGGGAACAAACAGGAGGAACTGGCCCTCCTGCTAAGTATTAACAAATATGATCTCATAGGGGTAATGGAGACCTGATGGGATTCCACCTATGACTGGACTACAGGTATAGATGGCTATACCTTTTACAGGAGAGGCCAAGCTGAGAGGAAGGGTTGGGGTGTAGCTCTCTGCCAAGGAGCAGTTCACTTCCCTACTAGCTTCCCTACTGGCATCCAACAAGGGCAACTTGAAACCCTCTGGGTCAAAATACAAGGAGAACAGGGTGAAGGGGATATAGACTCCTATGGGTGTTACAGACCTCCTAACCAGGAGGAAATGCTTGACCACAAATTCTCAAGGGAACTAACAGAGGCTGCGCACTCTCGGTGCATGGTTGCTGTGGGTGATTTCAACCACCCTGACATCTCATGGGAGGAGCATTCAGCCAAATCTGATTGGTCACATAGCTTCCTCGCCTACATTGATGAGCTCTGTCTGACGCAAGAAGCCCATAGGCTGACAAGAAGCAAGGTGCTGCTAGATCTGGTTCTGGCCAACAGGGATGATCTAGTGAGCAACTTGAGGATTGAAGGGAAGATTGGAAACAGAGATCATGAGTTGATCACCTTCCTTATCCATAAAAAACTGCCAGATCAGTCAGGAATGCATAAATCCTTGACTTCAGGAAAGTTGACTTCCAAAAGCTCAGAAGGTTGGTTGTCGAGGCCCTGAAAGACCATGATCTGACAGGGAAGGGAATCCAAGACGAGTGGTTGCTCCTTAAGGGTGCAATTCTAATAACTCAGTCCTGATAGCTCTATAGTCCATTCTGGCCCACAGGAAAGGGAGTAAAAGGGCCGGGAAACCCCGTTGGCTAAATAGGAACTCATGAACCTCCTTAATCTTAAAAGAGAGGCATCTAAGAGTTGGAAGATGGGTAATACCATCTAAGTGATACATGTATGTACCACTGGCCCACACCTGTAGGGAATGGATCAGAAAAGCCAAGGCTGAAACCAAACTCAGGCTGGCTGAAAGGAATCAAGGACAACAAAAAGTCCTTTTTCAAATACATAGGAAGTTGTAGGAAAAATAAGGGCAACATTGGACCACTGCTGAATCAAATGGGGCAGCTGACAACCAACTCCCAGGAAAAAGCTAATCTCCTCAATGATTACTTTTCATCAATTTTTCAGCAACATGACAAGACACAGGACTACGAGGGTACAGGTGACCATACACCTACTTTTGGCAAGTACATTGTGAGAGCGCACCTTGAGAGGCTAGACATCCATAAGTCAGTGTGCCCTGATGAAATGCACCCAAGAGTGCTAAACAAGTTAGCCAACATCTTAGCTCAGCCATTGACACAGATATTAAAAACTCATGGTGCTTGGGTGAGTTTCCTAAAGACTGGAAGAGGGCCAATGTGGTGCCTATCTTCAAGAAAGGAAGGAAGGAAGATCCAGGGAACTACAGGCCAATTAGTTTGACCTCAATCCCTGGAAAGAGCTTTGAGAAAATTATCAAGGACTCCATCAATAACAGGCTAACAGAAGGCACCATCCTGAGAGACAGCCAGCGTGACTTAATTATGGGTAGGTCATGCCTGACCAACCTCATCTCCTTCTGTGACCGGGTGATTTGTCACCTGGATTTGGGAGGCGGGGGGGAGGGATGAGGTTGTCATCATATACTTGGATTTTTAAAAAGTCCTTGACTTGCAAAACTGGGGAACTGCAGCCTTGACAACCTCACTGTCCGATGGCTGGGGAACTGGCTCTGTGGTCGGACCCACAGAGTGATAGTTAACAGAACGAAGTCAACGTGGCACATGGTGACCACCTCAGAGTTCAGTACTTGGACCAGTACTCTTTAACATATTTGTTAACGATCTGGATTCAGGTGTCAGAAGCAGACCAGCTAAGTTTGCAGCTGGCACCGAACGGTGGGGAAGTGTGGTTACACTGGAGAACAGGCTGAGGATTCAAGCAGACTTAGACTCACAAAGTGGGCAGACGAAAAACTAATGACCGTCGACATAGAGAAATGCAAGATGCTTCACTTTGGGAGAGAGACCCCTCACCATACCCGTAGGCACAGCAATGCTTCATTCATTAGCAGTATGTCTGAAAAAGTCTTGAGGGTCATAATTGACCACAAGATGAATATGAGCCACCAAGGCAATGCTGCAGCTGGCAAAGCAAATAAAACCTTGGCTTGCATCTACCAATTCATCTCAAACAAGACCCAAGATGTCATTCTCTGGCTTTACTCAGCCTTTTTGAGGCTGCAGCTGGAATACTGCATCCAGTTCTGGGCTCCACACTTCAAAAAAGTCATGGAGAAGCTCGAGAGAGTCCAGAGGAGAGCCACGTGCATGATCAGAGGTCAAGAGAGCAGGCCTTATGAGGAAAAGCTGAGAGACACGGGACTCTTCAGCTTGGAAAAGCATAGATTCAGAGGGGACTTGGTGGCAGCCTATAAACCCATCCGGACCCGGGAGAATGTTTGTTCACCAGGGCTCCCCAAGGGAAGACTAGGTCAAATGGTCACACACTTCTGGAAGATGGTTTTAGACTGGACACAAGGAAAAATTTCTTTACCGTCTGAGTCTCCAGAGCCTGGAACAGACTCCCCCCAGAAATGGTGCAAGCACCTACCCTGGGCACGTTCAAGTTGCATTTGGATGATTATCTTGCTGGGATCACCTGACCCCAGTTGACTTCCTGCCCCAATGATCTCATGAGGTCCCTTCCAGCCCTAATGTCTATGAAATCTGTGAAAGACTGTGCCAAAGGATTGCAAAATATGATAGAAAAATATAGCATATAAAACCAGGAATTATATGCTAATCTCTAACACAAAATATTTGAAGCTGGACAGTTGATTTTATTTCATTTAGAGTTCAAGAAAAAAGAGAAACGTGGGATGTTTTATCAGGTTATTTACATTACACCCTTTTCATTACATGAGCCGTTTTCGCTTCTGTGGGTTTCCATTTTTGGACAAAAAGTTAAAGCCAGTGTTCCTCCAGAGACTTGTTAATCACTTAACACACGGACAATTCTTCCAGCACAGCTAAGCTGTATGAGTCCTAAAACTGGACAAAATTATGATTAGAAGTTTATTACTGACAGGCTAGGAATATACATTGCATTTGTGCCCAGACAAATTGTGCCCATGTTTGTCCTGGGATTAAAATGTCCCAGGATTGGCATGTACACGCATTGCCCTTCTAGCCAAGGTTTAGTGAGTAGCTGAATACACTTCCACTTTTCTGCCATTGATTAAATGATGCAATGCCAGGACAACCATCAGATGCATTTTTGTGATGTCTCGGGATAAATTTGCTATTTCTTATGCCATGAGCTTTTTCAGGATTTATTCTGGAACAAAGGACAATTAATCCTTGGGACAAATGCCATGCCTGTTTGTAGCCACATTGCAAATTGAAACAAAGCTGGCCAGTATAAGCTACAGTAATTTTATGAAGTGTTTCCCTTATATGTGCAAATATTTTAATGTGAAGTTACCCCTTCAACTATTGAGCTTCACAGCTATTAACTACCCCAAAGTATCAAATACCCCAAATACTGAACTTATCCCAACAACAAACCCTCTGGGTCTTTTGGTGTCAGTTTCTATCTAAGAACTCGCATGCTGGGACTCTACCTTCCCAGTATGGAGGGGGTGGATAATGGGAACCTGACCCCCCATCCCCTAGCTCACTGCCAGGAGACTCCTGTGCCTGGCCTAGCAGTGCATGTTGCATGAGTTTTGCTGAATGCTGTTGTAGTAAGGCCCAGGTTCTGGCCCCGCAATTGTAAAAATCGCCCATTCAAAAATAAATATATTTTGGCAAAGTCTTTTGTATGGAGTTATTCCCCTATTTTACTGAAGCAGCCCTGTTTTAGAATGCCTGACACATCAGGAAGACCGAGCCAGAGGACAGTGCAGGGTCCGATCTGAGACTAGTTAACAAGAAGTAAAATAAGGGTGGTCTTGACTTTCCTGAAGTGAGGGTGGATGTGCACCTTTATATACACCACAGCTAATCTGCAGTGCCACTGCTGAAGTCAACATAACTAAAATAGAGCATGAGTCCAGAATTATATCAAGTATATATTTTCATTGACCTTACAGGTTAGATTTTTGGGGTATGTTCACACACACAAGTTCACGTCCCGCTACTTCTCAAGAAGAGTAAATTAGGCCGTGCCGAGCTCAGTGCTGGCCCAGCTAGACTGCTAACGGTACCTCAGCCAGCTGCACTGAAGCTAGCCCAAATATGTCTGTACTTGAGCTGGTTGGAAGGAAGTTCAAACTGGCTTGTTAAAATGGGCCGGTAGCACATTAGTGGAATTACAGCTTCCATTGTATCTGCTCAGAGACAGACATGAAGGTATCTAGAATAAAGGAGGGACTTCAGAAGAAAGCTAGCACAATCCCTTTCTATCTCTCATGCTATTCACAATGTTCAACTCTGCAGGTCAGGAGTAAAGTTTGTCATCAGCCGTTACTCCTCTTTTTCTTAGATTTGTCTTGTATGTGACGGGGAATTAACTGCTAGAAGCAGCAGAAAGCATGTATTATCAGCATATCTACTAGTACCTAATCTGAGGGGTTGAAAACTAGGAGGAGTCAGTACTTAAGTTTCTGGGCCCAGTTGTAGAGGTATGGAAATAATGGGTTCACTGGGAGTTGGCAGGAAGGATGACTGAGAGAGAAGATAGGGGTTGAGAAGTAATAACCCTTTTACAGGGCCTATAATACCCTCTGAAGTATGGTCTGGCCAGCACCAAGCTCAAAAGTCATATTCAGG
>JAGPOW010001338.1:73953881-73984050 GCA_030014935.1 Caiman crocodilus | reverse complement strand
GTTTGTAACCCGCAAATGTAACTTGTCTGTCATAATTTTAACCAAGATGATAAATTAACTGTTCGTGGAACTGACTGGGCCTCATAGGCCAAGCTGTAGCTGCAAGATTAGCTGTCATAATGGTTTTTTGCTCAGGGTTCAGTCTTGACGATAAAACTGGATCTAACTGCCTGGCACACCCAACACATTCCAGGAAAGCACATCCCAAAAAAGCATATTCAGAGAAACCTAAAAGGGTTGGGCTTAGTAATGTCAATTTCAAACCTAAAAGTGCTGCATTGTAATTTACTTATTGGATAAACCCAAGTCTAGGTAGCAACCTTTTATGATAATTTTTAACACCTTTTAATCCCATAAGGTAACAGCTATAGGGCAAGATTGTGACTGGCTCAAAAGCCGACAGATTAGCATAAGACTAGGTATAAAAAGCATGTGTATCAGGTGACCAGCAGGAAAGAGGGAACAGAACAGTCATTTCTGTTCCACGCCCAGACCCCAGACTCCCGGTGTGAGTGAGGATCGGATCCTGATCAAGGGAACTTCCCCAGTAATCCCTCCGACAGCATCGATTGGGGACGCCTAACTTTGTTGGAATCACTTGGCATGCACCTGGCATTGAGGGACTGTCAATAAGTTGCCAACCCATGTCTGCCTATCTGTTGTTTTGAACAGCCCAGTGGTTGATACCCTCACAGTGCCCACTTGGCCTGCGACATAATTGATCTATCTATCTGTTGTTATTATTTACTATTATCTCTTTAATACTGCATTATCTGCTTATCACATTTATCTTTCTGTTAACTGTTGTATGTGTGTAAGCCATAACACATTTGCCTTTACTTAGCTCCCAACTTTGCCTCTTAGATCCAAAGCTGAACCAATCAGCCCAGTGGCTGATACCCTTACAGCGCCCAGTTGGCCTGTGATAGAACTGATACACTCACAATGCCCAGCTGGCTGTGATGGTGGTATACTGAATAGACTCAGCGTAGGCCATATGGACAGTAGCTTTAAACCCCTTCCAGAGTTCCTCAATCTTGCCTCCGTTTGTGGACAGGGCACAGACCTTTGGGTCTTGAAAAGATTAGGTATTGAGAATACTTAGCGTTACATTTGGCTGTTTTTAGTGTTTTGGTACAAGCTGGATGTTCCTAATGAGTGACAAAACAGTAATTTGTCCAGCAGTCATCAGCTTCTCACATGGCTCACATGGTATGGACATCCATTTGATAACAAGCTCTAACACTAGCATAGTCAAGGAGGTGCTGGTGCTAGCACATGCATGTCTCCAAGTGGTCTTGTATTTGCCACTCTGTCCGAAATGTTGTTCATGGTGACAAGAACGTGCTCTGTGCTTTTACTCAGAAGAAGGATGTCACTGGAGTTGACTCTCTCTACTCTTTCCTTCCCAATGGATGTCACTGGAGTTGACTCTCCCTATTCTTTCCTTCCCAATGGATGTCACTGGAGTTGATCCTCCCTATTCTTTCCTTCCTTCCTTCCTTCCGCACTCCAGAGTGCTGCCCATGTCCAACCCTGGTGTTGAAGTCACCAAGGAGAATGATCTTGTTCTCCTTGGAAGTCTTAGTCAGTACACAATCAAGGGTGGAGTCGAGCTGTTCTTTTAGATCATCATCAGTGTCAGGCAAACTGGTTGCTACCGAGCTTAAGGTAGAGGATCGTGAAATACTCATTAAGCCGCACATGGGGCTCCCTAAGTTGACTCATGAGCTGATTCTTGATGGCAAAGACAACGCTGTGAACATATCCGTCCTGAACTAGTTTCCCCTTCCAGAAGGTCTAGCCTCTACTGTCTTTCCTCAGCTGACCCTCATCCAATCATCTTATCTCTCTCAGAGCTGCCACATTGATGCAGTTCCCTAGAGATGATGGCAGTTCTTCTTTCTGGTCATTTGTTGTCTTGGCTATCCATCAAGGTGTGAAAGTCCCATGTTGTGAATATCGTTGTATTATGATATTTTCAAACTCAGAGAGAATGATCCGGCTGGATGCAGTTATCCAGGCAGGAGCAGATAAGGCAGCTTAGGTTTAGGTGAGCAGAGGGGGTCCTGAATTCAGTCAGGATAGTAGTGCTGAATCGCACCTCTGTCTCAACCCAGGTGCAAGACTACCATCACTACAACCTGGATGAAGATTCATGGCTGGAGGCTGCTGGCTTTGGTAGTCCTGTCTCCACCATCATGCATTCATCGCCACAGAGATTTTGGTGTTTGTGACAGGACAGTATATGTTGTTTGCTGTGGTAGAAACTTGTGTGTGACTGTTTAATGTGAGGAAACTGGTGCATGGAAACAGCAACCACATGATCTTGACAAAGGTAGAGCTCCGAACCCAGTGGTAAGGGAGAATCCTAGACCACAGGAGACATCTATGTTGCTGCAGCCTTCTTCTGACTTTATAGCTGTTGAGGACTTGGGAGTTTGGACCATGTTTGTCTGGAACCACCCCTCCAGTCTGCTCATCATGGGTGACCCTGTGTTTTGGGACACACAGGACTCTCTATCACTACAGTCTTGGGCTGTGGAGAAGTTGGATGGAAAAATGGACACCAGAAATCATTGGTGATGTGTAGGGGGTGCATGTGGGTACTTGTGAACCCCTGAGGTCGGCTGTGCACCCCCTGGAAGCGCCAGCCGCAAAACTGGAAGTGCTGGTGGAAGTGCACTTCCAGTTTCGCCGCTGGCTCAGCAATCATCTGCTGGGGCATCCATCCTCCTCTGACCCCTCCATCAGCCGTTGGGGGACTCCCCATCCCATCAGGGATCGGGCGCCCCCCAGACTCTGGAGGCACCAGTCGCCCATGCTAGAAATTCATGCTAGATGTTCTTTTCCAGAAATGCTATCATGCAGCTGATTTTGCAACCTGAAAAACAATTAAACAGTGGGTCCTGTAGTTAAGATAAAATACATTCTGCTTTCTGTCAGTCCTATGCCATCAGTCCTATGGACTTACATCACTGTCATTTAAGGCCACTTTATGACAAAAAGGGACCATCAACCAAGGGCTTTAATTCCCTTTAACTTATCTTCAGTGAACTATACCTTTAGTTCATGTCCTTTAACATTTCTGAAAGAACACGTGGACAAGACTTACCTGTGTTCTTCTGAGTTTAAGGTGTCTCTCTTTGGTAAGTTATCGTATACATGCCTTCTCTTACATAACATTACATTGACATAACTGATTTGCTGTTACCTGGCAATTTTCCAGAAGTGAGCTGGGGAGACAATGGAAGCTCTGTGAGACCGTTCTAAGATTATTTTCTGGGTGAAAATCATGAATATTTTTATCTTGCCCTATTCCTAGCACTCTCAAAGTTTGCAACATTTCCTCAGTTCTGTTGGTCATGGCTTATTTGATAAGACTACAAGATTTCTAGTGTTCTTTCTTTTCGTAGGAGACAAGTTACAAAATCTTGCTAAGACTTCCACTCTCTCTTTTGGAAAATACAAGTTTAATGTGCTTCCCACCAAGGTTAGTTTATTCTGGGTTTATGATAAGGTTATGGAAGGATGTCCTTGAATACCAGCTGGCCTCCTCTCACATTTAGGCAAATACGCCTTATTTACCCATATCTCTTTGTCTGCTATGTGTAGAAAAAAACCCTACTTTTTCAAATAGAATAACTGAAACCCAGCTGAAACTCTTGTCTTGTGAGCTTAATCAGTTGTTCGTAAAAATATTTTTAATTATAACACATCTCATGTTTTAGGATATTATTCTGCTCCTATCAAGCTCATTGGCTAAATTCTCTTTAATTCAATAACAACAGGAATAGCTCCAATGTCAGATATTTATAATTCATGTACTGGATACCCCTTCACAGACATGGGTAGATCCAGGATTTTAAAACAGGGGGTATGGGAGCAGTGACTGACCCCACAGGGGTGGCTGCACTCCCCCACTCCCAGCTTCCTTTCACCACTAGGGCAGGCTGACCACACTTTGGGGACTTCTTTAATGTCCCTGAATCAGGTGGAAATCTCCTCCTTGCTCCTTTCAGCAGCTGTCTCCTTCCCCCCACAATCAGTAACATCTTCTGTCCATTCCCATTTCCCCCTTCCCCCTCTCTACTTATGCCTCTGGGCTCAGGAAGTGGAGACCCACCCACTGCTGCTGCTGGCATCCCAGCCACTTCCGCCCCACTTCAGCTAGGGCTGTGGGGAGTGACTGCATGGGGAGAAGGGCTTGGGAAGACACAGTGACTGATGGATCTTCAAGACTGGCAGGGACCACTCAGGGGACTGGACAGGGAGGGGCAATCGGCCCACTGTCACTGTTCCCCATGCAGCCCAGCTGGAGTGGGGTAGGTATAGCTCCGGAGCTCTCCCCACCCCAGGTTAGCCAGGGGCAGTGGCAGCGGGGGATGAGGAAGGCGGGGTGGGGCACTGCAAAGCATGGTGGGGAAGGGATGGGGTACCAAGGGAGAGGGACTCTTAGTTGCTTCCGAGACTTCAGAGCTGCTGCTCGCATGCCGTGGTCTGAAAGTGAGGTGTTTGCAACTACACCACTGCACCTCTTCTGGAACAGCCCCTGTTCACGGATACATCTGTCTTTGCATCTTCCTCCAAAAGGATATAAACATTTTTCAACCAAGCTAAATCTCCAGTTAGTGAAGCATTTCATCCATGATAAAAATAGTCAGTTACTATTAAAAAATTAAAGTTGTGAAATTTTGTATTGTCAATAGTTGTGTAGTCTCATCTTCTTTAGTCTTCCTTCCTTTTTTGTGTGGGTATTTGGTTTTGTTTTGTCTTGTTTTTTGGCTTCCTTATTTTAGGCCTTCTCCTGCAGAAGGAGCATTCTCAATTCAGCTTTTAAATTCATGTATGTGTGCGCTGTACTTTTAATGAGAGGTCAACATGATTCCCCCCCCCCCTTTTTGTTGTTCAAAATCCCATTTTGAATTCTCAGTGTAGTAAGTTATTTTTGGGGAGACATTTAGCCTCCTATTTCTGTGCCCAAGAAAAGAAACAGTGTGGCACACTCCCCCCCAAAATCGATAAGAGTTGCCCAATTGTCCTCCATAACCTCTGAGAAAACCATAGGGCTGTCTTGGGCCACTGAAGCCAATAGGAACTTTTCAGTTGATTTTTAGTAAGTTTGGGATTAGGCCATAAATGGACACTATACTCCCTATGTGAATTTTAGTTTGAAAGATTTTAGTGGACATAATCCATGTCCATAGTCTTCCACTCTGTGTTTACATGCCTCAGCCAGGTCCTGCTCACAGGATACTGACCGTGCTTTTTTCTGTGGCTGTGTTTGTTTTTGAGGGTTTTGTTGTACCATGAGGATGATTTGGTATCTACATTTAGTACCTAAATTCTAATATGAAATCAGAATGAATCTGAAAATCTTGCAACTGGTAGGAGCAAAACTATTCAGATTTTACAATTTTTGCTGACTGAATTCATACACCAACGTTGTACATTTGGCAGCCTGGCACTACAAAGAATGGATATTTTCATATTGAGAATGTGCAAACATTTGGATTTTCACATGCAACTGACCCATTTTCCAATTTTGCAAAATTGTGCAAAAGCAAGCAAATTGTTTGAAATAAATGGTGGACCCACACATTCATTTTGAAACAGACCTATGTATTCATTATGAATATTTGACTTTGTTTCAATGATAACATGCCCACTCAAGACACTGCTCTGATCTTTATTGTTTTATCTTATGGACATTGGTAACATTCATCTGTGAAACTTGTTAAAAAAAGTAACGAAGAATAGAGCTCGTTTGCTCCAACTCTGAAGAAGGGCCAAGCCCTTGCTTTGCTGCTTCGTAGGAGTTTTGCTTGTGTAAGGACTGCAGAACGGGGTCCAATCTGGAGGAATGCAGCCCTGTTTTATCATCAGGCACTACTAGATAGGAGTCTATTTTTTTTCTCCACGCTGAGTAGAAAGCTTCCTGTTAGGGCATGACATTTTGTCTTACTTCCATCACATGGGATTCTACCCTTTCCCCTGGGAGAGAACTAGCTGTTTTGTTTAGTCAGGCTTGTGCTTCTGTTTAGAGGTTTTCATTCAGTAATTTTGTTACTGGATACACCACTCCAGACCTCCATTAGGGAAAGCTCCTTGAAGGAAGGCAAGTAAAAGGCAGGGTATATTTGCATCTTAAAGACTGGGGGGAGGGGCAGAGTCAAGCTTATCTGGCTGTGTGTGCTGGGGTTCAGGGGCAGTGCATGGGCTGGGTCAGGCCCACGGACCCCCTTCTCCTGCCCCGAGAGCTGGATCCAGCACACGCAGCACATGCTTTGCCCAGCCTGAGCTTGCAGCACGCACGTGGAGCTGGTCTGTGATGTGCACTGTATGTGGTGCCCACTGTGGGACCCAGGCCACATGCAATGCAGGTCCCAGACCAGCTGGGCCAGATGCCAGGTACAACACAGGTCCCAGGGAGGGGAAGATGGTGGAGAGGGGGGAGATGCACTGGTGCATTTGCATCCGCCTTTGATCCCTGCTTCACCCAACATTTACTACGAACTGCCTGGCAGTGGGAGCAGCATCACTAATCACCAGGTAGCAGTAAGAGCATCCGCTGAATTCATGGCTCATTAAAATCTGTCTAAATCCTTCTGAATTCATCATTCCACTCCACAGAGGTTAATGACCCTCTCTCCTTTTTCAAGTGGTCGTTTGTTCTGCCATCCTGCTGTATGTTTGCTCTTCCTGGTCACGTAGGATATTTGTACACAACACAGGGGCTTAATTCTCCCTAAACTGAAGCAATGGTTTTTTTAAAAACACCGTTTCAAGTTAGGGTGAAGTAAACCCCTATGTCGTGTACACTTGTGTCTACCTGATCCCTACCTGCCTCTCCAGTGAGCTGCTGGCAGGCAGAGAGGTCCTTGCGCTGCAGCGGGGGGAGCCGGTCCCTCCAGGTGGCACTCGCCAGCAGGCACCTTGGGCTTGGGGAGTCACGGGTGCACCACAGCCAGAGAGGGAAGGACCGGGCCCCTGTGCAGCTCAGGCAGGCGGGCAGGCTCCATGGAGGGGTGGGGGAAGATCAGGCTCATCGCTTTTTTTTCCCCCTTCTGTAGAGCCTGCCTTCCTGGGGTGCTGCTGGGCTGCCTGCGCTGCCCCTGGGCCGCACAGGTCCTAGTGCTTCCCTTTGCGGCTGTAGGGTAGGAAACTAAAATTCCTTGCAGATGTTTTACTTTGCAGTGCCCCAAAGTCATTTGCTGCCTCCCAAAGTCAGCATGACATTGCTGAACGTGCTACTGCAACTGGGATTAATGCGCAATATGTCACTGAATGTGCAAACAGCCATACCATTAAAACAGTGTAAAAGGTCTGTAACTCGCTTAAAAGTGGTAACCCGCTACAAATGCCCGTAGATCCTATTTCACAGCCTTGCAGGCTATTTTTAACGTATTTTAACATATTCCAATAAAGCTCTCTTTGTTTCCACCTTAAACTGAATGGTACAGTCCCAGTCCCTGGCATAGGAGTAAAGCTTTTAGTTCTCTAGTTCACCTGGAGAAAGATAGGTGGTGTGGCTCTGCACAGGGCCTATCCAATGTGTGCCAAGTGTGGGTCAACTCTGAGACTCAGGGGCGGCACTGGGGGCAGATGATCGTAGAAATAAAAATCATGGAAAATGAGGGCTGGAAGGGACCTCAGGAGGTCATCTAGCCCTGCAGGACCATCGCCAGCTAGATGGCCCAGCCAAGGCTTTGTCTAGGCCTTAAAAACCTCCAAGGATGGAGACTTCACAACTTTTTTGGGTAGGCTGTTCCAGTATTTTACTACCCTCCTTGTCAGGAAGTTTTTCCTAATATTAACTTAATCTTCCCTTGATGCAACTTGAGACCATTGCTCCTGTTTCTGTTGTCTGCCACCACTGAGAATGGTCTAATTCTATCTTTTTTGTAACCATCCTTCAGGAAATTGAAGGCTGCTATTAAATCCCCTCCCAAGTCTTCTCTTTCCCAGCTGATGGGACTGTACCAGCCGAGTCTGGCCCACAAGCTGCATCTATGACACCCTGCTGGTACAGAGTACCCAAAGCATACAAGTGCGGTTGTGCATGAATGGCTCATGCCCCCGTGGCTGGGGGGCGCTGGCTATGCTGGTGGCGATGGGAGCGCAGCAGTGCAGAACAGGGAGCTCCCGCAGACGCCCCTGGCAGTGCCAGTGGGGAGCTGGCGAGTGCCGACCACGGGTCGGTGACCACCCACAGGCATCGCCAGCAGTGTCAGCAGCGGCCAGGGGTGATCGGGGACTGGTGGTGGGGTGGCGAGCGGCAGGGAGTGCACCGCCACGTGCATGGGGTGCACGTGCACCCCTATGCATCACCCCTGTGCATCTATCTATCTAGTAGCCAAAGCACATGTGTGTGTGTGTGTACAATAGCTAGCTAGACAGGCACATAGATATTACACACACACACACACACACACACACACACACGCACGCACGCACGCACGCGCTTTGGTCACTCTATATTTATAGAGATAGCTAGACAGACAGGTACATCAACTTTCCTCAGCTGAGGGAAGGCACCCAGCAGCGCTCAGAGGAGAAGGGGGCTGGGGAATGAGTCCCCCGCCCCCAGAGCAAGCTGGGTCTGTGGCACTGAGGGGTTCACGTGGGGGAAGGGACCCCCCTTTCTGGGGCGCCAGGGGCTATCGTGGACAGGACGGCGGTGTCAAGCACCCCCTCTCTGCCCCCAGCCAGCCCGGGGCAGGGATCTGGAGGATGCCTTCGCGGTGAGCCCGAGGGACCCGGGGCTCCGGCCCCGCTCTCAGCCCGGGCCCTGGGCAGGGGGCTCCGCAGGGCACTCGCCCAGCCTGGAGCAGCCCCCGGGCTCCGCCCCCCCACAGCCCCGCCCCCCGGGCCCCGCCCCCCCCCTCAGCCCGGGGACTGGGCAGGGGGCTCCGCAGGGCACTCGCCCAGCCTGGGGCAGCCCCCGGGCCCCGCCCCCCCACAGCCCCGCTCTCAGCCCCGCCCCCCGGGCCCCGCCCCCCCTCAGCCCGGGCCCTGGGCAGGGGGCTCCGCACGGCACTCGCCCAGCCTGGGGCAGCCCCCGGGCCCCGCCCCGCTCTCAGCCCCGCCCCCCGGGCCCCGCCCTCAGCCCGGGCCCTGGGCGGGGGGCTCCGCAGGGCACCCGCCCAGCCTGGAGCAGGCCCCGGGCCCCGCCCCCCCACAGCCCCGCCCCCCGGGCCCCGCCCCCCCACAGCCCGGGCCCTGGGCAGGGGGCTCCGCAGGGCACCCGCCCAGCCTGGAGCAGCCCCCGGGCCCCGCCCCCAGCCCCGACCACCGGCAGCGCGGGCTTCGCACGTTTCCGGGGCACCCTGTGCTGGGGCGGGGCCTGTCCGGCAGTGGGCGTGTCCGGGCGGGGAGCGTTCGTGCGCGGCGTTGGAAGCCCGCTTTCCCCCTCGGGCCGCCGCCGCCGCCGGGAGCCTGCGGCCGGCCCTGCCCTGCCCTGTCCGGGGGGACGTCCGCGCGCGGCGCCCCTCGGCAGCCCTGCCCGTCGCAGCGACCTGGCAGAGGTGAGACACGAGCTGCAGCGGGGTGGGAGGGATCGCCCCGCCCCGCAGTTGCAGGGGCTGTTTTCGGGGGAGCTGGGTTTTCTCTGCGGGCCCGGCCCGGCCCGGAGGCAGGGGCTGCGCTGCCGGGTTAACAGCTGCCGGCCCTCGGCTCTGACTCACTTCGTAGCAATTGTTTCCCTCGCAGCCGCGGGCTCTGGTCTGCTAGGAGCGGGGGAGCCCTTTCCCGGCCGCCCGCGGCGCCGTAAGGATGCAGACTGGGGCTCCTGCCGCACCTCGCATGCATCGCGCGATTCACTGGGCCGGGGTCTAATTACACTTTCACTCGTGGGGAGGGGGCACTGCAGAAAATTTGGAAGCGGTTTACTGTAAGGAATAATCAGGAGACTCCTCCAGGTTATGATTTTCAGATCTTACAGCGGGCCTTTCGTCTCTTATGGGGGGACTCAGCTCCCCCATGACTCCCACCCTGACTGGGGAGTTGTGCAATACATTTAGATGGGCCACATGTGCCAAGCAGCGAGCACGCCGCTCACAGGTCATCCGCACAGCGAATTTAAACCAGTCCCATGTGCAAAGGTACAGTCATGCAAGTTGTTGGTGAACAGTGCAGTGAATTTAGGCCAGCCCCGTATGCCAAATCTTGATAATGCCATAAAAATGTCCAACCAGCTCTAAAAACAGCTATCCGGCTCTGAATGTAATGCTTGAAAATGTGTAAGAGCTCCCTAGCTGGTTTCGAGGCAGCTTTCATTTGGATGCATGGCCAGGCCCTCACACAAGTCCCGTGTTTATGGGAGTATTGCATTTGGAGTGTCCTGTTCTGCTTATTTGAACACTGATAGACTTGTTGGTGCATTTGCTGTGCGGATGGTAGTTTATAAGGCAGACATAGTCAGTAGACCCTAAGGAAAGTGATCAATAGTAATTTCTCAAGGTCAGAATATTTTTGTTCACTCTTTCAGCCCAAAAGTCTCTCAATGCCTGACAAAGGGTGTTTGTGCCCAAACGCTTGCAAAGAACTTTTTTCCATTTATTTAGTAGGTCTAATAAAGGATATCACATCTATCCAAATAACCTGGCCTGCAAGCTGCAAACTAGGCTGCTACTTTTCTTCCTAGAGTCCTGCAAAGTCAGATAAGTTAAAGGGGCCCCACTCGCGTGCAGGGAAACCTTTGCAGGATTGGGGCTTGTAGAGTTAAGAGTGTGTTGATGTTTCAGTGGTTCACAATACTGTCTTGCATTTAAAGGTATGCATTTCTTTTAAAAACAACCAAAAGTAGGTCTCAGAATGAAAATATTGTACCTATAAAATGTCCGATTTCTGGTCTCAGCAAGCAACTTTACACTTCACTTTGTAGTAAAAACAGGTCAGAAGTGGGAGTCTTGCAGTAACACAGACTTGATAGTTGGGAATATGCAGTGTACATAAATACAATCTGAGTTTGACAGTTGGCCGCCGTATGACGCACCTTGCCACAGAAAAGAATATGGTTATTTTTCAGTGCAGGAAAAGCAGCAAGCTATGCTCATTCTCTTCACGTAATGCAATCTAAGGTTCTTAGATGGCGCACAGACCCACAACTTTCTGGCATGCTGGCTGCAAAGTCTGTCTTCTTTGCTCATATCTTGATGGTAGAGTGAGGGGAGGTTGTACATGTATGTAAAATATATATATTTTTTCTTAGTTGGAGTACAAGTTCTCACTGAAAGAATTGGCATTTTTTATTCTTTCATAACAGGAAGAGAATTTTGTTCCACAGTCTTTGTTCCTTATCTTTGCCAGGTGGTGAAGGCCAGTGGTAAGTAGTAAATTACTTGCTTGTGGACATGGTCAGAGTGCCGCTTAAAGAGACGACCTTCTTTCTTCTTGAAGGAGGCATTAGTGCAGCTTTTGTTCAGAGTCATTGCTTGATTCTCGCAATTTAGCTAATGTTAATCTATGTCCCATCTTCTTTTCTTGGGTCCGATGGTGGAGAGTACTGTGGTAAGAGTTCTTGCAGCATCTCAAGATGCTGACGGGTGTTTGTACCCAAAAGCTTGTGAAGAAGAAATTTTCCAATTATTTTGTTTGGTCTAATAAAAGTGATCGGATTTAGCCAAAGAACCTTATGTCTTTGTCCTTAGACCAGCACAACTACAACGAACACTCCTGCAGTATCCTTTGACTTTCTTTCCCCGTGTCAGTTTGGCTGTAGACCTGGCTTTGGCATGGGGACTGTACTGGCTGGCAGTCTCTTCCTGTGCGCAGTAAAGATCAGGTGTGCATGGTCTGGAACTGTTAATCAGCTGCCTTCTATGGCATTGATCACAAGGTATTGCTTACTCACCTGTGCACACTTTATTTTCCCAAGGAGCTTCCAAATGCTGTCCTGTCACCCTTCCTGTTCAATGGGTGTGTTAGGCCATTAGTCGATTTGCTAAGGTGGTTTGAAGAGTGGCTTTTTCGGAAGGCTGATATACAAATGCTGCTCTCATCTGACTGCAGTGATGCGGGTCAGCACTTCGGTGTCAAATTGAGATTGTGATGAGATTTTTTGCGAGCTGGCTGAAGTTTGACTGAGGTAAGATGGAGATAATGCTGGAAGATTAGGGAAGTAGTAGCAAGTGCTTGAGAGAGCAGATTCAGAATTAGTTACTAAGTTTTATTTCTGAAGAGTTGAGTTAGGCCCCCAGCTAGCTGCTACTTGTAGTGAACTAGTTCATTTTTATCTACAGTGATTAACAACTGCAGCTGGTCAGAAGGCTCTTTTCTGGAGGGAACATTACTATTATCTAATTTTGAAGCAGCTAAATTGGTGGCAAAATCACTGGCAGTGTGTTACTTGTAGACTGAAGCAAAGTGCAGCACCTTGCTTGTTGAGTGAGGTGCTTTGTTGGGAACATATGGCATGTGTGCTCCAGGATCTGCAGTGGTCTCCAGGTTGATTTAAGTTGTTGTTTATGTACTAAAAAGCCCGACGTGGGCTGAGACTTGCTGCTTCCCAGGTTCTAATACCGACCACACTGGTCACAAGGCTCTTTTGCATTAGATTCCTTTTGTTACAGAGGAGAGGGTGTTATTAGCCTGGTGTTTTCTGGGAGAGCACTTGGACTTTGGCGATTGTTTCCCACACTTGTCTGAAAGAGCTTGATTTTTAGCAGCCTTCCAGGCACATTTTAACAGCACTGGCTAAGGTTCTTGGAAGCTGTGGACGCTGGTCTTTGTACAATGAAGTGAGGGATAAGAGTAGTGTTTTGATATGTTGCTGACCAAGTTCCCCTTTGGCTGATCGTTGTAATATTACTGGTATGCTGTTGTAGTATCAGTGGTGTGCTGGGTTTCTAGGAACCTTGTATTTTTACCTTTTCCAATTCTTACTTATCTTGACACAAGTTCTGTGCTATACAAAGCACAAAACAAGTACAGACATCCCCCGCTTAGGGCTCTTAAATGGTTCCAGAAAAACCAAGTGCTAAGTGAAATTGCACTAAGTGAAATCCATGTGCCTGTAGGAATGAATGTAAATATAGGTAGCTGGTTACCACCCCTTCTTGCCGCCGCCACCTCTCCCCATTAGCCTATTGGCCGCTCCAGTCCCACGTGCCAGCCTAGGCCTGCGCTCTTGCTGCCTCACCCTGGGCCCCCCCAGCCCTGGTCCCAGGCACCAACGCAGGCCCTGCACTCCTCCCCAGGCAGCAATGGGGGCGCAGGCCCTGCACTCCTCCCCATCTCCGCTGCTTCGGCTGGTGACCTCAGGCGGTGAAGCATCCCACAGGAGCAGGGTGGATGTTTGCAGCATCCTTGCTACGTGCCAGCCATCTGTAACGCCCCCCCCCCAGTTCTCCGCCAGGGGACGCTCCACTGCCCCACCAGTCTGTCTTCACTAGCCGTGCCTGGCTTCTCCCCACCCCGCCCCGTGCTCATGCCTAGCCCCCACTTGCTGCCGCCGCCGCCACCGCTGCTGCTTCCCGCTAAAACTTGCCGGTTCCACTGAGCACGACAGTGAACTGGCTGAGAGCTCAGTGAAACCAGGTATCACTTTTAAATGAGCGTTGTAGCAAAATAGTGCTAATCAAATTCGCGTTAAGTGTGGGCTGCCTGTACAGATCCCTCACATACGACTGAGAGTGTTAGAGAGGCCTTTGGATCCTGATGCTGACTGCAACATTGAAGCCTGTTTCACTGGTGTAACAAGCCCTGATGTTTTCTAAAGACACCTTCTGCTCTGCCTTCTTTAAATACAGTGCCCTTAGGTACGGGAACTTAACAGCCCGCCCCATTATGCCTGATTAAAAATCTACTCTAAAGTTTTGGCTTCAGTGGCTGTGGGTGTCAATGAGTTGCATCAAATAAATTGTGTTGAAGTCAGGGTGGAGTATCAGTTTTAAAGTCTAGACTCTAAGGTACTGCCCTGCCTTCTACCTGGCTTCAGACTAGCACAGGGATGGGAAAAATGCAGCCCGCCAGGCCATTCTGTCTGGTCCGTGGGGGCCCTAAAAAATTAAAAAAATTAATGTTAATCTGCTCTAAGCTGCATGTCACGCAGCCCTTGATGGCTTGCTGAAACTCAGTAAGCTGCCCTCTGCCCAAAATAATTGCCCACCCCTGGACTAGCATGACTGATTATTATCTACCCCACCAGATATATTTGGAGAGGAAGGATGGCTTTATGAGGAAGAGGCTGGATTGGGATTAGAGAGAGCAATTTTTGATCTCTCTGAGGTTTTCTGTGGGTACCCACCAGCAGCACAACAGTGGGGAGTAGGGCATGAGCTCTTGGTGTTGCCTAAGGAGGGCGGGCACCGGTGCCTCATGCTCCTGGTCCGTCTCTCCACCCTCGGCAACATGTACCTTTTCCAGGCAGAACAGCACAAGTGGCGCACAGTGCAGGAGTAGAGGGCCACGGGGTGGGAATTACTTCTTTTTTTTTTTGCCACTGTTATTTTTGTCAAGCAGCCAGTTAAACACCAATTTTGGCCCTCTTCCTCCCCCATAGCAAAATAGAAGAAGGTAAATCCTTCTCCCTTCTTCTCTCCCTGCTCCCTTCCCACTATAGTGAACCTTTAGCTTGGGAGTGGGCAAAATGCAGCCCACCAGGCCATTCTATCCGGCCTGTGGGGCCTCTAAAAATGTAGATAATTAATATTAATCTGCCCCGGGCTGCCTGTCATGTGGCCCTCGATGGTTTGCCAAAACTCAGTAAGCAGCCCTCTGCCCAAAATAATTTCCTGCCCCTGCTCTTGCTGCTGCTTCTGTCCCATGTGCTGCCACCACCTGGAATGTAGTCTTCTCTCTGTAAGATGCACATCTTCCGTTTGACAGTGGAGGTTGTTCATGCTTTCTGGTGTATGCAGACTGTAAACTCTGCATTAGCTGGGTGCTTCACACCCAAAGATGCATTCTGCAAGGATCTTGGTAGTTCTCATTCCTGATTTAACCATGATTGCAGTAGCTCCCAGGAGCACCAGTCATTGAAAAACTGAGGCGGGAGAAGGAAGATGGGATCCAGCTGGGATTACTACTTCTCGTAACTACCATCACAGATAGGAGCACTGAGATCACCCATTACCACCCCTCTGCTACCTCTTGTGGGTTTGGAGGAGAGAGAAATTCTAAACCTAGGGGCAAAAGGAATTGAATCTGGTAGGAACAATTTAGGAAGTAGCATCCATTGACTCTACAACCAGGAGCAGTGGGGAAGGACCAGCACTGACAGTGGAGTCCAGGTTGGCTGCACTCAGTGGCTGTATATTCTAGTCCCAAACCCTTCTCTAAAGCCTTGCTGAATCAGCCTCTTCTCCCACCTTCCTTCTGTGTCTGTCACCTGTCCCTCATCTTCATCCCTACTTCCTAAAGCCTGAGCCTCTAAAACAGTTTGTAGTAACTTTTACAGACCTGTTGCTGTGTTATTCCCTGCTATTCCATTCCTCGACTTCCATCTCTATCCTGTCTATTTAGACTGCAAGCTCCTCTTCAGAAAACTGATTTCTGAAAAAGATTTCAATTGTGTTAGGACTTCCTGGCACCCTTAAATATTTACTTTAGCCATATTATGATGTCAGCTTAAACAAGTGTTCAGAACTTTCCTGCCTGTGCATCAACGGTACTGACCTAAACTTCCTTCCTAACAATTCTGCCACCAGAGATTTATTTTGAGTTTCTTTTATTAGATACTTTTGAGATGACTCATCAGCACTTATTAACTCACTGAATCCAGTTTTTGATACCCCATAAAATCTACATAGGTGCTTCTATTTCTTCCATTGCTATAGTATTCAGTTACCCCACAACCCTTCAAGAAATCACCAGAAGGGTCATTTGTAAGAATTTTGTGTATATATAATATATACAACTAGTTAGACAACTCTCAATAACTGTTAAAAGTTTGCACTGCTGTGTAAAACAGCTTGAAAAGTGATGTCTTAGCTATGGCAAAATCAAAACCAAGTACACTGGAAAGGTATGTGGGAAAATGTTTTCAAATCTGCTTCATTGCAGGGCATTTTTCTGTCCTGACTAAATCCCCAGTTGGCTCTGCAGAATTAGATGTTGTGATGGCTTTAAAAAAATAGCTGCAGCTGCCTGGAGTATGATCCGTGTTTGAATTCCTGTTGTGGGTTCTATTGGTATGGAAATTTTTGGCAGAGTGGCTTAGTGCATGCCATATGCAGCTGTGTTCAGCGCTAGCTCTCTTTCCCCATACGAGCTTTGGAACATAGATAGGTCTTTAACTGTGTTAGAAGCATGTTGTAGAACACAGGCTTTTAATTGCTTTTAAACCCTGTGTGTGCTAGCATTTAAAAGCAAGCAGTCAACATTTAAATCTCTTCTAAGCAGCAAGTTATAATCTTTCCTCTTCTGCCACACCATAAAAGTCTCCCTAGCAATTGGAACATTATAGCCCATGCTATTTATTTTTCTCTTTGCACATTTAAAAGGCACATTTTTAGAGCATTCTCTTGCAAGTGCTGTTTTTTTTATGCCAATTATTGCAATAGTATTGGGTGGGAACTTGACTGTTTGCAGGGAAAGAAATTTAAGCATCTGTAAGTATTTGTTTATATTTTTCCCAAATAAATTTGATTGTGTTTTTCAAAACAAACAATCAATCAAACCAAACCCTTGAAGCATTGAAGAGAGAGAATATGGTTTATAGAAAGTATTTCAGTAAACCACTTAAAAGAGAGTTTACTTCCTGACTTTGACGCTGACTGAAACTCCTGACATTTCAGAATTTCTGAAACGCAAAGGGAAAAGGAAGAAAGCTATGTCATTCAAAGCTAATGAAGAAAGATATTACTAAAGAAAAAAAGTCCTTTTGTCTGTTTGTGGTCACTTTTAAAACAGAATAAAGGTTTTCAGCTAGAATCTCCTACAGATTTCTCTCTGCATCATAGTATGTTTCTACTTAGAAATACAGGCATGTCGCATCATATGCACATTTAACTTGTGCAAATTTAACTATACGCAGGTGGGGAGGGCAGGGCTTGAGTCTGCATGCGGTGCTGCTGCTTGCCTGGCGGCCCAGCCACCACCATGCTGCCAGCGGTGACTGCCTCTGCCTCCAAAACTTCCCGCTGCTGCCATGGAGCCGTGCCCGGAGCTGTGTGTCTGGCCGCCAGGCGTGGTGGTGGCTGGGTGGCATGCGGCTATCCCCACCACCACCCCACGCTGCTCCGCTGCCACCGGCCGCACAGCTCTAAGCACGGCTCCACGGTGGTGCTGGGAAGCTTTGGAGGCAGAGACGGTCACCGCTGGCATGGTAATATGCGATTTCATTATACGCGATTTTTCACCTTTATGCACTGCCTTTAGAATGTAACCCCCGCGTAAGATGCGACGTGCCTGTATGTCTTGCCAAATATAAAACAAGAAGAGAGAAACGTGACTACAACTACAGGCAACCCCTGCTTAGCACTCTTAATTGGTTCCTGAAAAATCGAGCGTTAAGTGAAAATGAAGTATTTGATGCCCCAAGATGGCAACTGCAGTTGTTTCAGTGACTCAAGATGATGACCGCGAGTGTTATAATGAAACCCGCTGAGCGCTAAGTGAAATCAGGTATTGATTTAAAATGAGCGTTAATGCTGTTCTGCTTAGCGTTATTTTGCTATAAGTGAGGGTTGCCTGTAGTGGTAAGTTATGGAACTATAAAATGTTAATCATTCTTTCTTAAATGAATGCAGTGTTGGATTAATTTAGGATTTACTGAAGTCAGCCATGGTTTCATGATATGAAGACTAATGTGCCATGTATATCTGTAGAGCATGTATAGCAAAGGTAGTAGCTGTGCAAGCTTCTTGATTGGTGTAATGAATATGGTGTAATGTATACCTGGGCTTGGTAAAATTAGATTTTTATCAATAAACTTTGATATTGCCTCATACCCACAGACCAACAGAAAATATTTCCATCATTAATAATTGAAATTTATAGAATGAGGACATAAGAAAAATGATGGGTGACTGAGTGTGTGTTGACAGGGGAAGCAGAAATGTGCTGACTAGTTTGGACTGCAGCTCCCAGAAACCCCAGGGGACTGGGGGAGAGGAAATGACAAAGCAGATGAAGGAACTGCGGGCAAGTGGAGCTGGGACTGATAGCGGCTCTGCAACCCAGCTGGCAGCATTGGCCCCCTCCCCCCCCGCTCCTAATTGTGCACAATCCTGAAAATTTAAATGGATACAAATCTAAATAAATGCTAAAAAATAAAAATTGATGTTATCCGTCAAAATTATTCAAAAAGAAAATTCTGCCAAGCCATACTGTTGGCATATACCATATTGTTGGCAAGGATTTTTTGAGCAATATCTTTTATTGGACCAACTGCATGCTCAAGGTAAAGTTAGACAAACGTTTGAAGGCAGGTTGAAAAATGCCTTTCGTTTGCGTTTGAAAGTTTTCTTAATTTATCCCAACCATGTAGTTGGTCCCAAAAAAGTTACTACTCACAAAACCCTTTCCCCTCTCATAATTTCTGGACCATCAAGGCTACAGCGTCACTCTAACACTGCTGTACCATAGTGTTTAAGGTCCATGCCCTGCTTGTGGAGAGAACTTTTCCGAACCCTTCTTTGAGCCTGTACAACTAGTTTTCAGATTGCCACAGCAGTTGGGTAGCAGCTTGTACAGCTTCCCCTGTTATCTCCTCAGAACTTTTCCTGACTTGTTTATACATAAGAATTTAATCTACAGTCCTAACTTGCTTTTAATTGTTAAACTAGCCTGTCCTTTCTACTTCTGCATTCTTCCTGCGCACGACTATTTAACCGGTAAATATCTCAGGCCTCAGCTGTGACGGGGGTGCATACTGATAAGTCCTATTCATTCGAAGTTCTTGTGTCAGCACTCTCTGGTCTCCAGGCTCAGCTGATCCTCCAGGTTTTTTTGTTTCAGTTGAAACTGTGATGGTTATCTGAAGGGGACATTATCCACCACACGCTCGTTTAAGTTTACTGAACAGCTCTGTGATGGTAACTGATCTGCTCTGGAATTAAACAGATGACCTAGAGGTCAGACCCTTATCTAACTAGTAAACCATCTCTTTTTTAACTTCATCTAGTAAGCTGAGCCCCCGCTGCTTCACACAATGCTACTGCAGCATGTCTTCAAGCCATACATTTGTTTTATGCCTCAGTGGGGTGGGATACTAAAAATAAAGATTCAGGACTGTTTTTCCTGCTGGAACTTATTTTCAAAACTTAATCATTCTCTTTCTCTTCCTGGTACTTCTGATCAGTGCTGTGAATTGTGCTTGTATTAATCCAGGTCCCACTCTGTGTCTTCACTTTTGTTTTGCTCTTACTCAAAAGCAGCTTCTCGAGAGCACGTCTCAGCTTTTTATTGAATCAGTTTAAAGACTCTTGCAAAACTTCTTCCAACAGAATTACTAGTAATTGTGAAGATTTTGCATGGGTTTACTCTTGAAAAATGAGACAATGAGGAAAGTGTGGTAGGTTTGGGAATGCAAGTAGTTATGGGATATTGACTACTGGAGAAAAATATACCCCAGGTTAAAACCATTTGCATAGACTTGGGCATAAGAGAAAGGGGAGACTTTTTGGCATATCCAAACCCAAGATTTTTTTCATGATCCTTTTTGCAACGTCCTTTTATATAGCCACCCATTTAAATTGCATGCGGGAGGAAGATGCTTGTATCTTTCTCACTATGTCTGTCTCATGGTAACAGTGTTGGGATATGGTATCCTTTCTTTTTTAAGTAAAATACAGGAAGTGCATTTCTTTATTGTTATCCTCTTTTTTTTCTCCCCAGGTGTTTCTATTCATAAGAAGGCTATTTGATACTCTGAGGGGAATGTTCCACATTGCCACTTTGTTCCTGCTCCGTATCTGTGATGATGAGGTTGGGCTGAGTGTCCTGGGAGCAGAGGAGAGACGCTTGGACTGGCAGGCTACAGTTCCTGCTGATAGGTCTGAACAAGAGAAAGTACCCTCCAGTTAGGGTTAGCTGGACAAGAGAAGGAAAAGTAGGTAACTTTCGAAGAGCTGTCCATTCCTTTACTGTGTGTAGTAGCGAGGGCATAAGAGTATTTAAGGTCATGCAGCTTCTCTCCCTCCTTTCACCATTCACATGCTATTCCAAGGTGCCTTGAGATCCTTTCAAGGGTGCTTCAGGGTACCACTCAAATATTAGTACTGTTAGGTGTGCAAACATCACTCATCAGATAAACTCAAAGAGTTCAAGTAGGAATCTATAGTGTTTAAAATGTTTTGAACTTGTTGTGGTCTGAGTTCTTTGCAGTGGAAGAATTCTTTGTTTTTATGAATAGAGCATTCATACAAACATAGATAATTAAGGTTGGAAGGGATCTCAGGAGGTCTACTCCAACCCCTTGCTCCAAGCAGGACCATCCCAACTGTATCATCCCAGTCAAGGCTTTATCTACCCAAGTCTTAAGGATGGAGATTAGGGCGGTGCGAAATTTTGGCAGCCATTTCATTTCAGAGGTGTTCTGGGCCATGTCGGTGCCTGAAACACTCAACCTGAATAGAAACAAGGCTCTGAAACGTGTCGGAGAATTTTGGAGTTTTGCAGCCAGGCTTGCAGGGAAACAAAAACTAAAAAGAGGGAGGGAAGGACTGCTCTGATACTGACATCTAGGTCTCATTTTGATTCCCCAGCTCTTCCCGGGGGTGCGAGTCCCCTGATCTGTGTGCGGGGTTTCAGCAGGCTGGAGCAACAGCAGCTACTTGGCACAGTCTGTGCCGAGCACCGTGAAGACTGTGGTGCTGTTGCTGGTCCCAGCCTGCAGCGGCGGCCTGTTGAAACCCTGTGTGCAGATCAGGGGCCTTGCGTCCCCTGGGAAGAGGTAGGGGAATGATCAGAGAGTTGGGGAATTAAACCAGGGGCTGAAGAATCCCTGCTGCACGACCTGGCTCCACAGGGAACAGAGGTTCTGCTGTGGTTTCCTCCCCACCACTGCCCGCCCCATGCAGCCCCAGATCTCTGCTCCCTGTGACGCCAAGTCATACAGCAGGGACCAGCACTGTCCTGCCACGTGACCTGGCTCTGCAGGGAGTGGAGGTCCACGCTGGGATCTCCTTGCCATTGTTGTCTGCCCTGCATAGCCCCACGTTGCTGGGGCAGCGGCAGCGAGGAGACCACAATGCGGATCTCTTCTCTCTGTGGAGCTGAGTCACGCAGCAGGGACCAGCAGGCTTGTTCAGCACTTTGCGCAGCTTCCCTGCCCTGCTACCCGGCGTGACATGGATCAGGAATCTGTATGGGGGTCTCCTCGCCTGCATGGAGTGCTGCGGCCCTCCCCATCTCCTGGATGAACCACACATGGCCCTGTCCTACTTCCTGCTGGGGCCCTTGGCCCCAAGCCCTGCCCGGCTGGGTAGGGCTGTGCAAAACTTGCCTTACAAGACCATTCGGAACAGATTCAGCAGAGCCGAATCTCCGAAACGGATTTGGCTGAAACAAAACCGGTCAGCGATCCGAAACACTGAAACAAATCACTTTCCTCCGAAACGGTGGAATCTGAAACCAAATTGAAACTGTCATTTCGCACAGCCCTAGTGGAGATCCCACAACCTTTCTGGGTGACCTGTTGCAGTGTTTTACTACCTTTCTAGTGAGAAACCTTTTCCTAATATCTAATCTAAACTTCTCTTGTTGCAACTTGAGACCATTGCTCCTTATTCTGTCATTTGCCACACTGAGATCATTGTTCTGTATTCAAAAAATGAGTGAAAACTGGGAGATGGCATTTTCCACGCAGTATCTCAACATTATTGAGGGGCACCTCAAGTCTAGAAAGGTTGAGAATCATTTGTGGTGTTCCCCTGGGTTTCATTTCAGTTAAAAATTGATTTGCACAGTTCAAGCACATAGGTGTAGAACTCTAACATTGAAAGTTTTGGATCTTGAAATACAGAAGATCTTAGCATAAATATTGACATTAGATGCTGGCTGCCCCTGCAGCTTAAAGTCCCACACAGTCAATTACTTAATGTGTTTTATTGCTCCTGGACACATGGCACCTATGTGTATTGCTTACTGCAGCAGCAGTTTCCTTTAAAACCAAAAAAGCAATGCAGTGGGACTACTTGCAGGACTAAGCCCTGTGTTGAGAAACCTATTTCAGAACCAGGCTCCTGCGTCTTAAGTTTCTTGAGGCAGAGGCTATAGACATCACTGGGCAAACTGCCAGAGTATAATTAATGATAATAATTATCATAATTTTCTCCTCCAAGCAAGCCATCTAGGCTGTAGGATTGATGAGTCTACTAGCATTGTTGGCATGTGGTCATTGCTGGTGATGGCACAAAGCTAATGAGAAGGTAGTTTAGACTGCTGTGGTAGGTTTGGTGTGGGGAAGAAAGGGCTGGCTTTTAGGAGTTGTATGATATAATGAAAACAGTGTGTGTGTGTGTGTGTGTGTGTGTGTGTGTGTGTGTGTGTGTGTGTGTGTGTGTGTGTGTGTGTGTGTGTGTGTGTGAGAGAGAGAGAGAGAGAGAGACAATGGGTCCAGCTGCCTGTGGGTCTGCAGAGGCGCTGGATTTGGCCTGTGATTTTTACAGTGCTGCACTGTAGATGGGCAGCAGAGGGCTTCAATAGTGTGGGGGCTTCACCTGTGTCAGGTGGTAGGAGGCTCACCCACGTCATGGCTGGGTTGCAAGGAGAAGTGTTGGTGGCAGCAGCTGGGTCCTAGTACTGGCCGGTCTTAGACCTGAGCCTGCTACCACAAAAATGGTGTCTAGCACTACTTTAGAATACTAAGTGCAAAGGGATCTTGACAACCTAAACCTAATGGCAAATGTGTACTCAAAGATAGGTGTTTATTCCGTTTATCACTTCCAATTCATGTTAACAAGACTCATTAGAAGCATGATACTAGGAATTGTGCGTCCTTGGGAAATTGGAGGGAGACTGCAATTTGAACTTTGCTGCTTCCCTTGTATGATTAAAAAATTCATAGTGCTTAGGGTCGGAAGGGACCTAAACAGATCATCAAGTCCGACCCCTGCCCCAGGCAGGGACAGATTCCACAGTCATATCGCCCCAGCCAGATATCTGTCCGGCCTCCTCTTGCAGATTCCCAAGATAGGATAGGGCACCACCTCATTTGGGGTCTCCCAGCAAAATGTTCTTTCCCTCATCTTATGTCTTAAGCAAAATGTAGACTGTTCCTATAGAAGCTGAATATTCATGTCCTACATTTTATAAAGGGATATTTTGGATACTTGGATATTAAATTTAAGGATGAATGTCCTCTTCTTTTCAGATGAATTGAGACTGAAGCTGAACAATGGCATCCACAGACATGCAACACACAGCAAGCAGCAGCAATGGGTAAGAGTTAATTCAGTGTCACCGTGGGGACTGTTTGTTGATTTTTTTTGCAGGGGTTGGGGCATGGAGGTGGGTTAAATATTTTAAGCTATTTTTGACCATAAATTCAGGTTTGACTTCTCTTCACTCATTTTGTGATGAGGTGGAAGTAAATTACTTTTTTTCTAAATCTACTTCCATCTAAGTACATGGGTAGCTTTCATCCGTGTAAGTACAGTGTAAAATAAAGTATTTGCTCTGGGGGCTGAGAAATGGGCCAAAATGGGGCCACCAATGGAGTGGAATTAGGCACAGCACGTGTGATGGTTGCAGAAAGAAAACTTTACTTACAAAGCTGCGATACAGGGACTTGCGTCGAGGTAGGCAGTGTAGGCGCGCTTTGAAG
Source organism: Caiman crocodilus (assembly GCA_030014935.1). Taxonomy (NCBI): domain Eukaryota; kingdom Metazoa; phylum Chordata; order Crocodylia; family Alligatoridae; genus Caiman; species Caiman crocodilus. The sequence continues at coordinate 73,960,337 of JAGPOW010001338.1, read as the reverse complement.
AGTTGCAGGACACACAGAAAACTGTGTGGCACAGCGATGCTGTAGGGTACGGGGTACGTCGGGAATTCGTCGACAGGGAGTTGTTGGTGGTTGATCAGGGCTCCGGGATGCATGTAAGGATTTCTCCCAATGAGCATGCGAAGTTCTCCCACTTGGGCGGAAACTTCCCAAGCCTTTTGTAAGGCTAGCAAGCCAATTGCCAGCTGCCACGTGTGCATAGTTTACGTCGGGCCAATCGAAAGCATGCACTCAACGGTGCAGCTGCAAGCTTTTGGCGGGAGCTGACTGCACCAAGGGCTCTTTCCCGCCACAGGGGAAATCCCTGCACTGGGTACTCGCATCGTGCTGAAACGCAGCTGTGCCGAGGCACTTTTTAACCATTTAGCTCTGACATTTGCCACCTGGTTTTGTAGAGTCATTGCTATTGATGAAACAGTAATGTCCACTGGTGCTGCAGGGTTGGTGAATAGGATAAGGCGCTCTTAAAGTATGTACAATACTTGGTCCTACTTCCAGTCAGCTCTGCCATTCTGATGAGCAGCTCGGCTAGAGCCTTTCCATGCCATTTCCCCTTTTTTCCCCCATGCTGCATTAAAAACTTCCACACTGCTGACTGAATCCCTTTTCCCCCCTCTCTTTCCTTTGATATCCTCGGGTTAACCCAGTGTGGGCTGGGGCAATAATTTGGACCCCCAACCCCACTATCAGGTTTGGGGTATGCACTTTCATTAGAATAGGTAACTATATAATTCGGTGTGTCATTAAGCGTTTCTCTGAGCTGGGTGGCTGCAATCGCCCCCCCTTGACGTCCAATTAACCTCTCTGCATCCTGAGCCTGGGCTAGGACTTCTCCCAGCACACATCTGACGGTCTCTCGGAGCGGCCCCATCAGTCCAATTATGGACTGATGCATGCCTTCTTGTACCTCCTTCCAAAATCCAGGAGGGTAATCTATACTACTTATGTCCCATGTCTGTTTCTTCTCCTTGTCTAGGGACAGAACCGTCCCTGACAGCAATCCCAGCATAACACACCAGATCACATGGTCCCTAACCGGTTCCCCAGGTGTCTGGTGGCTAGCCCCAAACTGTCCCTTAAATGTCTTTTTCCCCAAACTGATCCCCAAGCCCAGTATGCTCTGGAGAATATTGTCTCCCCCCAAGCTGTCCTCCTGATCCATAGCTGCCTGAATCTCTGGGGTGGCATAAGCCCTTAGTAGGCGGAGCCATCCCTGGATGCTCAGGGTTTCGCACGCCACTATGTTGAGGTATTTCTGCAACCGCTGTCCCAAATTCCTAATGTTAGCAGATCCAGCTCAGCAGTGATAGGACTAAATCCCCTTCCTTCAGTCCCTTTCGGGTGCTCTGCAGCTTCAGCATGAACTAAGAGATTCGTGTTCACAGAGAGGATGGTTCAGTAGATCTGTCTGATCCAGCCTACACTTGTGATTCTTCCTTCGTTGTTCTGCAAGTGAAATTGCCTCCAATATTGAAAGAAGAGTAGGTTACAGTTCTTATTGAATGAGTTGCTGTCCTGGGCTCCTCCTACCCAAACCTGTCATTACCCCCAAATTTGAGCTCGGGTCTTTCTCAACAGATTTTTTTGCTTGGTAATTAGTTTCTTTTGTTGATCATTTTAATTACTTTGAGGAACTTCCATACCACTACAAGTGACCTTTTCTTTCCAATTTTTTCAAAGGCCCTAGGGTTTGATCTCTTGGAACTCAGGATATTTGCTTACGGGTCAGTTTTAGGTTCTCTTTATTAAAGACCTCTAAAGATAAAATTCAAAAGTTAAGACTTTGAGCAAAGTCAGGACCTTCCGCACGTAGACCAAAACAATGGCTTGGATAAGAAGATAAATCTTGTCTTCCTGAAACTGGCTAATGGGCAACTGTTACAAACATTCAAACTATTTGAGTCAATATGACACTTATTCAAATGGTTAATGGTATTTAGACAGGGGCCATGGTTGACCTTGGCTCCTTTCTCAGCTTGGTCTTCAGCCATTGTTTTCACCAATTTTTGCAAGGCTTCTCGGCTAGCCTTTTCTTGGTCCAGTAATTCCAATTGTCGGACATTGTCTTGATTTATTTTTCTCAATTGTTCATTTTCCAAGTTTGAGACAGCCCCTTTGGAGTCTGATTGCTGGTTTCCAATTGGACACATCTATCTCTTAGAATTTGGATTAGGTCCTCATTTTCCTCAATTTCAGAGGCTTGCTGAGCTTTTTCCTCAACTGCTGTTTTTACAGTGTGCCACAATAGCCAGACCAAGGCAATGTGCTGCCTTTGAACCAAGGGTTTTTCACAAAGGCAAAATCTTTCAAATGGGACTTCAGTGTCCCCTATGGAAAAGCCTGTGGTGCACGCATCCTCCCTCCATGGGCTGGGTCCACCTTTCAGAGTCTCCCTATGGAGAGGGGAAATTTCCTTCCTCTATACCCACTTATCTTGGCTTCCTGCTCCAATCTTAGGGGTTTTTTTCTAAACAAAGATATTTTCCTCAACGTGCCTCAAGCCTGTCAGTTCCTTGAGCCCTCTCGCTCCCAGCCGACTCTGTCCCTGCAGTTCTACAACCAAATCCCTTCCTTGGGATATGCCCACCCCCTTGGGTGGGTCTAAATCCTAGTCCACCCCCTTGGGTGACTATTGCCCACCCACCTCCGTGGACGTGGGTTCTATCTGGAGACGCGGTCTCCACAATTACCAATCCACTAATAATCCTAGAATAGTGCCTGCATTCTCTACCAAATAATGTTGGCTTCAAATGTCCAATTCAGGATCCTTAAAATTCTGGTTTATTAGGCGGATTGAAGCACTATAATGAAGTTAAATCATAAACCTTGGGGCTGGTCCCCACCCACACTCTCACACCGTAGCAAGCTGCGAGAGTCAGGTATACCTGTTCCACAGGCGCTGGAGTCTTCTGTTGATGGCCAGTCGAGGCTTCTTCCATTGTTGTGCTATCCTCCAGAAGGGGATCCTCGGCTCTTCCTTCTGGCTGGACAGGTTGGGTGCTGGTCAAGTTGGAGATCAGGAAAGCTCCGCTGAGGGTCACTTTTCACTGCTTTTTTTATCTATCCCTGGCAGACTTTGGTGACTCCCCAGTTTTCAGGTTTGCCCAGTCTAGGGGTCGTTGACCCTCATGGGACTTCCTCCTCAGTGGCTACTGGATGGCATCTGTCAGCCCCAGGGGTCATCTGCATGGACTCCCAAACCTGCGCGTACATTGATGAATTTTGAATAGGGCTCTGGGAGCAGTCGATCTGGGGATATTCAGCCCAAAAGTTGGTCCCCGGCGTTGATTAACTCAGACCAGGGTTTCTAGCCCGTGAACAGTGACATTTAGAGATTTCCTGGTTGCTACATTTTCTTCTATTGATTTCTTCCATTGGTTGATCTGAGGTTTCCCTCAGTGTTCATGGCTGCCTGCTACTGTGTTACGCATTCAGTCACTGATTCACTCGCTCTTTCAGGAGCCCGCCTGATGCAGGGAAGCTGCAGTTTGACTCCTGCCCTTGTTAATGTTGTTACAAGGTATAACTTACTTCTGAAACTAAACACGTGTAGTTGAAAGGTGAGGGGTGTCAAATATAAGCTACAGAAATAATGTCATGGCGCACAAATAGTTAAAAATACCAAAATACAAGGGGAGATGCAAAATGGACATGTACAAATTTAAAAACACAATTCCTTATCTGAAAGTGAAAGAAAGAGGAAGGAAGAAAAGGTAGAAGAGGAAAAACGTATCCAGGGAGGGGAGAGCAACTGCAGGCAAGAGGAAAAGGGGGCTTTCTGCTGTGGTGGTGATAAAAATTAAAGGCCTCTCACAACCCCTCCCAGAGTTGCTGGTGCCCTGCATTGCCTCCCCACATAGCCTCAACAGCCCTCCTGATGCTCCTTGCAACAGCCCCCCCAGACCCACAGACACCCACCCTAGCAGGTAGGTGTGTGGGGGAAGGGGCAGGGCAGGGAGGGGAAGGGTAGGTGCTGGGGGAGTAGCGTAAGAAGTGAGGGAGTGTGCTCCTGTGCCCACTCCCAGCGGCAGGGCTGGGGTGGTGAGGGCAGGGGTGCTACCCTGTGGGCCACACACATGCCGGCCTGACAGGAGGTTTGCACATGGAGGCTGCCGCTGCAGCTCTGCCCCTGCGCCCTGCACTACTATTCCACAGCCATGTGAAGGGCTTTGTGGACAAGTGGCACAGGGTGCGGCAGCAGCAGTGTGGTGGTAACCAGCATGTGCAGGTCACATTTGTGCTGCCCAGCTTGGGGTGAAACGGGGGGCTTGCATTCAGTGACATGCCCCACAACCAGCTGCATGGCTCTGCAGTGGCATCTGCATGCAGGGTGCGGGGGTTTTCTGGGCAAACACTGCCACTGTGGAGCCATGCCCTACGCCCCTAGATCCTAGAGGTAAGTGGGGCTTGGGGGCTGCGGGGCAGGGCTGGTTTGGGGCCTGAGGGAATAGGGGTGCTGCTGGCCCCAGGCGGTACATCGCAGCTGGGAGCAAGGCCAAGGGGTGAGGGCAGGGGTGCCCCTCTGCGGGGGGCTTTGTAGGCAAGTGATGCAGGGCATAGCGTGGTGGTGCCCGCCATGTGCAGGCTGCACACGTTGCCCAGCTGGCTGCCCAGGGTAGGGGGAGACGGAGGCTGGCACGTGGCTAGACACCGCTCCGTGGCCAGCTCTGCAGCTGCGACGAGGGATTGGAGGGGTGGGGGTGGGGGGGCTTGGGCTTGACACCGTGCGGCCGCTTACCTGGAGGCCCGTTACGGCCACTGCCTCCAAAACCTCCCGCTGCCGCCACAGAGCTCTGCCCAGGGCTGTGCAGCCCACACCGGGTGGTGGTGGCGGGGTGGCACGCAGCCGTCCCCACGGCCACCCTGCGCCGCGCCACTGCCTCCGGCTGCACGGTTCTGAGCACAGCGCCGCGGCACCAGCGGGAGGTTTTGGAGGCAGAGGCGGTCACTGCTGGCGTGGGTGACCGCTGTTTGCAAAACTTCCCGCTGCTGCGGAGCCACGTCTGGAGCGGTGTGGCAGGAGGCGGCGGTGGGGCTGGGGATGGCTGTGTGCTGCCTGGCCACCACCACCCGGCGCTGCTGCTGCCGGCCGCGCTGCTCCAAACGTGGCTCTGTGGCAGCGGGAGGTTTTGGAGCTGCCCGTGCCAGCAGCGACTGCCTCCGCCTCCAAAACTTCCTGTTGGCTCCGCGGAGCCATGCTTGGAGCTGTGCGGCCGGCGGCAATGGCGCAGGGTGGGGATAGGAATGGCTGCGTGCCACGCGGCCACCACCACGCTGCTGCTGCTGCCCGGCGACTGGCCACGTATCTCCGGGCAGAGCTCCGCTGTGGCAGTGGGAGGTACTGGAGGAGGCGGCCGTTGCCGCCATAACAGGGCTCCAGGTAAGCGGCAGCACCACGTGCAAGCCCAAGCCGCCCGCGCCTCCATCCCTTGCCACAGCTGTATTCTGGCCGAATGCCAGTCTCCCTCTCCCCCTCCCATGGGCAGGCTGCTGGGTGACGTGTATGGCCTGCATGTGGTGGGCACCACCACACTGTGCCCTGCATCGCTTGCCTGCGAAGCCCCCCACGGAGGGACACCCCTGCCCTCACCCCCTGGCCCTGCTCCCAGATGCAGTGTGCCACCTGGGACCAGCAGCCCTGCCCCACAGCCCTCCGTGCTCCAGGGCGAAGGGTCCACGTGGAAATTTCACCTGCTGAGACTGTCATAAACAACAGACAAGGGTGGAAGAACAACTTGAGATATGAGAAGGCTTTCTTTAGTCTGTAGCGCAGCGGCTCTAGGGCAGCATCTGCAAGATGGTTTCCTTTAGCAATTTCGGAGTCCTCTTTGCAATGTCCGGGACAATGTATTACTGCTATTTCAGCCGGTAACATGATAGCCGTTAGCAGTTCTTGGACTTCGGTAGTATTACTGATTGCATGACCAGAAGACATGATAAAACCTCTTTGTCGCCACAACTGTCCTATCGCATGACAGATCCCAAAAGCGTATTTAGAGTCAGTATAGATAGTGACTTGGGAGGCTGTGGCTAATTCTCATGCACGTCGGAGTGCCACTAGCTCGGTGGCCTGGGCACTGGTCCCTGCTGGCAGAGGTTGCGCTTCCCACACCCAATGATGGGTAACAACTGCATATCCTGCGTGCTGAATTCCTTCTCGAGTGAGTGACGAGCCGTCAGTGAAAAGCACATAATCAGGATTACTTAAGGGGATGTCTGATAAATCGGAACGAGGTTTCTCTTGGGCCTCTACCAACTGACAGCAGTCGTGATGGGGGTCCCCATCCTCAGGATTTGGAAGTAAAGTGGCTGGATTTAGAACTGTACATCCCTGAAGTTACACATTTTCTGCTGCTAACAGCAGTACCTCATATCTGTTCAGTTGGTGGTTAGATAAATGTTGGGTGTTGTGATGTAATAGGAGAGCGTCTATCACAC
>JAGPOW010001338.1:73942970-73953781 GCA_030014935.1 Caiman crocodilus | reverse complement strand
GTGCACTGTCCTTAAAACTTCTACAACTAGATCTCATCTTCCCCACTCCCACTGCCATTTTTATTCATAGACTGAAACAGACATACGAGTTTTCCTGCTCTTTCAACTCCCGGTCCATTTCTTAGCTTTGAGTGAATAATACCAAACGATGAAAATATTCTCTCTGTGCCTGCAGAGGAAGCTACTGCTGTGAGAAGTTGGCTTAGCACCTGAAGGTACTCTGTTTCAAGGTGCCTGGCTAATGATTTCCACCAACTCAGGGGAGTGACTTTGATCTAAACATCATCAGTAAACGTGTACTGTTTAAATGGTTCCTCTCCAGCCCTGAAATTTATTATTACTGGCATAACTGAGGAGTGATTTTGAGATGCTCATGCCATGGCAGCAGCATCTTCTTCAGAAGTTAGACATCTACTTTTATTTCTGGGTTGAGAGTGTTCACAAGAAAATGAGGTGGAGTTAGTGCTTGATCCATTCGCTGCTTTATTGCCTGCAGTTTAACTTGCTGGTTAGGCATTTCTTTCTTCAATGTCTATTGAAGCTCTGTCCAAATTTTGACGGCATCAGCAGTGCAGCAACAATGTCTCTGAAGTTTGCTTAAATCTATGGATATAGTCTTCAGTATACTGAGTATATCTTCTACAGTCCTCTAAATCCAATGTTAGGTGCTTTGAATGAGAGACTTGCATCTATTTTTTTCATGGTTTTTCACAAATTTTTATGCAAATGGGCCAGTTCTTAATAAATTGTTCAAACCAATCAACTGCAGAATTCCATCAAACATCTTGAGGGAGAATTAGTTGGGATCCTCCTGCTCTCTTCAGTGAAGCTGAAGCAAAATGGTTGTTATGGGAGTATTTTGCGACTCCAGCAACATTTTCTTTTATTCCTGGAGGAGTACTTGGGTCTTTGGCTAAAGGATGCATTAAACAGGCACTGCAGCCCTATGTTATTAAGGAGCATCCTTCTGTTTCTTCTTCTAAGGATCTTCTCACCTTTGCCATGTTTGCAGCATTGTCTGGGACAATACTGCACACATGACAGTTGAATTTTTGTTCACAGCTTATTACAGCTTTCATTGACACTTGTTTTAAATATTCTCCTGTGTGGGCACTTCCCAATGCATCTATTGTTTCTGAGAGAGATGCAGCCCCATCTTCTGTTGTCACATAGGCACGTATTGCCAGATCATTGTGTACATTGCTGCACCCATCAAGGCTCAAACTGGCAAATTTCCCCTGAGAATTTCTTGCACGCTGTTCAATTTCCTTCTCGTACACTGTATCTAGCAACCTTCCATCAATGTCTGCTCTACCAGGTGGAGCGTAGCCTGGTTGTAAGGACTCAACCGTGTCAATGAAGTGTTTCTTGTTAACAATGCGAAAAGGAGAATTTGTGGCATAAATGAACCCATCGATCTTTTCATACGTGGCGTCTTGTTGTTATTTGCTGGTCCTTACTACAAACCCATCCGTGGTGGTGGTTTTACCGGATGATTGAAATCTTTTGCTCGCTACTGATACTTTGTCTGAAATATGTTTAATTGCAGCATTGCTGCTGAAAGTACCAATGGGTGATTCTGAAGTTGTTGGAGATACAGTCAAAGTCTTTTATGCTGAAATGGGATCCTAAAACAAAAACGATTTTTGAATAGTCGTTCTCCTCACTCCGTTACTCAGTTAATCATTTATGTTTTTTCAGCAAAGATGCAGATCTGATTCTAAATTATCAAAAAAGCTACGCCCGCACTTGGGGCTTACTCCAAAATTAAGTGTGCTCTATTGAACTCGCTGGCACTTTTTTTTTTTTTTTTTTGAGAAAGCAAGTATAGATGAGGTTTTCTTGGGATATCTGAGTTATATTGAAGTAAAATAGGGAATAGACTTATGGCATTACCATTTTGGTCTAGGTCATGATGTTCCAAAATAAGGGGCATGTATTATGTAATATAAAATAAGTAAATGACACCCAGTGGCAATTGGCAACTCTTGATTTCTCTTACTACAGCTTTCTGTACCGTTAACTTGAGTGATCGATTCTAAACCTAGTTAACTAATTAAAAAAGCCATAAGGGTTAGCTAAGCTAAACTTTTTTTTTTTTTTCTATCAACATCCAACGTAGCAAACAGCTCAGGAATTTACTTGTTAAATTAGATTGAAAGGCATAGAGAGAGTCTTGAAGAAGGATGCATTGCAAAGTGAATTCTTTAATTTACTAACCAGTCGATCCACATTGTTCTTCAGACATATCCACATCTTCATCCACATCATTTTCTCCCAATAAGCAGTTTTCATTCTTGCAACTAGGCCTTGCATCTCCTTCTTGCACTGCTTACACTTGACACATTTTCCTCTGTTACACAAGGAAGGAATTTCTTCAAAATAGTCCCAGTTTGGGTCTCTCTTACACCCAGAAGCCATGACAGTTTTCTTCTGTGGCAAAAGTGTGGGGGAATACAGGTAGTTGTGTGTGTACTACTGAATAATGTCTTCCTTTTTTCTTTCCAGTCCACTCCACTGTTCCTTTCTATTCCTGCCTCCATCCCTTCCGATGTTGTGTCTCTGTCTTTAAGACAGAGGAGTTAGTTAAGACACTGTCTTGCTTGGCCCATTCTACTACCGCGTAAGCACAGGGCAACAACAGTCCCATGCAGCCTGTGTCTTTGCTCACGTGACTTTAGTCGGCTGAGACATGGAAACTAAAAGTCCAGAACTGTGAAGAAGCAAGAGCTGGTAGTTAAGCTGGACAGACAGACTAGAGCCATTTTCATGAGATAAAAACTGAAATGGATGCCCATGTTCGCTTGGTAGGTAACTCTGTGTGTGAGTGTGACAGACCCATTAATTCATTTTTATGAGACTGTAAGTGTAGGTTTAGTATGTTTGTGATAAGATTTAATTGTAACTCATTTTTTAAACGAGAGAGAAATTTAGTATTTTATTGATGCTTTAAAAAAAAAAAATCTGATTTATATATTAAAAAAAAAAGATTTTTATCTCCCTTGTATTGTGGGGCCATTTTGGTGCCCAAAGCTGTGCTCATGGTCTGGAGGAAGTGTTGGTTATTGAAAGTGAAGTTGTTGTGTGTGACGGTGAAGTCTAAGTTTAGTAATATCTTTGGGTCTGTACTCTGAATTGTCATTTTGCTCTTGTAGGTATCTAAGGCAGGCTTGGATGCCATCCTGGTGTGGGATGTTGGTACAGAAAGCTGGTATTGTCCATGGTGACTAGAAGGGTTTGGCTGGGAATGTGATCTATGTTTTCATAGAAAGTCTGCTGTGTCTTGGACCAGCGGTCCCTCTAAGCTGTGTGGCCACACAGACATGCCTGGCAGCACAACACGAGCACTCCTGCATGGCTGCGCATACTGCACAGCTTGGGTGCAATGCTGTCTGGGACAACTTGTTCTTTGGGTGGCAAGAGTTTTAGGATGGATTTGATGAAACGTGGTATTTCCTTAGTTAGGGTTCCGTGGTTGGATATGATGGATCTGCCTGGGTTTCCTTGCTTATAGATTTTTAGGGAGCATGTAAAAAGTCCCTTTGTTGGGTAGTGGAGGGGAAGTAGAGGTAGCAGACACACAATTAGCAGAAGAAAAGAAGTTGGTTACTGGGAGATCAAGGCCTATCAAAGGGTAGGAAGGTCATTCTCACCTTTCATATGTGGGAAGAATTCAAGGTAAAATACAACATGCCATAAAGTCAGTATCAGTATTTAGCCGTTGGTTCTTAATGTCCAGCCGGCTTATGAATTTTTGTTCCCAAGTTTGCCCTTTGAAGGTGTTGGGTAAATTTTCCTTGAGCACAAAGATAGTGAGGTCAGAGAGGGAGTAGTTGCTCTATGAGAAACGTGCTCCTGATGGGTGGGTTGGTGTGGGTGTGCGTGCACACGTGTGTGTGTCCTTTATATTGTTTTCTGTGAGAGATCCAATGCACTAAGTGCCCTCGTGGGATAGGTGTATCACATTTTGGCAAAGGCATGTGTGGGAACCATGGATTCTGCGGTTTTGTTGTGGGGGGTGTTGATGATAGTGGAGGTGTGCTGATAGGTTACGCATTTCTTGCTAAGGCAAGGCTGTGTCCATGACATCTGTTGGGCAGTGGAAAGTTTGCTTCTGATGATGAGCTGGGTAAGGTTGGGGTGTTGATTGAAAGCCTAGAGTGGAGGGGCTGGGAATACTTCTTTCAAGGTCTGATATTTGCTGAATATAGACCAGGGGCAGGCAATTATTTTGGGTGGGGAGGCGCTTTACTGAGTTGTGGCACGCTATCTAGGGACACATAGGTAGCTCCCCTCTTGGAGCTACCCCCAGCCTCTGGTTGCCATCATGGGACAAGGATTGCCATCCCCTAACCCCTGACCTTTGCCACCAGAAGTCTTTCCCTTTGCCCTTGGAAGTACTCCTTTCAGCAAGGGGTTTTGTCTTCTCTGAACCAAAAGAATACCAAATTCTATTCTAAAAATCAAACGTATACTACAAGATCCATTGATTTCATTTTAAAAAATATTTTTGTCCTGATTTACACGTGTTTGTCTATTGTACATAGAGGCGATAGTATAATAGCTTAAAATAAAGTCTGACTCTTGCATATTGGTGGAGGTATGGACAGGAGGAGGGTATAAGTTTGTAGGGGTGTGTGTGTGTGATTTGTGTGGGGTGTGGGTGGGTCTGGGTTTTGTGGGGGGCGGGTTGTGGCTTGCATGGAGAGGAAGGGTTTGTCCGCAGCCTGCCCCCCTGCCTCCCGGCGCTGCTGCAAGCTTGGAGTCTGTGCCTCTGCTGCTCTTGGCCCCATGCTCCTGCTCGCTCCCTCTTGCCCCCAGTCTGCCACTGCTGCCCGTCTCCTGCCACGTGTTCATCCATCTGTTCCCCCGACACCACGCCGGCACCACGTTCTGGCTGCTCCCGTGGTCCCAGCACTGCAGCTGGTAACCACGTGGTGCCGGGGGGAGCGGGGAAATGGCAGGGGCTGAGGGGCAGCGGTGTGCAGGAGCGCGGTGCCTGTGCCGGTGCACTGGGGCCAGCGCTGGCGTGGGACCAAGCCAGACTTGCTGCTGCAGCTGTTATTTCTGCTGCTGGCTCCCCTGAGTCCTCCTGCCCCTGGCTCCTGTCATCTTTCACAGGAAGTGAAGGGCAGATAAATATTAATTTTCTAAAATTGTTTAGGGGTCCTGTGCACTGGATAGAATGGCTTGGTGGGCTGTGTTTTGCCCACCCCTGATATAGGCTGTAGTTTGCTTTTAGCGTGAGGTGGTAGGTGACCACACCAGGGTTTGCAGTTGTAGGAATTTCCTTTTTTGTATTTTAGCAGGTTACTGCGGGGTATTTGGATAGCTCCTTCAAATGGGGTAGTGCATGAGATTGCACAGCATCCCAAGGTGACTGGGTGCCTTTGCTGCATTAGTCACAGGTGAGGGAAGCTATCTTTAGGACCAATTTTTCAAATACTTTATCTAGCTAAGGTACTGTCTGATTTTCTTCAGTACGGTATTTGAGTACTTCACAATCTTAATGTAGTTGGTCTGCTTTTTTTTTTAATTTTGTATTGAGCTGTCTATGTCCAAACGCTATGTACAGCACTTACACGCAAGTGAAAAGCAAGCCCAAATGATGAGGATTTATTCGCTCACTGTGCTACATACTGCTCTGCCTCATTCTGAGATCAGGTATCACAGCAAAATAAATCTGACAGCTGTAGTGAATTTGAACAGTACATTGTGTTCTGTACGTGGATGTTATCTTGATTCAGTTGGAATATAAATCAAGATATTTAACACTGCATAGAGTAGTTTCTGACAGCTCTGGTGCCAAAGCCAACAAGGAATGGAAACCTTCCCATGTTAATTCTAATCATTTGTGAAAATTCAGACTGTTTGTGGAATATTTTATAGCAGTAGGGTCCTGTGAGTGATAGGGAGGTAATGCCGAGAGAGCTGATAGAAATCCCTGCTGCTGGCAGGCGAGAGTGCTAGCAGGGTGCAGCCTGCAACCCCGTCCTCAGGGGAGGGTGACTTCTTTTATTTAAATCTGTGTATGTACATGCGCACACACACGCGTGCACGTGCGCACACACACACACCCTCCCTTTCTCAAAAGGATAGTCTTTGTAGCACCTGCACAATACATTTCATAGCTGGAGTTATCCATAAACTCTTCCATTTTTTTAAAGATTGAATAATGTGTCACTCCTGTTTTTGTGGGGGTTTTTGTGTGCACGCGTGTGGGGGGGAGGGGTGGTTGTTTGTTTGTTTTTTACCTCTTTGGTACAGTTGTTTGATTTCCTTTGTTTTCTGCTGTTGGGTGTGGAGCCCTTGCTCCAGCTGTGCGGGGCAGGCAAGGAGACCTGCCTAAGTACATGCAGTGCTATCTGTGCATCCAGCAAGGATGTCCTGTTGGCAGACAAGGTTTTCATAGGCTCCAGATTCTCAAAGCCCTGGGGGACTTGAGTTAAGCTTTAAAGTAAGCACGCTAAACAGTGCTTTGCTGTGTCAGTGCCATAAATAATCTTTGTTTTTGTTCCTCCTCAGCTTCGTGCCCATAACTGGCCCAAATTGACATCAATCGTACTACACAGTTTTATTTATGCTTTTTATACTGTTTTTTCATGTGCATATGCTTGCTTGAGTTTCTGCTTATTGCTTGCTTTGCATTTCTACTTGGAGAGGGCAGGTTTGGGGATTTTACAAGAGTTGTGCTCTGTATCTGGGAGAGTACCAAAAAAACCCAATGTTTTGTGATTTTTCTCCCTGCTGATTTCTAGCAGCAGTCTCTCCATCTTTACCCCATATTAGTTGTAAAACCTGTAGCATATGGAGATTAGCAACTTCTCTTATGAATTTAGCGCATAATTCAGTTGCTTCCTCCCAGTGCTTGTCTTTCGTAAGTATGGACTCTGGAAGGGTCCCTGTACTCTGCCCATACTATTGGGAGCCTTCGGAGAGGCAATTGAATAGCACCACAAAACGATCAGTTTTGAAAACCTGCTTTTGGGTGAAGCGGAGGGGCCAATAGGGCACCAGATGGGGAGAAGACCCTGTCCTGCAGAGGGATTATTGTTTGGTTGGAGGGTTGGGTAAAGTGTTAGGCACATGGAAAGCTGCGTTCCTTCGGCCTGGTGTCAAGGATACCTTTGCAAATGAAAAGGCTGCACTGTGTCTATTCAAGACGCGTATTGTAATTTTAAGTATCTGCACTCAGGGCTCGTGGACAGAAGTGATATTTTTTTTATTAGACCAACAAGATTTTTGCAAAAAAAATCCTTTAATTGCAAGCTTGCAAGCACAAACACCCTTCATCAGGGAAAAGTTGTAAAAGTTCTTCTGGGTAGAAAGTCCATATTTCATAGGATTTCACAGAGGGGGTCAATTGATGGAAAAACCCTCTGGGCAGACGTTTTTAGCTGGTAAGGAGTCTTAGCTCTCCTGTGAGTCTGTGATGATGCAAATTACCTTAGACAAAGGCAGGAGCAAAATATCGGGTTTCAGGTGGTCCAAGCTGTTTCCTGCTTGGGAAAATATGAAGATTTCATTTTTAAAAATTGTTTAAAATTCAGTATTGTCCATGTGGTATGTATGCAGGTTGTAGCTGTATTGGTCTAGAGGAAAAAGCAGTTGGGGCTCATGGACAGAGGCGATACCTTTTATTAGATCAACAAGATTTTTGCGAAAAGGTGTATCTAAGCCTTTTCATCTCCAAGTGTAAAGCAATCTTCAGCAGCTGAGGGTTGCATTTTTGGTCAGTGAAACTGTAAGAAGACCTTTACAACGCTCACTACTGAAGAATGAGAGCAAGTGTGTCCTTTTTATTTAAGGTGTCCAGGTTGTAACCGTCCCGAGGCAAAAGGAATCAAAACTCATAGAAGAGGTGATATCTCTTATGAGACCAACTAGATAGTTTCATACAAATTATTTTATAAACAAATACAATATCTAGCTGGTCTCATAAAAGATATCACCTGTTCCATGAGTTTTGAGGGGTTTTTTTATTTTATTTTTTTAATATAACCAAATACACGGTGCCACTATTGATTTTATAATGAGATGTTTTGGAAGCTTGGTAAGTGCTTGACCTACGTTTTGTGTATAATCAAGTATAGTAATTCTGTAGCTATAAATGCCTTAATGAAACTCTAACCCCCAGTGACCTTTAAATAAAATGTGTACATTTCTAATTAGGAAAAATTAGTTGGATTATCTTTTCTTCTCCCTCCTTCCTCTTTGCTTTTTTCCTTAATTGTGTGTCTTCGTTTTAAGAAAAATGTGAACTTACATTCCTTTTGTGGATTATAATTAATTTTTAATGTACAATCTTAGATAAAATGGATCTGAGAGAAGTGGTTTCTAGTTGCATGTATGAACAGCACTCATTCTGATCCTGAAGTTTGTGGATAACTAGGCTGTAAAGAAAATTGCATCTGTGGGACTTGGAAATCTATGAGTGCATAAGCTAGTAGTGTCAGCTGGCTTAGTGCTTGGGTGCAAGGGGTTCAGCACCCACATCCAGCAGGCAGTAGTGTTAGGGATTCAGTAGATGGCACTCTTTCCTTCAAGTTGCTCCTAACTGAATGCCTCATCTTGGTTTTGGTGGCTTCTGTGCCTCTGGAGGTCATCTCATAGTTTCTATGCTGTCTCTTCTTGGTGCTGTCTCATATCTGGAACATCTGATTATAATTTTAACCATTAAGGTGAATTCTTTATAAGATCTACCTTTCCTATGTTATCTATCCAATAGCAACCAGTTGAAGATGGACAGGTAAAGGGGCAGTACAGGGCCCACTCCACTATGAATTGCACAGAAATTACAATAAAAAAATGAAGACTGTAAAATCAAGCATTTAAAAAATGGTGGTGATATTGGACCAACTGTATAGCTGGGATAAAGTTAGATGAACTTTAGAAGGCAAGACATTCTTCCTCAGGTCTCTTGTCACAAGAACCCAGGAAAAACAGCAGAGGGGAAAGGGAGAGAGAAATGCTCAGGGGTAACGCACAGGTCTTTAACAGAAGAAAAGAAGCTGAGTACTGGGAGATCCAGGTCTATCAAAAGGGAGGAGGGTCATTCTACCTTCCTTGTGTGGAAATAATTCAGAAGTTAGATAAAACGTGCCATAAAACTGATCTCAGCATTTGGTCCGTGTTTCCTTGAGTGCCTACACACGTGTTGCATCATGTTTTAATTAGAGTGCTCTAGCATTGCCCCGGCGTAACGAGTATAAACCCCGGCCGGTTTAACAATGGCTGCTGGGGTGCTTTAAGTAAAGCTTCTTGAACCAGTTTTTTAGTTTAAGCATCCTGTGGCCATTTTTAATAGTGCGGGGGGCTTAATACTTGTGATGCTACAGTGTTTTAATTAGAGCTGTTCTCTGGGAAATGCTCTAACTGAAACATCCTGTCCTGCCCCCCCAGCATGTGTATAGGTAATGTCCAGCCAGCTTCTGAATTTTTGTTCCCAAATTTGCCTGCACCCGGCCACTCTCTCTCTCCTGTCCCTGATTGCCAGCCCTAGTAGTTGGGTATCTTCCTACTCGCATTTCATGTTCAAATTCATTCCTCGTGCTCCAGAAGGTTTAGGTCTTGTGTCCTCTGTGTTCAAACCAGATAGCTTACCTGGGTGCCAGCCTGTCAGGGGCGGGGAGTTGCGGAGGGCCTCCAGGCTTTCAGTTCTGTAGCAGCCAAAAGCTACAGGAGAAGTCGCGCTGAGTCCTGGGCGGGAGCGTACCCAGGGCAGATAGCATCATCTGAGAATTTCAGCAGCTAAAATTCATCATGGCTCTGCAGATCATGCGCAAACTGCATTTTGTTTTCTAGAGGCTGTAACTTGGTTGTATGTGTACATGTTTTCACAGATGTATCAAAAAAAACCCAGTCCATGAATGAGACAAGCCGGCATCTCACCAAACTTTGGTAATCTCTGTTCCAGGTCACAGAAGCACTCTGAGAAACTATGGAAAAAAAAGTTGCCTGAATCTTATGTTTTCAGATGGTAAATTTTTTGGAAAGCTTTGCAAGCAGCTGGAAATGGTTTTATAATCGGAAGTGTTGGGCAGCCAGCCCTGTCTGGAATCCCTGTGCCCTGAGCTGTTGTTTGCTACAAGGTTCTTCAGGTTCGGTGCAAGGCCTATATCCAGGGTTTTTCGTTGCAGCTGTGTTGGTCTAAGGACGTAGGCAACCACAGTTCTTTGAGTAGATGTAATATCTTTTATTAGACCAACTGAGTAGCTGGAAAAAGTTCTTAGCAAGAACCCTCTGTCAGGCATAGGGAGACTGCGCCTGAAAGCTTGGTAAGAACTTTTTTCCAACTACTCAGTTGTTCTAATAAAAGATATCACAGGCCTGTATCCAGATATGTTTATATGCATGTAATCTCAGCTGAAGTCTTTGAGTGATATGTGGCTTGAATTATCATTAGCTACAGAATAAACACTTTTAAAAGGCAAAAAACTACATTTCTCAGTTGGAAGTTGTGGGCTGTCTAGAGCCAGGGAAGAGAAGAGTAGTAGGTGGCAGTGGATGAGTTTGACAGTTTTATTCCCCGCAATGCTTCCAAACTGTAAATTGTTTCCAACACTGAGAAGTGCTTATCTGACCTGGAGAACGAAACAAATGTAAGCAAGTTTTTTATAGTGTTAATTGCCCTGAGGTGTCAAGCTTTTGTTTGTTTCTCTTCTGGGGGATTGGAATAACTGAAACAAGCCTGGACTCATTTTCTTATCACTTAGTATCATAGTACCTAGGGTCAGAAGGGGCCTAGAGCAGGCCATCTAGTCTGACCCCCCGCCAGTGGCAGGAACG
The DNA here is from genome assembly GCA_030014935.1 of Caiman crocodilus. Lineage (NCBI taxonomy): Eukaryota > Metazoa > Chordata > Crocodylia > Alligatoridae > Caiman > Caiman crocodilus. The sequence goes on along the minus strand of JAGPOW010001338.1, from coordinate 73,942,993 downwards.
AGTGCCAGGGTCACAGGACCCCA
>JAGPOW010001338.1:73904598-73921348 GCA_030014935.1 Caiman crocodilus | reverse complement strand
AAAAAAAAAAAGTTGAAAACCCCGAGAGGTTTTGCCAAATGCAACTCTTATGTAAGGAGCTGAAGGATGCGCTTTATATCCTTTTAAAAGTTGTTGTTTAAACAACATGTATGTAAAATCATGCACAAAATATGTCTACCTTGTTGTGTAAATGCAACTTTTCTTTAACAAAAAAAAAAAAGGGGGACTTTTACAACTTATTATAATCGTGCTCCTCCTGTGTAAAAGAGAGAAGGAACTTATTTTGTTCCAGTTTTTATACATTTAAAAAAAACAGGTTTTTTCTGTACAGTCACATCCATAGTACAAAACAAAGCAAGAACATCAACTCTTCCCCCCCCATGATTTCTTATGGCGCAATTTGGACAAATACAGTTAGTTTGCGTTTCCGTTTCGTGGGGAGTTTAGGATAGCGTCATTGACTGAGTGAGGGCAGATGTCCTCCTTGAGGTAAGGCATCAAAGTGCATATGGAAGGCAGAGGTAAAGTATGTACTTTTCTCTGCTAAGGGCAACGTGTTCAGACTCTTGGCAAGATATCTGCAAATGCAGAAATGGATCTTGTGAAACTTGGTGGATCTACTCACCTGCACGAAGCTAAGCATGTTTGCAAACCCTTGTAGGACCATGGCCTTAAAATGTCTCTTTGTTCTTCCATTCCTCATTTTTGTGCGTAACTAATATTTCTTCTCCAAAGTTTACCTTGTATAGAAGGTGTTTAATGCTCAAGGTACTTGTTAAGCCATGCAAATATTTTAAAAAGTTTTTGTTTTGCTGCTTTATGCTATATCTTACCTGCACTACTTAACTGTGGTAAGGAGAGAGTAAAGAGTTTTGGGGCAGAGTTGGGAATTTGAAGAAGACCTTTGCTGGTGAGGAAGGCAGCATTTTAATGATAGCTAAAGTACTTTTTCAGTTCTGCATTATCATGCTTGTACATTTCATTGAACCACTTGTGCTCAAACTGATACCACTCTTGGTGTTCAAATAGGCAGGCACTTATCATGGGTACCATATGGTTTTTACAGGCATATTTGCATTCTGGACTAGGTTAAGTTTTAGGTGTTGCTTAAATACAGTGGCTTGAGTTTGGCCTTTTTATTTGTTCTAAGAAAATAAAATAACTTGCTAAAACACTGACATAACCGTTAACAAATGGATGTTGTTTTGTTGTTTCTGCAGTGTTGCATATCCCATTATGAAGAAATTTATGTCTCTCTCAATTTTTCCCTACTCCAAACCAACCGAAATGTTAACATTTAACTTGACTGAGAACAGGAGAGTCCATTCTCAGAACCTTAAAAGTCTGTTTCTGCATCCTGGTGGCATTTTGCTTCCTTAAAAAAAAAAGGCAAGGAGGTAGAATTCTTAGTAAAGCAGGAGATCTTTACTTAAAAAAGAGCCATATGGTAGCGTGTATAACTTCAGGCTTTTTTTACTTAGAATATTGTATGTGCTAAAGCTGTAAACAGCAGATGATGTATTAATTTGTCCCAGTGTGAGCAACTGTGTTGGAGGGAGAGGGGGTGTGTGTGTGTGTGTGTGTGTGTGTGTGTGTGTGTGTGTGTGTGTGTGTGTGTGTGTGTGTTACATATGTAATTAGGAAGTACTCCTTTCCTCCTCCAACTAAGGTGCTCAGGCCAATGCGGTTACAAATATTGATGATTTGTTTGAAACCTGGAACGGTGAGGATTTTTCGTGTACTTAATAGTATAAGGATATTGATGTTGCACTTGATTTCTGTTCAGAAATCACTTTGGGTATCACTGCTTTTAAAGTAACCTGAGACTTGTGAAATACCTACCTTTCTCACTTGGTTTTTGATGCAATAGCAAGTGCTTGCTTGTAAGCAGACTGAGGTGCCTCTAGTCTAGGAGTGACTACTTGTTATGAATACTTGGCCAACTTGTACTTTGTTAGCGACACACCCCTCATTCCCTGCAGAGCAAATCAGAATTTCTGTTAGTAAAAGTGTGGTTTTGCTGGTATAACTGTATCTACATTAAGACTTTCAACCCATTAAAACCATACTTCGTCATATCGCTCACTGATGTAAAGATGATTGGGATGGGACTTTATCTTTTGTTAGAGCCTTTGCTGGTTGGGGGCAGGGGTATGATTCTCTGCCTCCCCCACTTTCCTCCTGATACTACAAATGACCAACATTTGCTCTGATGTCCATGACTGGCCTTAAAGTTTTGGTGGCATCTGCTTTTAGAAGTGAAAATATTACATCCCCAACTGGCATAGCTGTGTCAGCAAAGCTCTAATACAGGCTTAGAGGTACTGGCGAAAGTCCATTTGTTGTCATAGCTCACTTGAGGAACTGGTGAGAACAATCGTGGGCAAAGATGACTGGCTGGTGTAAGCTGTCATTTGGTGGAAGGCTTTATAGTGTGGCCTGAGTGTGTTATTTCTTTTAACGGATGGGTCCTTCTTTCTGCATAATCTTCAAAATCTTTTTTTAAACTGGACTCCTCTGCCTGCCCAAACAGTTTACCCATTAAAACGGAAGTCCCTCGGTTGTAATGTCCCTCATTCTCTCTTCCCCTTGCCTGCAAAGCTCAGGCTCTTCCAGCCTGATAGGAGCCACGATGAACAGATGTTTTCCAGGGGTCTCGCTTGGAATTCCACTTTCTGTTTGAACTTAGTCATTGCCCAAAGCACCGAAATTGTAAACCTGCTTTGAGGATCCTCTCTCTGCATGGTTTCTGCGCTGGTGCAGTACTGGTGTGGCACATCTGTGCTTGCAGGACACATCTGGGCCATGGCAAGTCTGTGCAGCAGGCACCTGTGCAGTGCAGTGGGGGGGATTTGCATATTGGGTGAGGGGAGGCATGTAGTAGTTGGGGACCCATCCGGTGCGGTGCAGGGGGGGCTCACTTGACACACTGGGGGGCTATGCAATGTAGTGTGGCTGTGGTTGTGGCTTACATGGCACAGGGTGTGTGGCCTCTGACTGGGGCCTCCTGTGGCCCATGGCATTCAGAAACTGGACAGGTCTGTTCTAATGAAACAGTTAAATTGGAAATGTTTCATGGTCCTATGCAGATAAAACAATACAACTGTGTGGTGAAACTCTAGTTTATAATGGGAGATAATTTTATCGGTGTTGATATTATGCTACTTTTATAGTGAAACTTTTTTTTTTTTTTTTTTTTTTATTAGTCTGCAACCGAGGTGCACTGACATTATGGGAAAAGTTCCCTCTTTGTTCCTGTCTGAGTCTACTCTGGTATAAATAACTGTGTGTAGCATTGTTCCGTATTTTAAAACATCCTTCTGGTGTACGCTCAGAGTGTATGTGGCTTTTGTCTTGTTTTTGGGGGAAGTGGTGGGGGAAGGAAAAATTGCATTATGAGTAATATGTTAAATCAAGGTCATACGGTCTATTTCTGACTGCATAGCATATAAAAGGACTTGGTACAAATTGTGCAACATCGGTGCCCCTTTTTCTTTATCACTAAAACTGGAATTAATAATAATAGTTGCATGGGATTTGGTGAGGCGTTAGGCATTAGCATTTGACAAGCATTTTGCTGGCAGACAGTGTAGAAAACTGGAGGCATGCAAGGAGGTGGGACAGCACTTGGCCACCATGGTGAGGCTCAGGAAGCCTTGCGGTAGGGGCAAGGCAGTCTGGTGCTTTCTGCTGTGTTAGGCAAACAGACCGTGCAGGCAGCTGGATCAGGCCACATAAGCACTAAGGGGCCCAATAGATATCAGGACAGTGGGGTACCAAGGGCACACATTGGGAGGCTTAAATGTGTCTACACTAATGCTAGGGGCATGGGGAACAAATGGGAGGAACTTGCACTCCTGCTTGCAAGCAACAACTTCGACTTTGGACTAACTGAAACCTGGTGGGACCCTGCTCACGATTGGGCGGTAGGCATTGAAGGTTATAGGTTGCACAGCTGGGATAGAGTGGGGAAAAAAGGGGGGGCGGGTGTTGCTTTCTCAGTTAAGGAACAATATACAACCTCTATAATCAAGATGGGATCAGAGGAGGGCCAAACCAACATGCTGGATTAGGATACAAGGGAGTTGGTGGGGATAGGGACTCAGTAGTGGGGGTCTGCTATAGACCGCCACACAAGGAGGATGAGCTAGACCTGGAATTCTCCAGACAGCTCTTGAGGGCTGCAAGGTCAAGAGATGTGGTTGTCATGGGTAAGCTAAACAACCTTGACATCTGCTGGGGGCAGTCGGCCAGAACTAATGGCTCACCTAGGTTCTTAACCTGCATACAGGACCTCCACCTAACGCGGGAGGTGTATGATCCCACTAGGTGGAATGACTTGCTGGACTTGGTGCTGGGTGGAGGATCTGCAGATACAAGGCAGCTTAGGAGATAGTGACCATCGATTGATTGAATTCACTATCTGGCAAAGGGAGGGAAAAGTAACCGGCAGGGTAGAAGTGCTGGGCTTCAGAAAGGCTGACTTCAGTGTGCTTAGGAGATTAGTTAGTGGGGCATTAAAGCTGGAGAGCATTGACAAAATGGGGGTCTAGGAAGGATGGTCATTCCTCAAGGAAGTGATTCTTCGGGCACAGAAAGAGGCAATCCCACTGTGTAGAAAGGGGGCAAAAGGGCCCAAAAGCCATCCTGGCTAAACAGGGAAATCCAGGAAAACCTAAGGGCAAAAAGGGGCATGCAGGCTGTGGAAGCAGGGCGTAACTACCAAGGAGAAGTATAACTCCAAAAATTAAGGACAACAAAAAGTCCTTCAGGTATATAGGGATCAAAAAGAAGGTGCAGGGCAGCATAGGACCCTTACAAGCTAGACAAGGGCAGTTGGTGACAGACAGAAGGGACAGAGCAAAGCTCTTCAGTGAGCTTTTTGCCTCTGTATTCTTGAGCTCTAGATCTAAACAAATCTCCCAAATGTATTGGTGACAGAAGCAGGAGAAACACCAGCCCACCAACTGTCAGCGCTGACCTAGCAAAGGGACGCTTGGAGGGGCTGGATGTGTGTTGGGTCAGCGGGACCAGGTGAGTTCCATCCGGGGGCGCCGGAAGAATTGGCCAGTGTCCTAGCAGAGCCACTGGCACGGCTGTTTGAGCACTCGTGGTGCTTAGGTGAGGTCCCAGAGGACTGGAAAAGAGCCAATGTGGTCCCTGTTTTCAAGAAGGGGAGGAAGGAGGATCCAGGTGACTATAGACCGGTTAGTCTCACCTATCCTTGGGAAAACCCTTGAAAAAGTTATCAAGGATCACATATGTAGGAGTCCAGCAGATAATATAATGCTGAAGGGCAACCAGCATGGGTTCATAGTAGGTAGATCCTGTCTGACTAACCTTGTTTCTTTCTATGACCAGGTCACTAAACGCTTTAGATGCAGGAGTCAAGGTAGATGTCATCTGCTTGGACTTTGAGAAGGCCTTCAATACAGTATCCCATCCTAGTCTTATAAACAAATCGAACAGCTGTGCCATAGACGATTACACAGTCATGTGGGTAGAAAATTTGCTTAGGTCAGTATCGACCTAGAAAGATTTGGGCGGTCGGGTCCCCCAAGGCTTGGTCCTTGGGCCAGTACTGTTCAATATCTTCATCAGCGACCTAAATGAGGGCGTGGAAAGCACTCTGTCCAAATTCACAGATGACTCCAAACTACTGGGCAAAGCAAACACACTGGTGGGAAGAAACTGAATCCAGGCAGACTTGGACAGGTTAGGGAAGTGGGCAGAGAACAACAGGCCCAGGGAGGTGATGCTCCTCCTCTCTGGCACTGGTCGGCCACAGTAGAATATTGCGTCCAATTCTGGGCGCCGCAATTCAAGAAGACTGGACAGCCTCGAGAGGATCCAGAGGATGGCCACTCATATAGTTAGAGGCCTGCAGGGAAGGTCCTATGAAGAAAGATTGAGGGACCTGGACCTTTTCAGCCTCCAGAAGAGAGAGCTGAGGGGGGATCTTGTGGCAGTATACAAATTCACCCAGGGTGCAGCAGGCAATAGGAGATGTTCTGATAAACAGAGCGCACCCCTTGGAATAACCAGAAACAACAGCCACAAGCTGGTAGGCAGTAGATTTCGGTTGGACGTAAGAAATAACTTCTTTATAGTTAGAGTTACCAAAATCTACAATGGGCTTCCCTGAGAGGTGGTGCTCTCCCCTACCTTGGGGGTCTTCAAGAAGAGACTAGACAATAGGGCTGTGCGAGGCTTCAGACCATGCTTTGGATCCGGAGAAGCTTTGGATGCTTCAGTGTCTGAAGCAGCATGTCCAGATCGAAGCACTGCCTTCTTTAGGCTTTCTGAATCGCTTCAGAGCCGCCTCGGAGATCCGACCATAGAGTATAATGGAGAATTAATCAAATATCTATACCTTTGTTGTTGTTTTTTGTCTGATTTTGGATGAAACTTGCAGGGGTGGTAACCTCTGCTGACAGCATGAAGCCTGCTAAGTTTCAAGATCGGTGCAGGAGTTTGGGGGAACTGCACCCCAAATTCTTGAAAGCGAAACTCATGTCACGTGTATGTGTTACACCACAGGGGGGTGAAAACTGCAGGGGTGGTAGCCCGTGCTGGGGCCACAAACCCCGCCAAGTTTCAAGGAGATAGATGCAGAGTTTGGGGGGAACTGCACCTCAAGCTGCTGACAGGCAAAACTTGTGACACAGATGACCCCGTGTGTGTTCAGGCTCAGCAGGCTGAAAACTGTGGGGGTGGTGACCCCCACTGAGGCCACAAAGCCTGTCAAGTTTCAAGGAGATAGGTGCAGGGGTTTGGGGGGGACAAGCAGAACTTGTGACGTGGGTGACACTGCGTGTGTTAGGGCACAGCAGGGTGAAAGCTGCAGGGATGGTAGCCCCTGCTGCGGCCCCCAAGCCTGCCGGCTGGCAAGGAGGTGGGTGCAGGGGGAGTCTGGGTTCTGGGGCCTGCACCTCTGGCTGCTGACGGGCAAAATTTGTGAAATGCGTCCTTGTGCAACTGATTGTCTCTGTCTTGGGACAGTTGATTGTCTACATGGATTATTTCCTCTCCTTAGTCTGTGGTTTTGTAGTTGTTAATCACTGCTAATTAACTAATTATCTAGTAGCTATTAGTAGCCAGCTACTGTATATTGAATCCTGAGCGAATCATGATTGATTGGTAACACGGTAGCTTAGCAGCCAGGCCTGCAGTAGTGTTTCCCCCACCTGGCCTGCCCCTATGCCCCAAGGTGGACACAGTTGCACAAGCACCCATGTCACAAGTTTGCCTGTCAGCAGTTAACAACAAAGTTATAGATAGTTCATTGATTCCACGTTATACCCTACGGCCGGATCTCGGCTCCAAAGCTTCAGAGCCACTTTGGCCGGATTGAAGCAGGAACCTGGTCCAGAGCTCCAGATCAGACCCCTGGCATCCAAAGTGGCCGGATCCAAAGCCGGATCAAACAGCTGTCACGTGACCCCAGCATCTTTTCTGGCAGGGGGTCAGATTCGAGAATCCGTTGAGGTCCCTTCTTACCCTGGCATCTAGGAAGCCGGAGGGGCTGGGGGTGCAGGGGCTTTCCCCATAGCAGATTCATGTCCCGTCTGGCTCTTAAATTGCTTGCCTGCCGTCTGAATGGCAAAGGGAGGTCAGGGAAGCTGGCAGGGACAGCGGTTGAAAAGCAAAGGGAACACAGCAGGGAGGGGCCCTAGATGTCCAAACGCTCGCTTCTCCAACACCTCTCCCAGTTACGCGGCCTGATACAAGATTCCACAGCAGTCCTCCCCGCTGTTAAAAGTTAAGATTGAAAACAATATTTGGTCATCTATATTTCAGTGTGCTCCAGGTGGATTTGATTTAAATTGAATTAATTAAATCAGAATTTAAATAACTGGTTGGAAAGCCTCAATGTAAAGTAATCATTATTTTCTTCAAAAAGTGCATTCTTGTTCTTTCAGATAAACTTCATTAAAATAGTCTCAAACAGGGTCTTTTTTACAGCCTGGCAAGCCTGCTGCCACGATAGGTTTGACTCCTTACCCAGATCTGCTCCACCTCCAGCAGTCCTCTATTTCTTTAATTTATTGAAACTGTACTTTTAGAGAGAGGTAAAGGCTTGCCTCTGTGTACGCAAACTTTCAGAGAGACAATAGGGCAGGAGGGTGGGTAGGTAATGAGGTCTGTTCATCTCTCATCTCCATATATTACTGTCAACAAGGATGTCATCTCTGGAGAGACAAATCCACAGTCTGAGAACTGTAACTACGCATCACAGAGATGCTTAATGGGATCATCTAGACTGAGCACCGAGTCCCATTGCGTAGAGTGGTTTTCTTTAATCTTTACTAATCTATGAAGGAGACTGCGGGAATCCCTGTAATATAGTCCATGGCCTGTTGTAACCTATTTATAACACTTTTCCAAAAAGGTTGCATGAATATATTGTCTCAAATAGTATACAATTAGAAGTTATAATCCCTATTCAGTGATGTTATCTTTGAGCTCAAACGTATCTTAAATTAAAACTATATAGGTTTATTTTTTAAAGCATCTTAAGAAAAAATATGATTCAGTAAAAAAAAATCTGATTTAAATAAAAAATCTGGTGGCTTTTTTTTTTATCATTGATTTTTATCCACCCTGAATGTGCTCTCTTTGTGTTATGTGAGGGGGCGGTGTACAGTTAATTTCACTCTTCCTCGTGGCGTTTTCTCCAGGTTCTGGGAGATCTCTCACAACACTGGAGAAGAAGAAAAACAAATCAAGCAGCCCCAGAAAAATAGAAATTAAAATCACAAAAACTAACAGGAAGCGTGTGGCTAGCATAATACTTGATGCTATTCTTTCTCTCTCTTTGTCAGCTGGATTTTAAAACTGAATAGCTTTTTAGGATGTCACAGAGGAAGTAGGTATTTGTTCCTCTTCCCATCTCCAGTGTGCTATTGCATTGCTGAAATTACCAAATAACACTACCACTTAAGTTTTTTCACTTGTTGTAGAATACTTATTTTGTTTGTTTTCAGTTACTTTTTATTTCAGTAATTTGTGCAGGACAAGTTTATGAAAACCCATTGGTTTTTTTCCCTGGACCATAGAAAACTTTACTTCGGGTCACTCTTTCACTATTTGAATTTTTTATATTTAAAGAGCTAAAAAATAGCATGAATGATTTTTGAACTGTGTTGTGATGTCACTCTGTCAATATAGATCGCTAGACTACTCTCTGAACTAGGTGATAAGACGCGTTTGAGGTGGTTGGGTCTAGAACCTTTCAGACAGTGTGTGTGTAGGTAAACTGCCTGGAAGCCTAGAGGGGATGAATGTGTGGAGTCTCATTTTGTTTGACAAATTCTTATTAGAGTGATTACTAATCAGTAATAGACATGATGGTCAAAGAAACATTTTTATTTTACATTTTTCTCAAACTTCTGTTAGTGCATGCAATATGGCTTTAAAAACGAACGAACTGAAAAGGTTCCCAAAACTGACCGACACAGGAAAAATGCAGCAGTTTCATGTTTTGCCACTCTGCAAGAATCTCGGTCAGAGTAACAAGGTTAATGCGAAAAGCTTCCATTAGTAATTGCTAGTGTTTTCTACTTGCTTATAAATGAAAATGGCACCTGTTCATCCAACTTGTGCGTGTGCTAATTTCCCATGCCGATTTATGGGAATAGCTCTTCACAATTGTTTTCCTTGCACGTCAAATTGGTGAATGGATTTCTCCTTTAATTGATGAAATCCCACTTGATTTTTATGCTGTTTTAAACTGGACTGTACAGAACCCAAAGATATTTCTGGAAACAGGATTGCTTTTTGTGATTATTTCACTTGTTTTGAGAAGTGAGTTACAACTGTTCAGATAAAGAAGGAATGGGTGATGAGCTTAAACATAACTTCCATCTATCTTATTAATTGTAATTTAAATGTTTTATAAGACCTACTCTTCTCAATACCCTTGACTGATGAAGAATGGGTAGATGGTATGTATTATATTGTATTACAAGTATGACACAGACATTATTTTCAACAGTTTAGAGAAGTCTTTTTCTGACATTCTAGATTCCTTCTAAAGATGCCCATTTTACTCTCCTAACAATTATGAGTAATTTCCATTTTCTCAACAATTCTTTAAGAAAAGGACATGGGGGAGAACTTCTGATAAACCCCACCATATTTTGGGGTGTTCATGAGGTGTCCTGCAGATTTTCTTATCTGTTTTAGTGATGTGGCATGTGTGGTCTTGTTGAAAAGCCAATGTTCTGGTGTCTTTGTCACTTTTTTTTGTATAGCTTTTGTTGTTCTGTGTTATGATTTTGAACGTGGTTTAGTTACAGGAACTGTGGGATGCATGCTTATGGAAAAGAGAATAGATTAAACTATTAAGTATCCCTTGCCATCGTGTTTGTTTCTGTGTGTGTGGTATGAGGGCAAGAATAATTGCCAGTCCCAGTCAGAAGGGGCTACTGTTGGATTGAGCACCCAATAGGAAAATAAACCCTTCAATAGAAAAGGCATCTAAGAAATGGGACATTAACTAGAGGATTGGGGAAGCATGAGCAATTGGGAGAATGGGGGTAGGGTGGGACTGGCTTGGTGGTAGTTTAGGAGCTATCCATGAGATGATCTGAGTCTTTGGAGTATCCCAGGTTTAGGGAGAGACCAGGTTTCTTATCTTAACTGTATACAAGGAAAGCTCAATAAATACATTGTTTATCATTAAACTGCTGCCAGAGGCTGCATGGGTTCAGCAATGGAAACCAACTATGAAGTTGATTTAAATGTAGACAACACTGAGCAGGACTAAAAACGCATGGGGTACATTGGGCAAATACATTGATGGGAACCTATCACAAGGATAAGGCATCCTACATGCAAGCACCGAGTCTGCAGGCCCCCAGTCTTGCTTGCTCCTAGCTGAGAGGCCAGTGAGCAAGCCATAGAGGAAGTGTGAACCAAGTCCCCCATTGCCACAAAATCATGCAGTCAGGTTTCCCGTGTTCAGGGAAACTCGTAGAAGTCAGCCTGCCCAGAGTGCAATGGAGAGGTCCTGCCCTGGGAGAACCACCTTGGGGGAATAGCAATGGTCAGCCTACCCAGAGTGCAAGAGATAGGCCTGACTTTGGGAAAACCACTTTCTTGACTATTTGATTTCTTGATTCCTTGTGCAGGTTAGCTGAATAAAGGGTGCGAGTGCTGTCCTCCTCAGCCCTGGCACTTTTTAAGGTCATGGTGAGCCACAACATTGCATACATATTGAGCTGTGCCTTTTCTTAACCATTTCCAGTGGTTCCTGTTTCTTTATCAACCTTAAAAGTGTGGCAAACATCACAAAATGGGGCTCTAAACAGTTTACCCAGAATCCCTCTGTTGCCCCTCTCAGCCTGGCACATATGGTTAGTGTGGTCCCACCCTTCATGAAGGTGGACCAGGATGCTCTGCACCTCATCTGCATATAGATTTTCGGAGCATTCCAGGACTCATGGCAAGATGATTTGTTTCCGGTCATGAGTGGGGGCTAATCAGCACATGGGTCTTTTGTCTTGGGTTTCTGGAGTACACACACATACTGACCAGTGCTGTGCTATTGGGTCACTGTGCCTTGAAACTCTGACTCTGAAGCATAGCCCAATGAACTAAGTTGTAAGTCATGGCCCTTTGCCTTTGGACTAATACCATGCATAGTTTGCACTACTTGGAAGTAGGTGCCATAGTGCGGCTACAGTGCTAAAACTTTCAGCACTTCCAAAAGAAGGTAACCTATCAATTCTAGATAAACAAAGTTTCTAGGTATTATATGCAAATTGCCACAGCCATGTTTAATTTCAAGGCTATTGTTTTCAAATTTGTTAGTCTCTTCTATATATGTTCAAGGAGTGCAGGGTCTGACAGTAAGAAGAAGGGGAAAGGGCTTCCAGGGGAAAAAGTTAGGGGAGAAACAAAGAGCAAAGGGTCTACCTGACCCCCAAGATTTATTCTCCATGCTGTAGTAGTGGGAAAGGGACAAATTCTAGCCAAACAGTTAATTATTAGAGTCTATACTTTGACATTTATAACTTTTTTTTTTTTAATTTCCATATATAGAATCTAATTATTGAGGGAGGCCGCCTTCTAGTTGAGTAAATACAGTATATGGTCAGTTTTTCTTGGATAATTCTTTTTCTTCTGTGTAATAAATCCTCTTTGCCTGTCATACTGGATTCCTATGGTAGAGTGTTCTCAGGGTAAATGATATTTGAGGTTAGCCCCTTCTACAGAAAGGAGATATCCCATGGATGTATTTATGGTAACTTCCACAGAGGAAAATACAAAAATAAAAATGAATTCTTTGACAAAGACTCAACAAAATTTAGTCTTTTTATTTCAAAGGCATTTGCATGTTGAAATGCCTCACTCCATGTCTTTGTGCCGTAAGATTTGTGCAGCAAAGTACTTTTTGTTCACTTTGCACTGGGAGGCTGTTTGGGGTAATGGACTGAGAAAAGTGAGAGTTCAGTGCATTACGCCGTCTTGACATTTACACTCTGTAGAGTTGCCTGGACACCTAGATGAGGTGTACACATTTCTGCCCCCGTTGCCTTATATGGGGATATTGGCTGCCAGTTAACTGATCTTCGCTTGCTGGGAATTTGGCAGAGACTTGGGAATTACTTTTTGTTCCATCTACAGTCACATCTATAAATGGGTCTCAGAACATGTCTATATACTAGCTAGATTGGGACCTCAGTTGTTGTTTTAAAAAAGACAAGGTTGTAGAATAATTAGCAGAAATTATTAAACTAGAATTTGGCTTCTGTGCCACATCTTGTTACTTAAGTATGAGAATCAATTTTATACTTTGTATAATTCTGGTGAATATTCAGCTTGTGTGCAGCCCTGTCTCTGCAATGTGTCTGACACCCTTGTGGATTTTCTTCTGGGTTTAATGCAGGCATCTAAGGATCTATTCTTAGAAGCAGCCCTAGACTCATATAGAGTCCAACTTCCTTTGAACAGGATGTACGGGAGTGAGTATACAGGGTTCACCCATGTAGAGCTCCTTGGAAGGTCAGAACATTTAATACTTTTAACAACTTCCCTTGTCCACTGCTGTCTTCTCAGGCTTGTACAATCTTACAGTGAACTTTGGTGCAAGGTATAAGTGGAAGAGGATTGCAAAGATCCTTGCATATCCCCAGTCCTTTGTTATCCTGATGGTAGCCCTTTGTATTGAGTCATTTTTTTTTATCTCCCCCTCAGTCAGTTTCTAAGTTACCTGGATCTTTAATACTCCAGGAAGATGAGTGTTTCTCAACCGTTTAGATTCAAGGCATCCATCCCTCAGAAAAATGCTAGCTCTTAGCTTTCAAACATTTTTGACTCTGGGATACTAATAGAGCAATTCTTCTGTTGCAAAGAACTCAGAAAGACCACACAACAGGTCAGAGTGTTTCTGACCATATGGATTCCTGTTTGAAATCTCTGGGTTTACCTTGTGAATCCTATATATGCGTTTGCACTTTTGCATGGTATTCTGTGGCATCCTGGTTGAGAATCACTGTGGTAGAAAAAGCCTTTTTTTTTTAAAAAAAAAGGGAGTGTGACAGAGGTACTTATAAACAGAGGCAGGACTGGGAACTACTTTTTTTGATTGACTGGTTTTCAAGTTAATTATTTCCAAGGGATGGTAGAAGATGAAGTTTCAGGCTTTACTCCAAATGGCTATGTTTTGCTTTGTTTTCTTGTTTTTCTGTGTAAATATGACTCAAAGCTAAATTCTAGCCTTCAGTGTGTTTACTCCGCTCCTATTGATTTATCCCATTATAAGAAGCTTATCATATGCATCCTCAGGGGTAAGGATATCCAACTTGCCCATGCCTTGAGCTGTATCTGGACTGCAGGGCTGATGGCAGGGAATGACTGACTATAGGGCTGTGTTGGCACATTGCCCCTCCTGCGGGGTCTTGGATTCTGTGGCAGGGCCTGCCCTCGAATTCCCAAGCTGCCGGGAGCCCAGCGGACCCGAGGGAGCTGCTCTGTAGGCTGGATGCAACTGGGTGCAAGCTGTTTGACACCTGCTCTGGCATTGAAACACATTAGTGCAGAACAGGGAAACGCAGCTTGCTTTAGTTTTGTTTTGTTTATATTGTCTCCTTTGACTTTAGACTTTTATATAACCCTCATCAAGAAAGCATCCTTGTTCAGCAAAGGCACGTCCACATGTTTGTAAAGTTAGGCACATTGTAAAAGGGGTGGGGGGGGGGCAGCCAGTCCTTTTGAGTAGCTTCAGCTCTGAGGAGGCTGCTGCTAAGGGAGTGGCTCACTGGGAATTTAAAAGCCCCAGCAAGAGCAGCAAACTCTAAGTGAATAGCTGTGAGCCAGAGGCAGGCAGTGGGAGTACTTGCGGGGGCATGGCAACTGGCCCATGGGGGTGGGATTCCCACGGGCTGGGAATTTTGGCAGTGAGGAAGCAGTGGCCATTTAATATTAATTTAATATTGCCATTTTTCCCCCACTGCCAAATTCCCGTGCTCTTCCCCTGGCACAGATCAGGGCCAAGCCACACCTACTTCCCCTCACATGGCTGAATTGGGGCTGGGCCATGTCCCCTTCTTCTCCCTGTGTGGAAGGATGGAAAAAAAACTGGGAAAAAACAAGGAAAAACAAACCTGTAAAAAGCATAATAGAGCAAACAAGGTGCAGGCAATTTAGCTAGTACCAATTACCCGACAGTTTTTTTTAAAGTCAATGTGACATGATCATCTCTATATTATTCATGTAGTAAAAATGAAATCTTTCTTTCTTCAGTTTCCGATTATCAAAGTTGCAGTGAAGTTGGTTGTTCACCTCCCCCAATTTCCTGCCAAGGTTCATAGAAAGCAGCAGCTTCTCGGCTCACTGTGCCCTTTTTTCCCCTTGTGCTAGGACATCAGTTGTACTTGGTTATCAGCTCAAGCATTTAAAATGTAGATAGATGCGGTGTAACCCTCCTTTAAATATGAGGCAAAGGTGGCATTTGTGTCGCATGGGGAGGGAGGATGGATGAAAACGTTAAAGGTGGATTATGGAAAAGGAAGAGAAGGTGAAGAGAGCTGCTTGGGAAAGGAAACAACTGGAGCCAAGCAAAAGGAGAAAAGAAATCTTGACACTTGGGATGTTTGGCTTTGAGAAGCAAATAAGGCAGATAAATTGGCCCAGGTTTCCTGTTCTAAATAGGTTAAAATAATTAATTGGAAAAGAACTTTTTTTTTCAAGGAAAAAGAGAATTTCACAAGATAAAATGATTCAGACCTCTTACAAATAAGTGGTGTTGTTGCACTCGCCACTCTTAACGGTGGCAGAACAGAGGGAAGGAGGGATCAAAAACATTGAAGTAACAAAAGTTTTCTTTTAAAATGTGAGGGATTTTTGGAGCGTGTTTTTTGAAGATTAGTTCTTCTTGAAGACTTGGGAACCTCCCACCAAGGATGCATCCATAGTATAGCAGCTTTGCTGGAGTAGCTATCACTCCAGCAAGCACCTTTTTCATGTACTCCTATCTGCCCAGTTCGTACTTTGTTCTAACAGTCTCCTTTATTCACTTGCCCAAACCTAGGAGGCCAGCATAGTAGTAAAACCCCTCTGGTTTAGTTACCTTCTTTACTAGCTGAGCTTGCTTTCATTTAGCTACTAATATGACAGAGTTTTTCACTTGTAAATGGTGTGGTTGTGGTACATTCATGGATCAGCTACAGAACATCTTTGTCTGCTAGTTACTTGACTCAGTGTTTGAATGGAAGTGTAGAACGCAGTTTAAATGCAGGATGTTATGGAATAATCTCTTTAACATCAATGCTACAAATGAATATCTAGCCCATGGGTTGGCAACATTTCTGGGCAGAGTGCCAAATAAACCTCCCACAACCTGAATTTGTAAGATGTTGGTGTGCCTGGAGTGGCTCTGCAGACCCCCGTGCAGCTGCTTGCAGCCTCTGATTGCCAGCCACAGCCCGCCTAGGGAGGCTGCAAGCCGCAGCACCAGGGTCTGCAGAGCCCTGGCCGGGTTCATTGCCAGTGGCAGATGCACGCATGCCTCCAGACTGATGGTGCGGAAGGGGCCAGGGCTGAACTACCACCAGGCACCAGCATGACTCTCCTGCCATCCACCCTGAAGTGAGCATGCCAAGCAGAATGCCTTGTGTCACTGGCACACGTGCCGAGAGTTGCCTACCCCTGATCTAGCCCTTGGATGTTGCACGCTTGAAACTGGAGCATGCTGATACTTTTCAGTGTTAGGAGCTACTGTTACAGGTCTGAATTCCAGAACACGTAGATGGACCGCAACAGACTTAGTCATTTTCAACTAGGATGTCATAAGATCCTTTTAGGAGTCCCATACAATATTAGCACTATTAAGTGTGCAAACATCTACACGATTCACAAGATAAATCCAGATGTTTCCAAGAGGCATCCATCAGAAATGTTCTGATTTGTGATCTTTGAGTGCTTTGCAGCAGAAGACTTCCTTGCTCTGTTTTTTTGTGGGTTTTTTTGTTTTTTTTTTTGCAGTGAAAAAAATGAGTGAAACCTAAGAGCTGCCATTCCTGAGGGTTGCCTTGAATCCAACGAAGTTGAGAACCACTGCTCTAGAAGTTTGTTGAGTCTCTAATATTTTATGAAGCAGGAGATGCCCCTTCTGTGTGTGCAACACAGTGGGGTTCCAGTCTCATAAAGAGCCTCAAATGCTACCATGATACAAACATAAGTAACAAGTACTGTATTAGTAGAAAAATAATTGTTATGCTTCCCTTCTGCCATGCTGGTACAGTATCAGCCGTGGGGCAATTTGATTTAAAAAAAAAAAAAA
>JAGPOW010001338.1:73876091-73897681 GCA_030014935.1 Caiman crocodilus | reverse complement strand
TTTTTTTTTTTAAATCAAAACAGTACAATTCTGGAAAATATCTACCAACTCTTACTGATGACAATGCAGAAGATGGCTTGCTAATAATACAGTTGTTGCATTTCTGCAGCCTGTGTTGATTTGCTGCTGTTCCAAATAAAACATTCTGTATTACAGTGCCCAAGGGCTTGACACAGAAGTGACATCTGGCAGGTCCATACTTGATTATGGTGACTCAAAACACGAAGACTGGGTGAGTGGGGAGGGAAGGTTTTGTGACATCAGCTCAGTACCATGCTTTTTTTGCAGTCACTTCATAATGCAGACAGCTTAGTTAATGCAGTATGAGAGTCATACCATGTGTCTATGATGCACTGGTAAGTGGTAGCTTCCTTTGACGCGAGTAACCAAGCTTTTTTTCCTCTCAAGCCAGGCTGGCGGGTTGAAAAAATAAATTAAAAAAAACCTTTTTATTTAGCCTTTGGATCTCATCCTGTTTCTGTAGAAATCAATGAGATTTTTTTTTGGTATTAGGACTTCTGCAGGAGCAGCATTGGAGCTGTGTGAGACTAATGAGGCTATTTCATTGCATCCTGTGTACTTTCTTTTGTCTCTCCTTTGGAAGCCTGTCTTTTCTTCACATTAAAGGCGGGGGGGGGAAGGGGGAACGGGACATGTGTTGATCTTAAGAAATGTTGGTTGTCAGCTTCTCTTGGGGAGAAAAAGTCTGCTTCAATGGGGAAATAGCTGTAATAATCTTGCGATTTCCTGCAGTTGTACTAAAAGGAAATGTTCCTTCTTAATCTTTTGGAGGAAGAGGTTCTATATGTTCTGAAGGGAAACTAGCTACATGTTTGTATTTTTACTTTTAACCTTTCTCCACCCCCTTCTGTGCTACTGGAATAATTTTTTTTGCAAACTGCAGCCAATTTTGATACAACTGAAGGTGGGACAGTTTGTTTATTGTATTCTGTGCAAATTCAGAATACTCATGGAAGGAGGAGGGACAGAATTTTTTTTCAATGTTTCCTTGTCTTTCTCTTAAAATGGCCCAGATGCTGCTGTGATATCAGCTGTTACTCTTGTGGGATGAGAAGTCACTTATGAATGAAGTCACTTACTATGAAGATGTTTTCTGAGATTTGTATTGCATACACCCCCCCATGCACCCCCACCAATATACAAAACTAAGAATTTATTCTTGAGTTATTTTGCAATCCCATCTACATCCACTATGCAAATACATATTGTGACAAAAACATTTTTTGCAATAAAGCAAAAATGATATACTATATAACCTCATAAATCCAGCATGCTCAGGACCAAGTACCTGCCAGAAATTTGCAAATTCCAGTTTTTTGAAACTAGAGGTGGGGGGGGGAGAAGGGCAGGGGTAGCGGCAGCTGCATGCAGAAACTTCCCCCCCACCGCTCTGGGACCGGCTGCCGCTACTCCCCAATGTAGTGGGATTTTTTAAAAGTGCGGGATTTTCAAGAATGGCGGATTATTGAAATCCGGAGTTAGGAGGTTATACTGTAGTAGGTTTTTGACTTTTGGTGTTTGACTGTTAGTGTATGATTTGGGTTTTTTCTGGTTCTAAGATGGTAACCCCCCTTCCCAAAAGGAGTATTTCTGGGGGGCAAGAGGAAGGACTTCCAGTGGCAAGGGTTAGGGGGCGGGACTTCCAATCCCAAGATAGCAACAAGGGGTGGGGCTACTGTCAAGGGACAGGGCTACCCATGCAGCCCTTGACAGCTCACCTAAACTTGTTAAGCGGCCCTCCACCCAAAATAATTGTTCGCCCCTGGTTTAGTGGGTTTGGTAGATTGATTTTTTTTCCTTGTTGATTTGGAGTTAAGTTAACCCTATATTTTTAGTGTGATGTTGGAAATAAATAAGCTTACTTAAAATATTAAGTAGGAATCTGAGCTCCCTGAACACGGTTTGTTAGTTTGCTATATGAAGCATTTGGATCTGGAAGCACGTGTTGTGTTATTTTAGTATGGTGACATAAAGCTTCTCAGATTTTTTCTACTTTTCTATTGGAAAATGCTGATTTTTTTTTTTTGTCAAAATTTAAACCTTACTTGGGGCTGTTGAGATATAGATATAGATATATTTTTTTGACAAGCTTCCATTTGAATTTATACAGGCTTCCCTGCTGGAAATGGCTGAAGTGCTATGAAAATTGGGCACTTATTTTAAAAAGTGTTTTTAAAGTTGGACACCTGAAATCAGTAGTAAATAAAAAATTTGGCCAGAATGCTTGTCTACCCTCTCCCCCCCCACACACACACACAAACCAAAAATGACTGTTTGAATTCACACCTTTAGTTTCTTTGGTGTAAATCTATGCTGATGCTCTTATTTTGAGAGTGTTTTGTAGTGAAACACTTGCCTTCACAATATGATGTTCTGAACGTGCAGTAAGAGTCTATGCACAGGCTTGCATCCAGATCAGTAAAGGTACAAATGAATACAAGTTCCAGTGTTTGGGTCTAGCTGATGCATGGACAGGTCCTGGCACTAGGTTTTACCCACTCTCCCCTCCCGGTTAAAAGCGCGTCTTTTTTACCACTTTACTCTTCATTCCATCCAGGAAAAGCACACGCCAACTGCACGTGCCTCCTCAGCCTGATGAAGAGTAATTATACCCAAAAGCTTGCAAAGAAGCATTTTACTACTATTTGAGTTGGTCTAATAAAAGATATCAGATTTACCCAAAGAACTTTGCCTATGTCCTTAGACCAGAGGTGGGCGAAATGCAGCCCGTGGGCTGGATGCGGGCCTGCCAGGCCATTTTATCCAGCCCGCAGGCCCCTGAAAAGTTTAGAAAATTGATATTATCTGCTTTTGGCTGCCTGTCATATGGCCCTGGATGGCATCCCAAAACTCAGTAAATGGCCCTCCGCCCAAAATAATTGCTCACCCCTGCTTTAGACCAACATGGCTACAACCTACACCCATCTCTTTTTGCAACTTCTGTATAAGGAAAATACCCCTAAGATAAGCATGAATGAGGATTAGTGGATTGACCTTAAAAAGTGAGCAAAGGGATACGTCAGGCTCATTAAAAGGAAAAACTGAGTGAAATGACCTATCCTTTTGATAAATGAGTAGTCAGCTGTGCCTAGTAAACAGTCTGGGCCACTAGTTACCATGGCAGCATTAAGTGGCATTTAGTAACAATGCATGCCTAACCTCGTTTAGCTCTGCCTGGTACGCGGAGACTACTCGCATCCGCCAGACTATTCCAGAGCAGGCATGTGTGTGCGCTTTTAAAGCTGCAGGATTGGTGTCATTGCAAAAACAAAGTTTGGTGTTTCCTTTTTTCCCCCGCGCCCCCTCCCCCTTTTTCTTTTCACGCTTTTTACTTTATGGATTGGAGGGAGATGAGGGTCAAGGAAGGTTCAAGTGGGGGGAAAGGCCATTAGCCACGTTACAGCTGCTGTTTCTGCAACAAGCAGAATTTAAGATGCTGTTTTACATGCATCTGCATGAGTATGCAGATGAGAAGCAGCAGGCACTCTCTTTTTTGCAATGAGACGTGTGAAGGGAGGTATAAATTAGATGCACATCATTCATTTAAATAATTCTGAACTTTTGAGGAAAGCTGCTTTGAATTTGGATTTCTGTCTGCTGTCACAGGAATGAAGCAAACAACACTTTTGCTGTCCAGTTGAGCATCATGCTATATCTTAATAGAAAGCAATTTGCATAATTTGCATGCCCAGTTTAGTTAATTTATCATTCTTTATGCTTTATTTTTAATTTTATTTTTAGGCATATTATTTTCCTATTAACTCATTTTTAAGCAAAATAAAAATGTCAGAGCATTGACCAGTCAATACTGACTGGGTTGGACTCTGGGACTGTAAATGAAAATAAGGTATTAAAATCTTTCCTTCCCCCCAGTTTCAAAATGACATTCTTATGATCCTTCAGCAGTCTTTCTTTGTAACTTTTTTTCTTGGCTGTGGTGAGGTTTGTGGAATTTTATTTGTTTTTAAATATTTGTGACTTAAAAGGAAATGGCGAGTTTAAATCATGTAATTTATAAAATGATTTTTGTCGATATTTCATTGTATTTGAGATGCTTTTGGAGCATGCATTCAGTATCCAGGTGTCATTAGCACATTGACTTTTTGAACTGCGGTATGGTGAGAGTCTCCTGCATTTTGCAGGAAGTTCACGTGGATATACCCAAGGTTTATACCAAATGCAGTATTGCCCATGCCACGGCCTTGTCCAAAGCTCATTGAAGTAGAAAAGAATCTTTCCCTCGGTTTCACGCTCTCTGTTGCAAAGAACTGAATTAGTGTACAGTACTCTGATATAAATACACATAATGTAGCAGAAGGCTAAATGCTCCATCACTTTAAATAATTTTGTTTCATTTTCTTTTGGTTCAATATCTGCAGTAGTTTGTCCAACAGAATTATGATTGCTGATCTTTCAGAGAAGAAAAGAACCCGTGTTTTTCTGGGAGTCCATTTCTGCATGCCAACTTCTCAGTTTAAAATCCCCTATTTCCAATATTCTGTTATTTCTGTCACAGCAGAGTTGAGTAGGAAGAGATCCATAATGCTTTTCATGTTAATAAAAACCCATCATTATTTTAAATACTTAGCGATTACATACTTTTCAGTGTTACCTTATTGCTGAAGCTGTTGTGTGTTGCATATGTCCTCTTTTGTAGCAAAATGTTAATTTGAACAACCCACTGGTGCTCGATCTAATTGACTCATGCCACAGAAAAGAGTAACATGATACCCAAGATCGCCCTTAGAACAATCTACTTACATTCTTTAGATATCAGTGCAGTCATTAAATGTTGTCCCACCACGTTTCCCACTGCAGGAAAACCCAAGCCATTTGTCACGTGGGAATCATTCTGAAGATGTTTACTGGAAACCCGAACCATTGCAGATATATGTTAAAGAAAATTCATTGATCACCTGTTCTTGATAACATAACCAATACAGGGAGAATAGGCTAAGAGAGGAATTTAAGGTCCTCCTTTCAGTGTTTGCCTATATGGATACCCTTACGGGTGCACTTGTACCTCAAGTGCTCAGATTGAGACTTTTGCCTTAGCAATCCCCATAGGATGCACTGTCCGTGGACAGTGCCCATTTTATCAGAGCCCGGGCTATTTCCACAGTATCTCTTTATAGTATATCCATAACTGATGCCTTCAAAGCAGCAGCCTGGAACTTGATGCATATTTTTACCAAGCACTATACCACTTCTAAAGTGTCTTGGGCAAATTCTGCAATTGGTAAGTCCTTCAGTTGCTTTTTTTCTAGGTGACTCTGAGACCGCTTTCAGTGGAAATACTATCCCTTCTGTGATGCACAAGAGGGGCAGAACCATGACATACCCTGTGGGTACTGCTAAGGCAAAAAATCTCTACTTGAGCATGTGAAAAATGGCACCCCCTGTCCTGTACAGTGAAGGTGCACATATGAACATCTTCATTCTCCTCGCTGGTAAATAACTTTTTCCCAGCTTCTAAAAGCTTAGCAAGTGGGATGGTAGAAAAACCATGAAAAACTTTCTTTTTTGTATCAGTGCTTATGTTTTTTGACTTCTATAATTGCATGTAGAGATGGTTAGCCCAAGCTTAAGGACTCTACCTTCAAGACAGCTGTTTTTCAATAAATTACAAATTACTGCAGAAAGAGAGAGAGAGAAGGCTCTGATTACTTCATGTGAGCACCTGCAGTATGCCAATTTAATACAAACCACACTACTTAAATTGTGCACCTTGTGCACTATTAGACGCATCTTCCTTCATTACAATATAGATTACCAAGTGATGCGTCTTTATAATTGCTGGCATGTTCTAGTCAATACACTGAGGGTCCCAGAAGCATTACTACAATTCTTGCATAGCACTTCCTTCCCATGACATTTCATGTCTGTTCTGTCGTGTTGATGAAAGGCAACATCTATTTGTTTTAAACTTTTAATGCATCAGTACCAATTATTAAAAAAAATCAAATAAAGCTCAGCAGACCTTTCAAATGGACACACATTAAACACCATTTAAAATGGCATGAGTTTATATCTCTCCCTGAATAATCAAAAGTAACACCTTCTAATTATCAAATGTTTTTTAAAAACTCTGATTATCTAAAGGAGTTAAACATGTTGGGGATAGGTATATGCAAGAAAAGGATGTATTCTCTTGAGTTTGATAATTTTGATGACATTCTGCAAGTGGTTTGAAATTTGCCTTGTATTTTTGTTCTACCTTATCCTCTCTGAAACAAACAAATCTATTATCTTTAATACAAAACAAGAGCTAACAGATTTTTTTAAGCACACAGTTACTGTTTTAACATACAGTTATGCCAGTCTGGTGGCTTAGCTGTGAGACTTGGGTCTGGAGTAGGAAAGATGTCACAACCTCTCATGTGCATTAGTTAGCTTTTTGGGGATGGGGAAAGCTTGTGTAACATCTGTATGCGCTATGCTCTGACTAATGGGAACCTCTGACTGCTTTCCTTAGGGGAGAGGGCGACATACCTAGTGCATCCGTAATGGTAAATTTTGAAGACAAAAATCAGTTGGTTGTATTTAGTAAAAATACTAATGTGCTGGTGTTCAGCATGCATCTGAAGGTATAAGAATTTTCTGGGTGTTCAGGAGAATGCCCCAGGGATTAACCTTGAATGCAAATTATAACAGAAGAGAAAATTTGGCCTTTTTGAAGCCTCGTCTTGCTTATGATCTAAGCCTGGGAGCTGCTGATTCCTATTCCATATTTATTTCTCCAACTGCCCAATGAATGGTGAAAAATTTGATCTAAGAGCCAATGGGGAAGGATCTGAGTGGGAGAGAGGGATGGTATTGATGGGAATAGTGAGGAAAATACTTTTGAGAATCTGATACTGAAGTGAGATGAGAAGAATCTCCTAAGGTAACTATTGAGCTTCACCTCATTCTTCTTTTCATGATAAAACACTGGTAAACAACACTTTAGGACAGGGTTATCCAAATCTTAAGCAGCTGGGAGCCACCCAGTCCTCAGACAGCACCAGCAGGGACCACACACCATGCAAGCTGTACTAGGGTGAGCCGCAAGGCCCCTAGGCCACATGCCACGTGCATGCCCTCTTGCTATATATCATGCACCTGCCTTGGGTACTCTCCCCCTTCCCCACGCTGTTGCACTGGGCAACTATGCAGCTCTGGCCTTACTCTCGACTTCCTGTACCGTACCAGACTGCACCACCCTGCACCCTGGGGCAGGGAGAAGAAGCCTGGAAATCCTACCTGATGAGGGGGGAAGAGTGGCTGGGCAGGAGTTTAGGCACTGCAACTCAACCCCTTGGAGGCTGCATGCAACCTGTAGGCTGCCAGTTGGACAGCCCTGACTTCAGGATGTGATTGCAGCTTATACATGTGCCTGTTCTAAAGTTGTTTTTGGTTTTGTTTTTAAAATTTCATTTCAAGGACCAAATCAGTTCTGAATTCTGTTGGGCAAAGCTCAATACTTAAGTTATAAATGTTAACAAGAGTAGAGCTTAGTTGTTCAAGTGTGTGTGTGTGTGTGTGTGTGTGTGTGTGTGGCTCTACCACCAGGAAACTATTCTCCCTCCCAGATCCAGTCTTGGGTCTTAGTCTTGGGCTTCAGAGGCTCCCCAAATCCATGGAAGGCTTCCTGCATGCAAGTGCCAAGCCTGGAGTCTTGGATGTGGATGTCTTACTTGCGGGCCAAGCGGGGGAGATAGGTAAGCGCAGCTTAGCTGAGTAAAGTATATACCAGTTGCACTCAGTCCCCACTCTTTCAGGTCATGGTGAGCCATGACAGTTGCATAATTTTGACTTCCTTTTCATTCCTATGGCTGAACTGTGTCCTTTCCTTTTCCTAAGGATTCCTGTTTCTTCACTAGCCTTAAATGTTTGGCAAGTATCACCAAGTTGAGGCCCCAGTTCACCCATTATCCCTCTGTGACCCCCTCTCCTAGCACATTGCATATGGTTAGTGTGGCCTCACACTCCATGAGGTGGAACTGGACCAGGTTACCATGCACCTTATCTGCATATCAATTTTTGGAGGATCCCAGAACTCGTGACAAGAACATCCTGTTCCAATCCTGAATGGGGTTCTGTTCAGCACGTAGAGCTGTTTGTGGTGGGAGACGGAGATTTGGAGTACATGCACATACTGATTAGTGCTGAGCTGTGGGGTCACCATGGCTTGAAACACCGTTGACTCTGCTGGGGCTCAGACCAATGAACTACATGGCAAATCATAAGCTTTTTTGCTTTGGGTTAATATAAAGCATAGTGTGTATTGCTTCTCAGCCTCTTGAAAGTTCAGGTCAGGTATGCTATGCTTGCTTGGCAACAGAAACACTGACCATGGAGGTGGTCTTGTTAGCCACACCAGGGCAGACTGCCCTCTTGGCATGGGGATAGTACCTGCCAAGGTGATTTATACTAACACTAACACACACACTTAGCTGCTGAAGTGTGAAGGTCTTGGCTTTAAACCCACTTTATGGACTTTTCTTTAGCTTGCCTTGGGGCCTTATGGCTAAGGGCAAGCAAAACTTGGGGGCATCTGAACCCCAAGCCTCTGGGCACGGGCCTGCAAGTAGGATGCCTGCAAAGGTGATGGGACCATCTGAAGCCTAGGATGGAGGTGGAGGATTTTTGTCGGTTGTAGAGCCACTTATGGTTCTGGACTCTTGGATTTGGAATTAGTTTTGACTAATTTGGCCTGGAATGCATAATTTTTGTTTTAAAAAGTTTGTACAATATATAAGAAGATACAAGAGTGTTGCTTAAAAGTATGTTTGTGGAATACCCTTGCTAAAACTTGTAGCAGTTTCAAAAAACAAACATTAATTTTGGTTGAACTAAGTCATTGGGGACCCATGGTAATTTGCCTTTATGCAATTGGCTACCAGAATGTTTATTTCACAGTGAGTGTGTTCAAATGTCTCTCACTTCCATGTGCTCAGGGAGCGACGGTTCTGACACTAAGCAGTGGGGGAAGCTACCTGGTGGTTGTTTTCCCCCCGCCCCCTCCCCATCTTTTTCTTGCTGTAGCAGTGGGAGGAAGATGAATTCAAGGTAGATTTTCAGTAATTAGATTCTATACCTGGAAAATTTATAATTTTCCATATAGAGTCTAATTACTGGGGAGCTACTTTGTATTCAGGCCTGTCTTATATTTGAATAAATACAGTAAATTTTTCTCTGGCTGGAAATCACTTGCGTCTATTTCATTTCTTAAGTAGGGGTACAGGGGGAGAAAACAAGAGGAATGACAGGTTCTCAAATTGTTGAACTCATACCTACGTGCCTGGGTCACAGAAAAAGTTTTTCAGCTTCTCATTCTGTGTAGCCACGTATAGGGCGTTACTGGCATCTCAGTGGTCAGTGAAGAAACAGAGGAGTTAATTTTTGTCAGAGTGTGTCCCTACCTCTTTCTTACCTTAGAAGTCTAAGCAGTGATCCTCTTTATTTTTTATTGTTTTTATTTAAATGCAATACAAAAATAAAAAATACATACTATACATGTTGACCTAAACTATGTGCACGTGTGTCACAAAAAATAATAAAGGGGAAGAGAAGGAAAAGAATAAACAGGAGGGAAGATGGAGGGGTAGAAGAAGAAAAGAGAAGTATACAAGGAGTAATAATTTAGTTACTGAAATTTTCTAAGACCTCTTTCCAAATTGCACCAAACATTTCAAAGCAATTGAGCCTGCTAAACATGACTCTTTTTGTAGATGTCAGCTATGCCAAAGAGGATGGAGCTAGACTGTTTACAGTGATGGCTGATGACAGAACAAGGAGCAACAGTCTCAACTTGCAGCAAGGGAAGTTTAGGTTAGATATTAGGAATAATTTGCTTGCTAGGAGGCTAGTAAAACACTGGAGCAGGTTACCCAGAGAGGTGGTGGAAGCTCCATCCTTGGAGTTTTTGAGAGCCGGCTAGACAAAGCTTTGGCTGGGATGCTCTAGTTGGGGACAGTCCTGCTTTGAGCAGAGGATTGGACTAGATGACCTCCTGAGGTCCCTTCCAGCCCTAATTTCCTATGTGGCATCTCATTGTACCTGATTTTAATCTTTCCAGGTGTTCCACTTTTCTTATATAGTATTATAATTTTCCATGTCACTTTATAAGGTCCATTCTAAGTTAGCAGTCTGGGAAGGATTTAGTTTTCATTCTTTAGGACTATATCCAGAAGCATACACATTTGCCAAAGTTATCAGTGCTATGTTCAAAACTGTGTTAACTAGTCTCATAATTTCTTTCCAGAAAGAATTGATAATGAGACACGACCAAAACATGGCCAGTAGAGCTTGGTTACATCTCCAATATGCGTCTACCAGCAATATATTCAGGTTTTTTTTTTAGTTTAGTGGGAGCCCAGTGCAGAGAAAAGTTACCTTTTGTCATAGAAGATGAAGCCTAAGTCCAATTGTTGATGCTTGAATATTGTGAATTCCTGATTTTTGCTTTTTTTTAAAAATTTTTTCCCCCATTGGGATTCTGTCATCTGAATACCTAGGTCTTATTCCACTTCAGTCTTAAATAGTCTGCATCAGGTCTGTCATTTAACATTATATAGTCATAGAGTGATGATGGCACACACAGATGGAAACAGATTTCAAGCCAAAAAATAATAACCTGAAATATTCACTTGACTTAAAGCCTCAGGTCCAAACTGATTTTCTAATACTTTATATAACTGCATATTGCCTTTCAGCTGTTTTCAAAAGATCAAATTCATCGCAGTTCAGAAAAGGATTTAATATGATTTCCTACTATAAGCTGTACTACATGTAGAATACCCCGATCTGTCTAAATTCTCCACGTCAGTCTGTGGGAACTTCTCATAATCCTTCCAAAAAGACATCATCAAAAACAGAACCCTTACAGTGTAACAAAGGATGAAACTTCAGTAATTTTGCCAACAACCTTAGAAAAAATGTGTACAGTTCTGAGAGTTAAACTGTGATAAGTAAAGCTCTTGATGGTGGATAATGAAAGGGGAACATAAGTGCCTGTTCAGTTTCCACCCATACAGAAGAGTTATCAGTTATATCCATCATCCAGTACATAGCCAGACTTGCACAGAAAGCATTGTGATATAGTCAGAGGTTTGAAAGATGAAATCCTCCCATTTTATATTGGAAATTGCATCTTTTTTTTTTTAAATTAGAGTCCTTTCATCCTCTTTCCATAGAAACCTGTTGTCCTCTTCAACCGATTTAAATTTATTTCAAATTTGGCACATGTAATATGAATAAGTTCAGTATTAACTGTGATAGAAACTATTTCAAATCTGCATTCAGCTGACAATCAGCACGTTAATTTTCTTCAATGACACAAGTATGTGCTTGCTGCAATCATGTGCATAGAAGTTTGCCATCAGAAACTCCGTATTTCAAATGTCACAGTAATAGCTGGATTGTCGGGTGAGCCATTATTTCAAAGTGTATGACGTCTAAAGCCAAATGCTCTTGTCTTTGCATTCATCCTGTAAAATGTATCCTGGAATAGAGCAGACTTGGGAAACTATTGAATCCTTCACAAAATGAACTACTATAAATGTCAGTATAAGACACATCTCTGCCTTTCTTTTGGAAATGCATTAAACTTTAATGCCAGGTATGAGAGCGATAGGAAAAACATTCACTGCTGCTTTACTTGCATTTCCCTGTAAACTTTGTTTACTCTTTGGTGTCAGGAAATTCATTGCAATGTCTCCACGCTGAGGCATCTGCCGTATCCTTAACCTGCTGCATGCCGGCTGCCTTATGCAACTGATCTCTCAGGCTGATTGTCTAAGAAAGTTTCTGGTTTTAAACTTTAGTGACTTGATGGATATATAATGTCATTTGAGAGAACCATTTCTATACTTTATGAATCTTTAGGTTGAGCATTCAAAATAAAATGCTAACTAATCTTGTTGTTCTCTTTCTCAAAGCTTGTACAATGAGGATAGAAATTTACTTCGTATCAGGGAGAGAGAGAGACGGAATCAGGAGGCCCTTCAGGAAAGAAACACCTTCCCCGAAAATATTCCCCTCTTCGCAGAACCATACAAGGTAATAGTAATGTAGCATATTGTTGAGAGGTGGTGAGGTGGTGGGTAGTTGTGACCTCTGTGTACGATGTAATGTGGTAGAGTACAATGTAATATGTGTACAACAGGACTGCATTTGCATTGCAGCTCCCAAAATATGCATTTAAGACTGTGGTTTCATTTTGCAGGTTATTAAAGTATTAAACTTGGAGATTGCTCCGTGTCATATCGGGCACATCTGCCTTTTTTCCAGAAGCTAGTGGGTGGACACTTATAACCCACTTGGCCTGCCCATCCATCAGTAACCTGCAGCTTGAAACCATGCTACGGCTAAAGGCCCACCTGCAACCTTTACTCGTGCTGGTTAGCACTTGTGTGAAAGCAATCCCTTTCACAGCAGTGAGATATGTACATGAACAAGGGTTGCCTAAACCGATCATAAAATGGTGTTAAGGTGGTGGTTTATTGAAAATTAAGACTTTTTCTCTTCCCCCTTGAACCTGGATTTGATATGATTTTTTGGCACTTGTATTTTCTTTTCTCATCGCTTCTGTTTCAGACAAACAAAGAAGATGAATTGTCCAATCGAATTCAGAACATGTTGGGCAATTATGAAGAGGTGAAGGAGCTCATTAGCAACAGATCCCATCAGAATCTCATAGGGATACCCAAAAATGTTGCTTCTTTGATCCCCCAAGGAAAGCCTGATCGCCCATCCTTTCTTGAAAAGACCAGCAGTACATTAACACCTTCATTCCAGCATCGCATCTGCCACCAACCTATGGGACCCCTGGTCTGGGCTCCTTCTCCAGTTAGCAATTCCATCCACTACCAAAAGACACAGTTAAGAACAGAGCCAGCCTCCAGTTTGCACACCAAAAGCCACAACTTATCCAACAGTTGGAGCCAAGGTCAAGAATACAGTCGCGGTGGACAGGAAGGCCACAATGGCACTCGCCACAAGAAAAATGAAAGGCGTGTTGATAAAGGTACCACTAATGAACTGCAAGGCTCCCTTTTGGAACTGTCTCCCTTGCTGTCCTCTTTGTCTTCTCCGGTGGCACCCCTGTCACCCCTACATTCCAGCCAGCATGTCAATTCCAGGTCGCAGAATAGCAGCAAAAGTCATGGGCAGTCCTGCAGTCAAATGCAATCTCCTCAGGACCTAATGGCAGGATCACATGATAGTGAAAATCGGGATTGTTCAGCCATTAACTTGGCTGGTGCCACCCAACCTTCCTCTCAGACATTTCCCCCTTCCTTGCCATCCAAAACTAGTGTAATGCAACAGAAACCTACTGCATACGTCAGACCAATGGATGGCCAAGATCAGGCACCAAATGAGTCGCCAGAGCTCAAGGCACTTCCAGAGGAGTACCATGGAGAGGCCTACGAGAAAATGTCAGATCTAAAAACAAATGTCAAGGCCAAGCTATCCAAATTGAAAATCGAGTCTGAACCCATTGAGGTTAGTGCAATTACTCTTCTCCTGCTGCCAATGGAGTAACTTAAGCTGAAGGGCAGAATGTGGAGGGAGAGGGGCTGGTTGAAGGGCCCCTTGGCGTGCACTTTTTATTACCTTGTGGGAGACCTAGAATCTGGTTGTTGCCGTCTTGGGCGGTGACTGTGGGTTGCTAGAGAGAAGGTGGTGTCGATTGGTTTGTCAGTGCTTTGTAGCAGATTTGGGGGAGGGCAGATATAATCCTTCTACTATAAACTTCTGTGGTAGAAGGCAGCTTTCTAAACAGAAATTGAGATGACGACTGCATTTTCTGATCCATTGTGCTGAGGGTGCTTGTATCCCAGGTGTATGTTGGAAGAGGAGAGGAAGGGAAAGAGTTTTTAAATAGCCTGAGTCCTTCAGTACAGAGAACAAAACTTCAGTGGGTAATCAGACATAGCAATTAATAATTATATTACATTTATAAATTGAAGTTTCCAAAATTACTCAATCCTCTTAGCTACTTTAGACAATCTCAGGCATGTACTTTCTGGTATGTATATAAACAAAAGCTTTTTCTACTGGGCAGGAGGAGGGGTGTTAGTCTGATTGTGTTTTTTTCTAATGTATTTTTACTTGCTTATGTTGCAGATGCTCCCCTTCTTCCCTAGTCAGTTTTTGTTAAGTAAAAGATTTTATTAGGGTCCAGATAAACTTGCCTTTAAAGATGTCTCTCTTCATTCACAGTGCCCTCTTACTCCTTTTAATCAGCAATTATTTTCCAGGATAAGACTGAACCACATAAACTATAGCCGCATTTAGGGTTGGGTAAAAAGCCCACAAGCTTAAGGCTCCTGAAGTCCCCTGCTTTACTAAGTTCTTCTGTGCCCCAGGCCACAGAGCTCATGAGGAGGTATTTTGCATCTTCACGTGTTAGAAGTAAGAATGCACAGAAGCTGACTACCGGAAAACTGAAGAAAGCATGCTGAAACTATATAGGCAGTCTATAACAGTGTCCATGAAACGCTGAGTAGAAGTAAATGGCCAGTTCTTCTCTCCTTTCGTTTTGAAAGAGAACTGGAAACTGAGTGAATAGGAAGGTTTCTCTAAAAGTCCGAAAAGCCAGTGTCACAGCAGGGCTGCGTTTTGGGACTGTACGAGCTATTGGAGCACATGTTTTAGATCAGGGGTGTCAGACATACCCTACAGGGCCAGGGGTTGTGGCGGCAGGGCAAAAAGCAGCTGTGGAGGGGCCACTGGGAGATGTGGCAGTATGACCGGCAACCACGTGCAATGGTGGTAAGGCAAGAGGTCATAGAAAATGAGGGCTGGAAGGAAGGCCATCTAGTCCAACCCCTTGCTCAAAGCAGGAACATCCCCAACCAGATCATCCCTGCCAAGGCTTTGTCTAGCCATGTTTTAAAAACCTCCGAGGAGGGGGAGTCCACAGACTCTCTGGGTAACCTGTTTCAGTGCTTTACTACCCTCCTGTGAAAGCTTTTCCTAATATCTAACCTAAATTTCCCTTGCTGCAACTTGAGACCATTGTTCCCTCTTCTGTCATCTGTCACCACCTGAGAACAGTTTGTCTCCATCCTCTTTGGAACCACCTTCAGGTAGCTGAAAGCTGCTGTTAAATCCCTCCTCAGTCTTTTCTTCTCCAGACTAAATAAGTCCATTTCCCTCAGTGTCTCCTCATAGATCATATACTTTAGCCCCCTAACCATTGCTGCTGCCCCCTTAGTAAAGAGATCCCATGGCTAAGGCGGGTCGGGATTCTGTGCAGGCCCTGCCCCTCGAAGTCCTTGTCACGCCAGGACCCCCAAGAACAAGATGTAATGGCTTTGCAGACCATCTGTTTGACACCTCTTGGACTGTTAGGAAGCTTGTCCTTCTGTGGTGTTTGCAAAGGAAGGTAGCGTTTCTTTTTGCATCAGAAGGTTTAAAGCAGAGGCAGAATAAAACTTGATTTTCTTTTCCTTTCAAAATGCTGTCTTGTGAAGTAGAGGTTTGACTCCTGTGGGTGTTTGTATTGCCTGTCAAGAAAGTTGTGTTTTTCCCCAAACGTTTTGGCTGCTTAATCTCTGTGTTAAAATTCATGCATATGCTGCAGATGAAGTATAATTAAAGCAAGCCTCTAAACAAGAAGAAACCTGGTTGTATTAGTGTCCTGTACAACATATATTTTTAAATGATGCCTTTATAAACCTGTCTTTCCATAGCAGTTGTGCTCTGTTGGGAAGCACTACAGATATTTTCCAGGAGATGACATGAGAGAAGTCAGACCTAGTGTGTTGGTGGATGTTTGCTGTAATGGATGCCTGCACACCTCCAGAGAAATGGGCTTTTACTTCGAATGACATGTGGCCTGGCTTTGGAAAGGCCTGTTGTAAGACATTTTGGTCTCAACCCACTTCTTGTGGAGAACTGTGAGAAACTGGCATGTGCTGAGCTAATTTGAACATGAGAATGTCTTTGATTAGAAGAGCATTCTTCGCTGTGCATCTCATGAACAGATAGGCAAAGTCATCTGGGTTTCGTTTTTTCCCTCAGTCAGACTGCTTTACATGAGCAAAGCTGTTCTTCCCATACCAGTTTTGGAGATGAAGCCGTTGTTTGCACTGCCTGTTGCTGTAATTTTTGTAATTTTAATTTAAATCTTTTTCCTGTGCTTCTCACAAATTGGGGCTGCTTTGTTCTTCAGCTCTACTGCACTGTTTCTCTCTCATTCTGTTCTTCTTTTCTCCTCATGTTGCTTCACTTCTCCTTACATAGCCTGTTTTTGTCTCCTTTTTTCTTTAATGTCTAGACTCTAACTTCTGAGAGGGCAGGCCTGGTGGGATTAAATATATAATATTTAATGAAAATCTACCTCCTTGTGGGCTTCAGCTGGAAGGAAGTGGAGAGGCTCTTAAGGCTCAAAGCCTCATCTGTAATTGCATTTCTGGACAAGTAATAACCTGATGTGCAAGATCTTTGCTTTTGAATGCCAGTGTGCATCAAATAGGATAGTTATCGTGTACGTGAAATATTCTGGATGCATATCTTTAGAGAAAATAACTGTTCAGTTTAGTTAAGAGACCCTGTGATTTCAGCCTCATTATTATTATTTCTACATCATTTCACAGTGTTTTTGGCTTTGAAAAGCAGTAAAGCCCTTTCGCTCACTAGGGCTGGAAACTGAGCAATAGGAAGATAGTGTCATTGTATACCTTGAAAGTTGTCTGGCTAAATTGTTGGAGCTGTTGTGCATGTTATCTTTAGCAAAGCTGCTCACCTGAAACGTGGTAGTGAGTAGCTGGAAGCTATTTTACAGTGGGTGCAGCCCAAGGAGAGCAGTCGAGCTTGCCCTTTTTGGGAAAGGGCCTGTCTGTTTCCTTGTTTTCAGTGAGACACAGGAAGGGAGACGTTAAATGAAACCACAGTATCCAAGTCCCTGCCTCTGCTCTTTGACCCAGTGCTGAAGGAGTGATTTGATGTGACCTGCAGGAATTTGACTGCCTTCTCCCTGCCTGTTTGTGGCATGTTTTTATAATTTGTTTTATACTGTTCGGCCCCAGTTACTCCTGATAGTGACAAACCAAATTCAGTTTTTCCCAGAGTCTCCCTTGATATCATTTAGGGGATATTTCTTCTACCAAATGGCTCTTGTTTAATTGAGTTTCCAAGGCCTGTGTGTCACTTGCAGCTGTGAATTCACTGCCGACAGCTTTTGCTCATGGCAACACTGACAAGTTAAGCCTTCCAGTTCGACTAGACCAGCGACTTCGCTGTAGAGTGAATTAATCCACAGCGGATACCTGTTCAGGGACTCGTTTTGTATTCAGACGCGCATCCTACACAGCTCTTCTCCCTTTTCCCTCAATAATTCTCCCACTTCAAGATTGCTCCTGTCTGTTTTAAATAGATATTTCCATGTTGTACTTGGGGAAAGCTTCAGAAACAGGACAAACATGCAAATATTCACCACAGAGATATTTCACCATGTACATGCAAATGCATTCACCACATACACGTGTGTTAGTTTATTGACCTCTTTTCTGTTTAGCGTTTTGGTTTAAAGAAGCTCGTTGTTCCTCATAGCCCATCTTCCCGTCCTCTTTCCTTCTGCGGGGAAATCTCAATGCTTAGCGTGACCTGTAATAGTTTCCGAAGTAGCACGCTGTATGATGTCTTAAATGAAATGGACTTTCTGACGGGCCAAAGCAGCAGTGAACCTAGGTTGTGAGAGAGAATATAAATCGTGTACAACTGTAGAGACCAAAGTGACTGGCAAAGCCATGTAGCTTTTTCTTTTCAGTGCTTGACAGAGGGCTCTGCGTACGTGTTGTAATGGGCTCTTATCAGGGGTCTCGTATTGTGCTATGCTTCCAGAAAATTACTTGTTTATCCCTCCTCCCCGATAACCCGGTTCTAACCCCAGGCACAAAGTGAACAAAATGGCTTCTGATTTTCCTGTACGGTTTTAATTCAGATACTCAACCAGTGTCCCAGTTCGCCAGTTGGGTTCACCTCAGC
Source organism: Caiman crocodilus (assembly GCA_030014935.1). NCBI lineage: Eukaryota > Metazoa > Chordata > Crocodylia > Alligatoridae > Caiman > Caiman crocodilus. The sequence continues at coordinate 73,879,681 of JAGPOW010001338.1, read as the reverse complement.
CAACTTTCTGGTTGGTACTTGACTGAGACTGACTTGTTTCCTTTTAGAAGCAGGGTCAAAATGCATGGGGAAAAAGGTTGAGTTTAAAAAAACCAAACCAATAACAGTCCTCAAGTAAGATGCTCAAAAGTAAGTACTGAAAAAAATGCTAATGCTGCCGTGTAGCTTTTGGCACGATGAGCTTCACTGCCTGGCACGTTGTGTAGACGTTCGGGCTGTGCAAAGCTTTGGTCCCTGATTTGATTCGGCAGAGATTCAGCCCAGTTCAGCGGCAGAATCTCCGAATCCAACCAGGAAACCTTTAATCTCCCCAAATCACCTTCGAGCAATTTGCTGCTTTGGACGTGTTTTTTCTGCATACCTCCAGGTCCCAGGTCTGAGATGCTGGAGCGGATGGAGAGTCCCACAGGAGTGCGGCAGGCTCCCAGCATGCTCAGTGGTGGACCCGGAAGTGGACCAGAAGCACTTCCGGGTCTGTTGCAGAGCATGGGGGGGGGACCCCACTCCTGCCCCCTTGGCTCAGTGACCCGTGCCTCCTGGGTCTGGAGGGGCACCCAGGGTCCAATTGTTGAGCCGGGGGGGAGGAGGAAGGGGCCCTTGCATGCTCGGTGGTGGATCCAAATGTGGGCCCACCACCAAACATTCAGGGCCCCCCCCCCCCCAATGCCCTTGTGGGACGCTCCATCCGCCCCACGTCTCAGTCTTCGCAGGCCGCACCTGGGACCTCGGATATGTCGAAAAAACGTTTAAAGCTGTGTCTGTGGCTGAACTGCTGATTCTCTACGTCAGCATTGACTCTGCAGGTTCAACTGAATCGGGAAAGTGGTTCGAATCAACGAATCGAATCACTGCCCCTGATTTGGGCCGAATACAAATCTGAATTGAATACGGCCCATTTCGCACACCCCTATTACATACCACCAAACCAAAATGTGTTTGGCTTTTGTACTCGTGATTGTGTATAAGGCAGCGGTAGAACAAGACCTCAGCTGTGCTAATAAACAGTAAATGAAGTGAGGTTCCTAAATCAAAAATCTTTTAAGAGCAGCCCAGGGAAGGCTGCAGGTGGTGCAGCAATCCAGCAGCCGTCATGCTCTAACGTGTAACGTGCGCAGGCGGAACGGGAGCCCTGCTGATCCAGTGCCAGAAACGCGGAGAGTCCTTCTGTTTATTCTTAGATGCAGTCAGGCGTTGGATGCAAGACTCTCACTAGACAGATAAAACCAGTTCCTATTCCACTCGAGGCATGTAAGTGCAATCCTGTTCCACCCTGCTCAAGTCCCTGAAAACTGTTGATACAAAATGGTGATTGGCTCTTCCTCCTCTTTGCTGCTTTTTTATGACTTAACACTAAGATAATAAGGTGTTACAGCACGTTCATGGATCCAAACAGGGTGAAGTACTAGGCCTAATAAGTGAAATAAGATTTGGCTGCTTGCGCTCATCACTGCTTCCACTGAAGTGAGTGGAGAAGGGCCCACTCATATTCATGTTAGTGGAGGTGGCCTAAAACCTGCACACAGTAAAATTTCTTACCAACTCTTTTTACTTAGCCAATATACCTCCCTCTTCCCCGCCAAACTGAATTCAGGTATATAGAAAGTTTGCAGGAATTTTTGAGGCAGGGGGAAATGCTTATGTGCTAGTCAAATGCAGGTAAAGCCTCTTCTTTTATATTAAAGGTCATTAAAAAAAAAAGTTTGAATTCCTTCCAGCTGAGTGCAGCCTTAACTGAGGCAGAAGCAATAGCGAGACCCAATACTGTAGTGAGAGGTATTAATAAAACTGCTGTTGCAGAAATATATGGAGAGACACATCATGATGTGGACATTGTATTCCTGTACTATGTCACTGTGTCTGCAAAAATTTCAACTGTGTTTAACATAGGGTCTTGGAGCGGAGTGGGAGCTCCTTTCAAATAGTGCTGATTCTTTTGTGCTGCGTCAATTGTGATATATTAAAACAGTTGAAGTCCTCTAAGTGTACCCTTGCTGGTGACGTGATTTCCATACTTCTAGGGGGAAAAAAAGAGCTACTTACATACACTCTTGAAATTCCAGCTTGAATCCTACTTATTTATGGGACTTCTCAACCAGAAAGCTGCTGACAATGCTTACAGACTGGATTAATAGTTTAAAAGAAGTAAATAGGGGTATCTTGTCTAAGGATTGGGATTAGGACATAAATCAGCAAGTACTTAAGGATATAAATACTGAGAAAGGGAGATGACTGAATATTTAGTACAATTAAAGGGATATAATAAGGTGTATGCAGAAAAAAATAATCGGAAAGTAATTTAAGCTAAAAATGGATAAACACTACTTTTATTTGGTTTAATATTTTTTTTTTTTACCTTGCCTTCCCAAGCAAAGTGCAGCTATATACATTTTAATATTCAAAAACGTATAGCTACATAGAATATCTACAGAATTTATAGATGCCTTAATTTATGAGACTTGGAACTATAATAGATTTGGGATTCCGTTTGTCTTCTGGTTTTCTGAGCCTTCATGGTGTCATGACTTTAAATTGTTCTCTCCTTCTATGAGAGCTGAAAACTTTTTGTTTTAAAATGAATACTGGGGTTTGGGGTAATGAGAGATCTCTGGAAGCTGAAGCTTTAAGAGAAACACCAGCCTGCCTGCACCGGTCAGTCCCGAGCGGCACATGGCTCCGCCGCCACTTCTGCTGGCTGGTGCAGACCCGGCCGTGCTCCTCCCGGCCCCAGCAGCACATGGGAAGCCAGCTTCATCTGCGTGCTGCTCTGGATGGGACGGACCCGCCTGGGTTGGCACCAGCCGGCAGGGGCAGGGGCAGCGCCGTGTGCCGCTCGGGACTGACCAGCACAGGTAGGGGAAAGTGCAGCTGAGCCCCTGATGCTCCGGCTGGGCTTATCCTGTCCCGAGTGACACATGGCTACTCCTCTTCCCAACATCAAGCTGACGTGGGGGGTGTGTGTGTGTGTGTGTGTGTGTGTGTGTGTGTGTGTGTGTGTGTGTGTGTGTGTACCTTGTCCCTTCCCCAGCCCTTCAGCAGCTATTAGGAAGCTGCTGGGGGAGGGACAACGGGTGGGAACAAAAGTAAGACGGTGTTTACTTCCGTTTCCGGTCGCAGCACTGCGGGCCACAGAAAATGCATTGCGCTGCACCCCAGGCGGCTATAGCAGCGCTGGGAGCAGGACATAGTGGTGAGAGCCGCCCCACACCCTTCCACCCTGGCGAGGTAGCCCCTGTCCCAGCCCCAGCCTCGCTCCCTCTCTCGCTGTCCCAGTGCCCCTACCCTCCCCCCGCACCCAACAGACTTACCAGCTAGATGCAGCTGCTGAGCATGGTAAAGGATCAATCCCCCATTTGTCATGTTGTTCTTATGAGCGAACTGAGTTATGATGTTTTGACGTACAGTATGGTGTTCAGGAACCAGTTGTCATAAGTCTGAGGACTGCCTGTACCGGTTCTCTCTCTACTGTTTTCTGACACTGAAGATAAAAACTCATGCTTTCAGGTTTTTTTATCCTCACCCATAAGGACTAGAAATATATTTTATTTAATGAAATCAGAGATTCTTATATAATGTAGCTTGGCTTCATAGCT
>JAGPOW010001338.1:73840146-73857403 GCA_030014935.1 Caiman crocodilus | reverse complement strand
GGTCTTGTGAACCCAGCATTCATTCCTGCCTGTGGCAGGGGGTCAGGCTAGATGATCTGTTCAGGTCCCTCCTGACCCTAGCTACTATGAAACTATGGATTTATATTTTAAAAGAGTGTATATTATATGTTAATATAAGGTTTTGCTATAATTTATCAATTAAAATAATATACATAAGTTAGTTTGGAAGGAGCCATTCACATTAAAGATCATGCGTTAAATTCTGCCTGGAACCAGTTAACACTATGGAATTCATCATTATAGACCAGTGGTTTTCAACCTATTTTCATTTGCGGACCCCTAAAAAAATTTCAAAAGGAAGTGTGGAACCCAATACAAATGAAGGTGCAGAGCCCTTTGAACTGTAAGTATGGGTATTCACATACTTTTGATTGATCATAGTAATCTTTCATGGACCCCTGAGCCATAATCTGCAGACCCCCAGGAGTCCACAGGTTGAAGCCATTGTTATAAAATGTTTCTTTCCAGATGCATCAGACTGCAGTAACGCTGAAGCGAAGCCAGCACTGACATAATACTTTTATTAGAGGTTGTGTGAGAGAGAAAGCTCTCTCAAAATCTATATAAATACATTTTTAACCACCATTTTTTTTTACAGTGGTAAAGTACTAATAAAGTTATGGTGTTACCAAAGCCAAGTCCTTTTGCCAATTTGTCTAATTTTGTTCGTAAAGTTGATATAAGTTACACTAGCAAAAGCATGTCTACCATATACCATATACTCTGCCTACATTAGAAGACCTTTCTGAGACTGTATAGCTGACAAGCATTTTCTAGAGAAGCTGGAACTCTGAATATGTTTAAAAATTATAAAGTATAGTGTACATAGAAATACAAACTGGAATGCGATGGCATAGAAGCAAAGCAGAAGTTTCATCTCCGAAAAGACTGTTTGCTGTAGTCTTGGTATTTGTATTGGTATCCTACATCTACATGAAATGCAGCCCTCATCTGTCCTGAAGAATTGGGAAGGAATTCATTTCTCACTCATTTTTTTCTTTGCTAGTTTTTATTTTGCCCCAATTCTTTCCTATTTCCCCGAAGCCTTGTATATTATGCTGCAAGAGAAATAGTGTGGAAAAGTGTTTCTTTGGGAAGGGAAAGGGTGGATCAGGGTGGGAAGGAGAGTATAAGGGAAAAGAGAAATTGAGACACTGCAGAGAAATGTCCCTGGCAGAGGAGGAGTGAAGTAGCACATTGCACAGTGAAGCTGTGTTCTTCTTTGAACGCATGGCTAGGAATATGTAGTCGGTGTCAGTAGCAGCACTGGCATTTTTATATGGGTGGGAAGTGTTGTCAGGATTAAGGAGTTAATGATTGTGTAATGCTTAGAACATACAAAGTGATACATAAATGGTGGTTATAACCTGCGGGGGTTATTACTGTTTTTTCTTGTTTATAAGAAAAAGGAAACTACCTTGACAAGTTGGAGGTGTGGACCTGTATCAATTCCTTATTTAAAAATATATAATTTGTTTATGAGATAAAGATGTCATGACTGGCATGTCACGTAGTTTGCCATGCACTTAATTTTCATATAAATCTGTTTTATCAGGATTTCAATTATAATTAGTTAACATCTACTTAGAGACATAGGAATCACTTTAATCAGCTTTTTTTTTTTTTTTTAAAGAAAAAAACCCTTTATTAAAAGGTATAAGGACCTCATTCCCCCTGAATACAAACCCCTTTATGCTTTTACACAAAAAAATGTAATATAGGGGATTTTTTTTCTTGTGCTGTTTGGATGTAAGAACAAGGTCCATGTATTTGTTTTCCGAATGAACAAAATAATCCATCTCGGTGTTAGAAAAGCATGTAAAATCTTTGAAGAATGTCTGATTTCCTCCAGACACCGCATGAACATTACAGTGCATCCATTGTTTAATTAGCATTTTTATGTAAAATGCTTCAGTTGTTGTGGTCATCAAGTGCCAGCTGAAGAAAGCATGAGTAGAAGCTCATGGAAATAGTTTGATTTATTTTCAAACTTTCAGTGACAGAAGGGCATTGCTTTGTTTTCTGTTGTAAACACAGCAGTCCATCCTCCATTAGCTCAGACTAAGACTGAGCAAACTAGAGAGTATTTCAAGTATTGTATGTATGCTTGCTAGTCAGTACAATGTCATACTGAACACTACAGTATAATATTTAAAGACAGACTCGCTTATTAAACCTTACAGAGAACTGTTACCATGTCTTATTTTAATCTGTATAAAGAATGTTTCTGACTGAGATCTAGATTCAGCATCTGAAGGCATTGATAGGAAAATTCTCAGAGAGTTTGCTAACCCTGGAGTAGCCCATAACTTAAGGCCAAACATTATGGTTTTGTGTGTATTTAAAAAAAATTACACAAAATCAAATGTAAATGCAAGTGCACTTTTTTTATCTTTTCTAGGGGTTTGGGTCAGTATTTTAGTGGAAGGGAAGAATTAAACATTTCATACTATGCTGTGGGCCTCAGTTCTATGTTAGCAAATGTAAATAGGAAAGTGGAACTATTTTAGTCTTCAGAGCATGTAAAAATACATAAATTAAACTACCACTATAAACAAAAAGGGACTGACAAGGATTTTTTAAAAACACTTTAAGTCTGTCCCCCAGTGGGATCAAGAATCAGGTCAGTCAATGGGATGCCAAGAAGCTATTCCATCCTTATCGCTGTCTTGGCCGAGCAGAGCCGACTGAGGGAAATGCTGGTTAATTAAGCAGATGTCAGGCAGGCTGGTGGATGGAGAGGTGGGACACAGAGTATTGGTTGCAAAAATAACTTTTACTTTAGTTTTACTTACGCCGCTGGTGGCCACGACGCAGGTGGAAAGGTTACTTACGTAGTTACAGAACGAAGATAACGCAACGAGCTAAGAAGATGAACCTGTAGATGCAGCAAGCATGCAGGGCGGGATATGTCGGGAACAGACGGGGAGATACTGGTGGGTGATCAGTCCACCAGCTTTTCTCTGTCGCGTGGCGAGGTCCTCTGTACCTTACCATGTGTTCAGAGCTCTCCGACTTGGGCAGAAGCTGCATGAACTTTTATAAAGTTAGAGTAGCCAATGAAAATTTGCCAAGTAGGAATACTTAATGAGGTGGAACATACCAAATTTAGAACAAGGCCAGTCATACAGAGGGGTGATCTACTGTGTCAGGGACACTCACTTGATGTGGGTTGTGACAATCACCATCCCTGTCAGGCACAGAAAGCATCCGTCTCATCAAACTAAGTATATATCCCATAACTGTTGTGGCATCTTTCACTCCATAAAATTTCTATCGGTACTACAGTAAAGTTCCACATATAGTCTAGTTTCCTTCCTTTTCACATATAAAGATAGAGTGACTTTATATTTTTTTCTCTACTGCAGTTTTCTTTTTCTGTCATTGCCTCTTTCTTTTCTTCTGTCACGTGGTGGCATTGAAATGAAGTGAATGTTGTACTTTCTTCTGAAAATGGTGCGTCTTGGGGGAATTTTAGCCCTTCATCAAAAACTAATTTCATTGTCTTGGGCTACCTGCTGAGAAAATTCAGTTCCCTCTTTCAGGTTTTACCTTCCCCGATGATAGATTCCTGAATTTCATCGAATTCACTGACATAAATGTGTTATTGTCAAAAAAAGATGCGAGTGCTCATGGCTTACTAGTAGTTCAACTGAATAAGACCATAACATGCATAATAACATGGATTCAAAAATCCCTAGTTATGATTTGCTGGGCCAGCTATGATGTCTCCATTTAATTACCATAGATTTTGAAACTTAAGGTAAAGGGCTTCTTCAGGAGGTCCAACTAGATTATGACAAGTCATATGTTACCTTTAAAACTATTCAATTAAGGAAGTATTCAGCGTTATCATAAAACTAACACCAAAGAGAAATTAACTTTTAGCATGAGCAGCTCCACTGAAGTCAGTTCCCTGTGAAGTCACTAGGAATATTCACATCCTTCAAGTAAAGCGCATTTCCAAGTCTTTGCAAGATACAGACCTGATACATCATTATTTATAGCAATCAGTGGAGATGCTCTCATTGACTTCAGTGGACTTTGAGTAAAAAAAAGTCCTCCTTCAGGCTTAAACCTCCCCACATACTTATTATATATTTATATGAGCTACTATTGTTACAAGAAACAACTATGATTCATGTAACTGAAAGAAATTAAACAGAAGTCTATTTCCCCCTCCCCCCACTTTATCTTGCGCCTTTAGTACAGCTTTAGCTCACTGGGATTTGTTCTCCATGTATGATCAGTGATCTTGCAACTCATAGGGGTGTCTTATACAGCAGCAGGTAAGAGAAACGTTTTCCAAAAACCACAGTAACTGACGAGAGTACAGAGGATTAGATGACATTAGTTGAAATTATGTGCTCATTTTTACAAAAAAAAATGAATACGTTTCAAGTTAATAGTACGTCTTTCTAGATTAAGTTCTAATTCACTCAAAAAACCCCAAGGAACTGTGCTTTAGAGGTCTTAAATGTTGTTATGCCATCTGTAAGCATTAGAAAAATGTATTTTTTGCTCTTCTCTCCTCCCCTGCGTCCAAGTGATCACTTTAAAATTCAGCAGAAAGCTTTGGATGGCTCAGGGGTGCTAGCTGATGCACAGCTTGGATGCATTTTGAGAACTGAGGCTGCACAAGCTGCATTTCGGTTAATCAAACTGTGTGAAGTGCCTCAGGGTTGTACTGTATGGTTAGCTGTGCTGTGGGCTCTGCAACCCTGGAGGTCACCCGGAAGAGGGGCCAGCTGGCTTCGAAGTCAGTGCTCTTCGTGTGTGGTCCCTTTAAGAGTCTGATCCTAAGCGACTGACACTTAAAGTTCTGCTGTTGACTTCAGCACAAGTGTGATCACATACAAAAACTATCTTTCTTTCACTTCATTTCACTCCTTCATTGGGGAAACCTGAGGCGTAGGCTGTCTGGCGTCCCCCTGTGCAGTACAACTATATTTTTTCAAAAGGGTTAATAGTTCCCTGGCTTCTACAGCAGGTCAAACAAACTAGCTAGTTGTGCCATACAGGAAATATGTGGGTGCTCATGAAAGGCTTGAAACAAAACTGTGGTTTTATACTTGGGGAAGCTGTTGCAAGTAGTAAATTGGCTCATGGTTCTCTTCTGGTTTTTATGTTTTTATTAAAACCATGAAATAAACCCAATACTCAACTGGTGGGGCTAAAAAGCTCTGGTGACTTTGCTGTTGTAGAGAATGGAGGGAGGAAAACAAAGAATGTTTCCCTTTTTGCCTGGAAACAAAGGCAAAAAGATAAGTTATTAGTACATTTAATCTTACATATTTTTTTAAGCTAAAGTATCCTTTACATATTTCTGAATTTCTACATACACTTTTTATACAGGCTGTTACATAAACTCAGACACGGTAAAACATTGAAGAGTGAGATTTTAAATGTGAAGCACTCTAAATAGGTTCCTGTTAAAACTGATAGGGGTTTTACCACTGATTGTAACTAAATCCTTGGATGATGGTGTTGCTGTGGACATAGTCTTTCTAGACTTTGAGGCCTTTGACACTGTCTCTCACCCCATCCTCATCAAAAAATTAAAGTGACTGCGGCTGCACAGTTGGATGGGTAAAAAATTGGCTGATGGGGCGCACCCAGAGAGTAGTGGTGGACGGGTTGTACTCAGCCTGGCGAGATGTGAGCAGTGGGGTACCCCAGGGCTCGGTCCTCGGGCCCACGCTGTTTAACATCTTCATCAGCAACTTGGATGAGGGGGTGGAAAGCACGCTGTCCAAGTTTGCTGATGACACTAAGATGCGGTGCAAGGTGGACACGCATGAAGGGAGAGAGAGGCTGCAACTAGATTTAGACAGACTATAAAAGTGGCAGACAAAAATAGGATGGGGTTCAGCGTAGACAAATGCAGGGTGCTGCACTTTGGGAGAAGGAATCCACAGCACACGTACAGGCTGGGGAGTTCCTGTCTTGAAAGCACAGAGGCGGAAAGGGATCTTGGAGTCATTATTGACTCCAAGATGAGCATGAGCCGCCAATGCCAGACCACAGCCAGCAAGGCCAGCTGTACCTTGTCATGCATCCAAAGCTGCATCTCAAGCTGGTCCAGAGAGGTGATCCTTCCCCTCTATGTGACTTTGGTCAGGCCACAGTTGGAGTACTGCATCCAGTACTGGGTGCCACACTTCAAAAGGGATGTGGCCAGTCTGGAGAGGGGTCAGAGGAGGCCACTCGCTTGGTGCGAGGGCAGCAGGACAGGCCCTACGAGGAGAGACTGAGGGACCGGAGCCTGTTCAGTCCCAGCAAGAGGAGGCTGAGGGGGGACTGGTGGCTGCCTACAAGCTCATCGGTGGGGGGGGATCAACAGCAGGTAGAGCTTTTCTCCCCAGCACCACCTGGGGTGACGAGGAATAAGCTGCTGGAGAATAGGTTTAGGTTAGAGATCAGAAGGCAATATTTTACAGTTAGGGTGGCCAAAATCTGGAACCAACTTCCCAGGGAGGTGGTCCTCTCCCCTACCCTGGGTAAATTCAAGAGGAGGTTGGATGATCACCTGTCTGGGGTCTTGTGAACCCAGCATTCATTCCTGCCTGAGGCAGGGGGTCAGGCTAGATGATCTGTTCAGGTCCCTCCTGACCCTAGCTACTATGAAACTATGAAGTACAAGAGGTAAGCAGCATCTGCGCTTTTGGGGAATGAATGCTGACTCCTGGTGGATATGCTTGTGATAGCTGATCATCTGTCTTGTGTCTGCCTCATTGTAGTTCCAAGGACTTGGTTCATTAAGACTGAATACTGTGGATAGTCTGCTACCATTTTGTTGGAAGCATATCAAACACTACTGGCAATACTGCAGATATCTTGTATGTGTTTCTTGGCATTTTGTGGTGATTAAATACTTTTTTTTCTAGTTCTGACAGCATACACAGTGACTTTTCTGTGCGTTTGGTCCAGAATGTTTTTGCACCATGGTGGGAATGCTTACTTCATAGGCACATTTTTTTTTTCTTTTTTTCTCTCATTGTAATTCTTTTCTTTCTTTCTTTCTTTCTTTTTTTTTTTTAGAATGTGGTTGGTATTAATATGGGAGAGTCCTAGGCAGGGTTATACAGCTGCCAGCCAGTGCCCCTGGTGCTTGCCTTTCCCACTGCTGCGTAGTGGGCAAGTCCATAGGGGTCCATGTACCATCTGTGCAGCTTGCACGGGGGGGGGCAGAGGAGAAGAGCCATGTACACTCCTGCAGGGGAGAAGAGCTCATGCAGGGAGGGGCCATGGGGACTAGGGACACGATGCTGGTGCTGCTGCCTGGAGCATGGGGGTGGGGAGGGGTCTTGTGAAGTGAGAGGGATCCCAGGAGAGTACCCACACAGTGAGCAGCCCAGGGTACGTGCAGGTATCCCTTATGGCCCCTGGCTGTGCTAAAGTTGGAGAGCCCTGAGTATAGTTATTGTAGAGCAGTGCACAGTCAATTCAATATGCAAGGCCTGTCTTGATTATCATCTTCCTTTTCCCTGGGCAAAGTCATGATCATCTTCCTAGGTCTTCCCAAGTTGTAAGCTCCAGCCATGTGTTTATTGGAAGTCTCTAGGGTTTACAACATTGACCCATACCTGCAGCCAAGGAAAAGAGTTTGGGTACTTTTACACTCCCTTTTGGGGTGGGGAAGGCACTTTAAATAAAGCAGGTCTGAGAGCTGCTCTAATTAAAGCGTTTCAGCATCTTGTATATCAGCGTCCCCATGCTTCAAAATGATGGGGGCATGCTTGAATTCAAGCTTGTTCAACAAACTTTAGTTAAAGCAGCCCTGCTACCATTTTGAAATGTGGGGACTCTGATACATGAGAGGCTGCCAGAGTGCTGTAATTACAGTGTGGTGAAGCAGCCTCCCAGCGCATCTACAGTCACCCTTTGTTTCCAGCTGCAAATATCCTATGTTGCTGAAGTGCATCTACAAGGACATTTTTCTGGTAGTTCTCCGCTGGCTAAGGGCTTGGGCTTCTCTATCTGCAGGCACTACCTCTGCCTAAGAAAGCATAATTGTACTCGAAAGCTTGCAAAGATTTTTTCCAAATATTTGAGTTAATGTAGTAAATAATATAGGATTTATCAAAGAACTTTGTGGGCTTCTCTAGAGTTTTTACCTTAATTTATTTGCGTACTTCAAGTTACTTGGCAATTCACATGTTTGTAAAGGCTAATCTCTAAAGTACCCATGTTTAAATGGCAAACATTTAGCTTGAGATAAAAATTCTACTGAAGACGTTAGAGTTTACAAGGAAACTTGCTCATACTGATGATCTCCATTAAAACATGATAAAAACAGCAGGGGGACATTCCATGCTGATACTTTTATTTGAATTGGCACAGTATAAAAAACTAGAAATAGGCAAGGGCTTCTGCAAAAAGTCTGATAAAGAACCCCACCACAAATAAGACCCCCATAGTACAACCTTCTCTATCCAAAACATCTGAGATGAATGAATCCCACTACATGATGACGACTAGCTCCAAACTGTATGCGTTAGCCAAGAGTACTGATACAAGAGTACCCCGTTACAAATAAACCAGCGCCAGGTCTGTACTACAAAAGTCTGATATATGTTTGGGGTACGAAGGAGGTGTGATCTTGACCACTTTAGCAGTCCCAGCAAAAGGCCCTAGTGTAGACCTACTGTTACACTAATGGAATTGCATTCTTGCTGATATAAGCTGTGGCCAGTTAAACTTTGAGCACAGTGTATTTGTATAGTTATAGTGGAAAAGTATGCCTCACATAAATGTGGCTTATGTCCTCTGTGCCCAAATGTCAGCAGGCCATTTTTGAGGCTTATGAAGAAAGGAGGTCAAAGATATGATAGGGTGGAGATCACGTAAGTTCCTTACGACTCTGGGAAACTTGGCTGACAGTGCTGGTACTGGATGTTTTTTGAGGGAGATCTGTTGACAGAAAAGATGGTGCTCCCTGGGTAGCTCTGACGCTGACACCCCTATACCATTGGAGTTGCATCCATACCAGTGCTCAATTAGTGGCTGTAAATTGGCTAAGAATTTGTATTGTTTGGGGCAGTGACTTTAATTAATTAATTAATTATTTTTATTTATTTAATATATACAGTGAATAATTTTGTTGGCAGCAGCTGCTCAAAACTACTGTATAGTTCATGGAATGCCTCACAAGGAAGGTAGTTAATGATTTGGGTGAAGGAGAGAGATTTTTCAATTCAATGTACAGATGCACAATTTTTACTATAATATACAGCAAATGTCTTTTTAGATTCAATGTAGAGAAGAGGAGGATAAGAGGGATCAGGGATGCGTACACTGTTTATAATGAACATCTCTCAGCTTGCCTTGGCACCAAACATTTCATCTGATGAAGCCAATCTCATGCTATACATCTCTGATTTAGTCAGTCTACAAGGTGTATACCTACCCTGCCTTCTACCAAACACCAACCATTACACTTTTAAAAGTGTTTAATATCTTCCACATGAAGTGTTGCAGCTATCTCTCTAAATTATATTTCAGGTCTCCTGATAACCTGTACATTTCCCTTGCTGCCTTTCTTCCCCCATCTTCAGTACCCTGCTTTCTACCTGCATCTGCTTTAAGGAAAAGAATTAAGACATTAAAGCAGTGTTGGCCAGCAGGGGTCTATTCTAGCTCATAGTTTAAACAAAAGTTTTAGACCGTTATTGTGAAATATTGTAATGTTAAGTTTCTTGCTTAAAACAAAGCATTTGGTTAGCATGGTGGTTATGTTTACATTAAGATTTTTTACAGCTTCTTGGAAATCAGGCCTGTTTTATTCAGGGTCCCTAAAGGACAAGGTTTGGGATGCACTGAGTTATAGTTTAACAACTAGTCTTCCTCTGCTTCAGCTGAGGGGTGTGCATGTGAGAAAGCAAGCCCTCTGGCATTTGCTGGATAATGTGACAGATAGGTCTGTTATCTTAATAATGCCTCCTCCCATCCCAAGCTCCCAGAGCCCAGCAGTGTCCCTGCTTCCAGGACAGACCAGCTCTGAGAAGTTAAGTCAAGAGAGAAAAGTCTCTGCCTGCCGGGTGACCTGTGTTTTCCTCTTCATTGCTCCCTGCATGAGTTATTGAAGCATTCATTGCCAGGTGAACTTCTGATCTGCACCTGTTGAAGTGAGCTTCTGCTCATGAAAGCTTGTGCTAGATACCTATCTAGATATCTCTGTATATAAAGGCAGAGTAAATTTGCACTTTAATAAACTAAACAAAATAGATGTATACTGTATTGTTTATAATATGTTATACATCTAATTGGTTAGTTTATCAGGTGTAAACCTATACTACCTTCTACTTGACTTCAGACTAACCTAGCTAGCTACGTCTCTCATCTGCAGGATACCATTTATGGGCCCTGTAGCACTGTGTGCACGGTTCAGCTGGCTGTGCTTGATCGTGTTCATCCAGTCGCAAGGCAGTTTCAGTGAAACTCAGTTCTGTGTGCTTTACCACAGTTATTACCTGCTGTGAAGCAAGTCTGTTTTTTTTTTTTAAATGTGTGGTAGGAAATGTTTGGAACCATATTGGGTTCAATCCTGCACATTGCTGAACAGAGGTAGATCCAGGGAAGAGGGAGGGTAGTAGTGGTGTCGTTGCACCCTCCTTTAATTTTGGCTTCACCCAAACTAAATGCCTGGGAGACGGAAGCATTTTTATTCAGGCAGTGTAGAGTGTCATTTGACTTCATGGCCTGTTTACCTCACTGATTCCTGCTAATCTCATAAGAACATAAAAGTGCCAGACCAGTGGTCCGTCCAGTTCAGTGTCCTGCCTCTGACAGTGGCAGAGATGGATGCTATAAATGGAGGGAGAGCACTGACCTGATCCCCCTCCAATGTTCTGTTCCCTGTTCGATACCCACCCTGGCATCTATCATTACTGGTTTAGCGGTGCCAGAGGAAACATCTCCAGCCATTCTGCTCAATAGCCATTAATCAGTCTATCATCCGGGAATTTATCTAGTCCCCTTTTGAACCTGGGTACGTTATCTGCCTCTACCACCTCCTGTGGCAATGAATTACACAAGTTAACTATCCGTTGCATAAAAAAGTATTCCACATGTGTTAATGACCTTCTACCCTTTTTTAGTGGTCTTGATCATTGGAATAGTAGAATATCCTTTCTTCTGTAATTTTTCCATCTGTTAACCAATCCTGGTAACCTCTGTCTTCTATTTCACAGCTCTGCAGGCTGTTTTTAGGCCTCACTGAAAACCTTAAACTTGGGTGTGGAAAATATTAACTCGGGTGTAAAAATGCCTGATGATGAAGTAGTGGAGAAACTGTCAGGATGCTCAGGAATGCTGAGCTTTGTTTTATGAATCTGCGTAAGAGATGTGCATTTAATTCTAATAACTACAAGTCTAATAAGAAATATATATTTGACTACCAGTATTTTGGCTACTTTTTGCCCTGTTTGTTATAGTTCTTAAACTTCATGTATAATCTAGCTAATTAGTATACATCCAATAGTTATATTTGTTTTTGCATTTATGTTGAACTGAGTAATATATTGCTGACCCCTAATATAGTGTTAGCCCCACATTAGCAGAGCTTCTAGTTTTTCTTTATGTGAAAAAGATGCATTGTGTTGTATGCGGTGATGTGTCACCCCATCTGCACTCCTCTTTTCAAAGTCCTAGATCTGCCTGTGCCCCTGAACACTTAAGTATTTCCTTAATGTTAAGAGTGACTTATCTCTGTTAGTGAACTCTCTGTTCAGTGAAACAAACCATTCATGATAGTTAATACTTTGCGGGATGGGGGCTGTATTGCTTAGTACTTCACATCAGCAGCAATTTTGTTTTACTTTAATCAGGGGAAACCAGATCCTATGAAGTAATAACTTGCTATTTGAATTTCGGTAAAGAAGAAACATATCAGAGCACTCAGCCATCACCTGGTTATTACAAACAGAGAAGCGTTTCTTAAGCTTTTTTGTAGCAGGACCTATTTGTAAGCATAGCCAGACTCAGTAAATCGTTTTAAGTAGAAATCAGCTCCTTGGCCCTGCCATCGCCTCTCATTTCCAACCCACAGCCTCTCCCCTCGCCCTCCCGACCTGCTGGTGCCCCTTGCTCCTAACCTGCTACTCCTAGGCCCCAGACCCTTAGTGTTTCGGGGGGTGGGGCACATGCTCCCTCAGATTTGTTCACACGCAGCGGGCATAGGGCTGCAGCATGGCTGGACCAGCATGAGTAGGAGCTGTCAGTGGAGGGCAAAGTGGGGTGGCAAGACTCGTTGGCGCTACTGCCTCTGGAACCCCTACACCAGTCGCACCACCAGCAGCGTAAGAAATACTGGCTGGTGTGGGGGCCATGCTGTCCTCACCGTCTCTCTCCAACAGCTGCTTGTGTAACGGGCTGCGACTTTGCCCTGGCATCATGGCCTTGCCACCACAGCTCCCCTCAGGCTATGGCTCTACCCCATCGAGGATGTGGGGTGGTGGGCAGCATCACCTGTGGGCCCCTTGCAACACATTGTCTGTGCCCCCTTCTTCTCTCCACTGACCCATAGACTTACCTGCTGGAGTTGCTGCCCACACTGCCTGGCTGCCACGTGCATGTGTGTGCGCATGCATGCACATTGCACCTCTTGCCTGATCACGCTCCCCGCAACCCCACGAGCAGCCCCTGGCAGCCTGGGATTCTTCCAGCCTGCAACAGGAAACCCACCGTTTCCTTCATTTATCTCCTTTGAAGGAGAATCCATTTTTAAAGTTTGTTGATCCATTTTTTAAAGTTTAGTTTTCAACCCTTTCATATATTTTTGCAACCTATTATTGGGTTATGACCCACAGTTTGAGAAACACTGCAACAGAGGACTAAACTGTTCAGTCTGCCTTGTTGTTCTCCTTCATTGTTTAGGTGAGTTGTATTTTTACATATTTATATAAATAAAAAAAGAAAAAGAACTGCTCTACAGGAACTTTTTTATGTAGTCTGGGATTTGACTTCTGACACCAGCCAGTGTCTGATGCTTCACAAAATTTGCAATACCTAGAATTACAGTAGCTTTGGGTGTACCTAACTTGGATGTGATTTAACATACATGATTTTATGCAGAAAAAAATGCATACGGTGTATTACTGTATTCATTCTTGCATTAGTGCAATAAAAGACATTTTCTTTTGGATTGAGGTAACCAGGATTGAGAAACCCAGTGGGTTCACAGAGCCACTAAATAGTGGGAGTGGACTTATTTTCTGGCCTTTTAGAATCGTACATCTCAATGTGTTGAACCTCTAAAATATATTTTAGTATAAAGTTTCAGTAAACTGTATTTAACAGCTGTTTGGGCTTTACGTAGCACATCTCTGGTGTATAAGTATTGTCTCATTAGAAATGAGATTATATGCTCCAACAGAGTATTACTCTTCCTGTATCAGCTGATCGTGCAAGTTAGTGGGTGATTTATAAACATAAAACTATAAAAGGTAGAGAATGTGTTGGAACCTTGCTATTTTAATAGCTTGCCTGAGTTTATTTGGTAATTCAGACAGGCTCATAAATCAATGATGGCAGTCTTTACAACTTCTTTAACTAAACATGTTTCACTGTCTTTTCCTTATCTGTACTATCCTGTCTCCCTACAAATAGTTGGCAATTTAATTTGTTCTGTATAATCTCAAGTGCTGCATGTGTTTCTGATGACAGTTACTTACTTGTTTATTTAACTGGGTATTTGTAACCTAAAAATCTGCAATTAGTCTTGCATAACTCTTTTGCACTGGTATATAATCTTCTTACCCACTCTTTGCATACTAAACAAACAGCAATTTTTACTTGTCCCTCAAATTTAATGTTTTTTTCCTTAGACTCTTGGACAGAAAGACTCTTGCAGAATGTGTGCAGTATTTTTGGTGGATATCTATTTATTCATTAGCAATATTAGGTCATTGTTGGCTTTTTTAAGTACCTATGGATTTGATTCTTTTTATAATTACTGGATTTCTTTCAAGGCTGTGTGTGTGTTTGAATCTCTACAAAGTTGGGTTTTCAGTAACAGGAACAATCTGAATCTTTCGCAGGACCCAAGTACACTTATATGTGTAAATGTTGGCCTTGCCATGCTTTTGTGATGAGGACAGGAGAATGGATTTTTGTCTTCATTTATGGGCCAGCTTGAAATAAGTTCATGGGAGTTGAGCTTTATTTGAGCAGAAATGTAAAGGGCTGTTTTTGCAAAATACATTTGCATTTGATAATTAAAAAAATTACTGATATACTATAGTGTCTGTCTGTTTGTCTGTATAGAAAAATTTGTGTTTGTGTTTTTTTTAAACTACTGTGAGCCACCATTATAAAACAGTTTTGACATCAAACATTAACAAGTTTTGTGTGGGATAACGTGGCATCTAGAGAAGTATGCATCATTTCCTAGCTGAAATTCAGCATCAGCATTTCATGAAGCAATTCTACTGGAGCTTGCACAAATTGCAATACAAGACAGAAAATATATGCAGCAGTTAAATCTAGTTGTCCTTTGAGAGTACCTTACAATGTTCTCTCTCTAAAGGCTGTAAAACTGCAACAAGGATACAATGCAGCAGATAATATTTAATATTTAAACCCAGAATTGTTTAGCAGAGTTTCTTTTTGTTTCATGATTTTTTTTATATTTCAAGGTTATGGGAGGGACGCTAACTCTTCATGGGACAACTGTTCTTTAGAGGGATTGGGATGGCACAGGCACTAAGGCACACAGTTGTTGGAAGTTCAAGGCCGTCACACAAGCGCTCAGTGTGGTCTGTCGAATTCCAATGAATCTATGTATTTTGCTAAATACCTTGTCACACAGAGACCCGAAGGAGGAAAGGACTGTTCTTTAGAGAATTGGCAAAGAAAGTGATTTGCTGCTGGGCGGTAGTGGTGGTTTAATTTTGGGTAGCATGCTGACACAAAGCACAGATTTGCATTCTTCCTTGCAGGTAAAATTTCAGTCCACCTGCACAAAGCCTCGCTTTTCAAGTCCTGTATGCGTGTGGTGTGGGAAAGTTGGGGAGGTGAATGTGAAGGTACTCAGATATTACAAGTGATGGGCAAAGGTAAGAGCTTAAAAAGAAGGCAAGCACGTGTGCCATCTCTAGGATTAAGGCAGATGAACCAACGCATGACAGCACTGTTCTAATTTCTGTGTTGAAATAACAGTTGTAATTCTTCTCTGCTGGTTGAACAGAGCATGAGAACTAGCATATATTTAGGAAAACAGATCCACTGTCCCTTTCTGGGATCACAAATTAATCTTCTCTTTGGGCCCTACATCAGCTAAGAAGAGGCATAAATAGGGTGCCAGTATTAGTTTTAAGGAAATCCAGGGTGCTGCCTTCTCCCCTCCCCTGTACCCCTGCACCCCGCTCCCCCCCAATTCCCTCCACCCCATCCCTAGCCGATCCCTGCCTAAGGAGGAGCCTGGCTGGGCAGGGCGGCAGCAATCAGGGACTTTTGTTTCCATTTTCACCAACCAGCCCGGATGCTAGGAGAGTCTGTGCTAGCCAGACTGGGACGTACGTCACAGCAGGCATAAAGGCATTTCTGCCTGAACATTCAGCTAGTTTGGCCTCCCATCTCGGGACTCTTCTGGACTGCAGGTGGTGCAGAGATCCCCATGCTGACCTGCCCCACCAAGGGAGAACTTGGCTCCTGAATGCAAAGTACAAATTGTGGCTTCTGCTGTTTGCTTGTTTTCTGTCTTTAGGAAAAATTCTCTTTTTTTTGGCCCGTAGAAGGAAAAGTCCATTTCTGCCAGTGCCAGTCACTGATGCCTGTAGAGTAAACGTTTTGCTGTGACCCCGATGTTAGGCCCTTCGTTGGCAGCAGTTTTGTTTACCATTTGCCATTTTTGTTGCTGGTGATGTGCCCTTCAGGATTTGTATTTCCTGATCACAAAGCACAGCAGCATCCTGGAGTACAAATATTCTCCTAAAACTCTTTAAGACAGCAGGTAAACCTGTACTCTTGAGAAGAGAGAATTTGGTAGTGGCACAGATTTTCCAGGCAGTTGTAGCCATTTCACATTCTGTTTTTTTCCTAATATAAGGATAAAACCAGGTTTGAGGATGCATATACCTAATTTTTTTTCAGTGTTTCCCTGGAACTGCTTGTATTTATATGGTAGTTGGTAGTAAGATCTGACCTAGACTTAGATGCACAGAAAAAAATCCCCCTACAATGGCTGTGCTGTGGCTATAGAATATAGTGGGTATGTTGCTTTTAAGAAATGATGCGAGTATGTGTTTTGGTGGCAGGCTGCTCGTCTCACCAGGCTGCATGGGACAAAATGGTTCCTGCTGTACTAATGTCTTCAGTGTACGAAGAAGTACAGCAGTAGGGAGTTGTTGAACCAAGTCTTTTAGGAATCAAATGAATCCTCCTGAAGATTTAACTACAAAGAATTTCTCTCTACAAAGCTAAACCAGTTTCAAAGCCTTATCGGATATACAGGATATACCTGAATGAAGAAGTGCTTAGAAAGCCTCACTCGCAGTGAGGTAGAAGATGCCTGAAAAAGGCATCATCCTCATATTAACTGTGCTTCACTCTTACTGTCAATAACACTCTTAAAACACTAAATTCTGGGACAGTAAAAACTGACTTGATTTTTCTAGTACTGTAGTTTAGAGGGAACTTTAATACCCGTTGTGTGGGAACCTTTTTCCTCCCCATGTATATATAACCAGTCCTTTCAGGGGCCGCATGCCATACAGGACTATTTCAGAAGAATTCTTTGCCCAGTTAAGCTGCTTGCATTTCAGTGTGATGAGATGTAGGTTTCTGTGTTCACTGGGGAATTTGCTAGTCGTGAATCCTAGAGGTGAGTTTGATTGTTGGAATACAAGATAATGTTTGCTGTGATTAAAAAGAGAGAGAAACTTTCTCTCTCTGTGCACTAGCTATGCATGTATATCTCTACCACAGGACAAGAATTTTGCATTTTCTTTCTCTTGAATGAGCACACAGTCGTGTACAATTGCTGCCTGGTTTGTTTGGTTTTCACCCCGGGGAGTTGATTCAGATTTATGTTGAGGCAGGTAAGATCAGAATTAGACAAAAATGAAATCTTCAGCATGTGACAGCAGCCATACTTACAGCTTAATATGAATTAGGAATAAATGACTTCAGCTCTTTAGAGATCTTGAAAAGGAAGGGGTGGGGAAAGGTTTTGTTTGCCCTTTCACTTCCATGTGTAAATGGTGGGTGGGTCGGTAGGTGTGCATATGTAAAAAAA
>JAGPOW010001338.1:73778818-73839754 GCA_030014935.1 Caiman crocodilus | reverse complement strand
AAAAAAATCTCTTACAGGTGAAATAATCCTTGGGTTGTCACCTTACTGTGTTAACACTTTGTTTGCCAACTTTGTTTATTAGAAGGCAGGGTAGGATGGCACTTGTAGACTAACTCGTTGAGAGAGGCACGGACTTTTATAGACAACAGTCTACTTTGTCATATACCGTGAGTAGACTTGATTGGTTTCTTTGTTAGTAAAATGGAAGGGAACGGAAGAAGGCACTTCCTAGTTGAGAGCAGACCTCAGATCTGATCTCTCTTAGCCAGTGTTGGAGTTAATTTAACAAACTCCACCCCTCCTACCCCCATCATCTTGCTTCCATAAGTACACTCGCAACCAGGTGTTTTTGTTTAATTGGTGCTTTTCTAGTGAAGGATGGAAAATTGAAATTTGCTACTGGTTGGTAAGAGTAACTGGTCAGCAAATTGAACTTAATAAATTATTTTCCAATTCTAACTTGTAAGGATATCATTAATCAGGTGGAAGGCCCTGTTGGCATAATGGATATGTTACTCTCAGGGTAGCAGCTAGCTTGAATAGCAAATAAAACCCAAATGCATATAAATTACATAAGCTTATCCTCCTTGGCCAGCTAGCTGTAAGGTGCAAGCAGTGTTGTGTCCCGTCACTTAACATTTCTCAGGCAGCTTTTCCTATTCTTGGTGCAAGAATTGGAGTGCTGCTTATGAATTCTTTCCCACTGAGCATCTCTGTTTGCTGTCAGCCATGACCATGCCCTTGTGCAGCAACTGGCTGAGTTTGTTCTATACCTTCTACAGACGTGGGCTTGACAGGCAGGCAGCATTTGCTTTCTTTTATTTGTGTGGTTGTATTTATGCTATTTGCTGCTTTGTAACATTTAACTATTGTGGATAGATGTATCCCACTGGAAACTGCTAGATTGTTTTCTGCTTTCTGTATATCCCAGTAGGATGTTTAAAACAAATGTGTGAGGCACCAGCCATAATATTTGCTCTTTTGTTAGATGTGGTTGAGAAACATTGGTGTTACGTCTACTTTTGACTCGTCCTCAGAGCTTAATTTATACTCTTATGGCTGACTTGGGGCAATCTGTGTGCCTCGACAGAGTTCCTAGACGGTTCCTCACGGGCCCTGTCCTTCTGCTGTCGCTCCATTCCAACCTGGAAGTAATAGTGGAAGAAGCGTCTACCTTTTCCAGGGAAGTATATGAAAAACAAAGGATCCCTCTGCCTCCAAAAGCCGTAGGATTCTGCTGCACTTCTAAACAAGTCCCTTACCACCCCTTGCTGCTTCAGAACCTGGAGTGACTCTCACCGGGAATGCTCAGGACTACTTGGTTCCTGGTTCAGACAGCCGCCTCTGCTGGAGCGACGTCGATGGGGGAAGAGATCTTGGAGGAGACTGCCTGCTGAGGTTCACAAAGCAGTTGCTCATTCATAGATATCATAGACATTAGGGCTGGAAGGGACTTTGGAAGATCATCGAATCCAGTCCCCTGCCCCAGGGGCAGGAAGTAAACTAGGGTGAACGGATCCCAGCAAGATAGATGTCCAAATCTTTCTTAAAAGAGTTGAGAGTAGGTGCTTGCACCACCTCTGGAGGCAGTCTATTCCAGGCTTTGAGGGCTTGGACAGCAAAGAAGTTTTTCCTTATGTCCAGCTTAAAACTGTCTTGGAGGAGTTTATGACCATGTGACCTGGTCATCCCTTGGGGTGCTCTGGTGAACAGGTGTTCCCTGAGATCTTGATGTACACCCCCTTACATATTTATAGGTAGCCACCAGGTCTCCCTGAGCATGGGCTTTTCCAGGCTGAAGAGTCCCATGTCTCTCAGTATCTTATCATAGGTCCTGTTCTCCTACCCTCTGATCGTACATGTGGCTCTCCTCTGGACTTCGCAAGCTTTTCCACATCCTTTTTAAATTGTGGAGCCCAGAAAAGGATGCAGTACTTCAGCTGCGGCCTCACCAAGGCCGAGTACAGTGGGAGGATGACATCCTGGGATTTGCGTGAGAAGCATCTGTGGATGCAAGCCAGAGTTTTGCTCACTTTACCAGCTGTGACATTGCATTGGTGGCTTATATTCACCTTGTGGTCAATCATGACCCTTTCGACCTTGATGCTAGCAAGCGTAGCACTGCCAAGCCTGTAAGTGTGCTGCAGGGTTTTTTTCCCCAAAGGTGGAGAACCTTGCATTTTTTGGTGTTGAAAGCCATCAGGTTTTCATCCGCCCATTTACTAAGCCTGTTGAGGTCGGCCTGGATCACTCAGGTATGGGCACTTTACCCCAAAGTTTGTGTCATCGGTGAACTTGGCCAGTCCACTTCTGATACCAATGTCTACAATGTTAATAAAGATGTTAAAGAGTCTAGACCCAAGGATGGAGCCTTGGGGGATCCCTCTGGTCACTGCACAACACAATGATTTACTTCTGTCTATTACTACTTTCTCGGTCCAGCCATCAAGCTGTGATGTAGACGAGGCCGCAGTTAGCCAATTTTTCCATGAAGAGATCACAGGACACCAAAACAAAAGCTTTTTTGAAGTCAAGATATATGATGTCAACCTCTTTCATATTACCTCTTGTCCAGGTAATATGTCACCTGGTC
Source organism: Caiman crocodilus (assembly GCA_030014935.1). Taxonomy (NCBI): domain Eukaryota; kingdom Metazoa; phylum Chordata; order Crocodylia; family Alligatoridae; genus Caiman; species Caiman crocodilus. Next base: position 73,837,161 of record JAGPOW010001338.1, on the reverse strand, counting down.
ATAGAAGGAGATGAGATTTGTCAGGCAAGACCTACCCACAACAAACATGTGCTGGCTATCTCTCAAGATGTTTTTAACAGCCAGTTTGTCAAGAATGGTCTCTTTAATATTTTTTTCCTAGATCTTCCTCAGGATAGAGGTCTGGCTGATAGGCCTGTAGTTCCCCAGATCTGCTTTACTCACTTTCTTGAGGATAGGCACTACATTGGCCTTCTTTCAGTCTTCAGGAACTTCACCTGAGCACCACAAGTTCTTGAGGATCCACGCCAGCGGCTGAGCTATGATGCTTGCCAGCTCTTTAAGTATGCTGAGGTGTAAACTGTCTGGGCCAGCTCACTTGAAGGTGTCCAGCCTCTTAAGGCATTCCTTTACGTGGTCTGCAGTGATGTAGGGTAACAATTCTCCCTCACCCTGGCCGTCCAGAACTGCGGTTGTTTCAGGCTGCCTACAAATTTAGGGAGTTGTCATGGTACTGGTTATAATTAAATATTTTTTCTCAAGCCTTTCTTCACAACTATGGGGATTAGAAACTTTGTGATGAAAGCTGCAGTTCTCAAGCTGTGACTCTAGGCACTGGTAATGTAGTTTGTCTCTGCATTTACTCAGTCTTGCCTCTCTTTCTGAATGTTATGGGGGTTTGGGGCTTTTCTGATACTGCGTATTGGGGGGATACTTTTGGGTAAACAGAAGTGGTAAAGCAAGTTGTGAAACTGGTGGAAGAGGGTCACTCTTGGTCAAAGAAGTGGGTTTGTTCAATGCACTCGCTCTCGCACTCTTGGAAAAAAGTAAAGTTAACAGACAGAAGTCAAGACATGAGAGGGAGCTAAATGAACGGCTGTAACTGCATCTTCCCTTTCCCTGTTTGTACGAGCGTCATGGCAGTTCTGCGCTGCGAGCTGAGTTCCCTTTTCCCTGTGACAGAGCCCTCCAACCAGTCAACAGTGGTTGCTGTTGAGGGATAGAAACTTCATCTGTTTTTCCTCCCCCTTTCTTTCCTTACCGTTTTCTCCAGTCAAGAGCTGACAGCACGAACTTTGTTAATGGCGAGAGTGATTTTTACAGCCTCTTTTTCCTGTGATTTTGGGGAAATTCCATAGTTTAACTCGTGTTGTTTTATTTACTCAGTATACATTTTCTAGAAATATCAGATCAGCCTTTGCTCATCTACTTTGCTTGGATTTCAGACCAAGAGTTCACAAAAACTGGTTGAAAATTCACACTATTTTCTTTTTTTTTTTTTTTTTTACATTTTAGCAAACCTTCCCCAATGACGTCCATTGTGTTGAGGAAATCTTGAAGGTAAGGGTATAGCTGTCACAGTTCAGTTGTTTAAAGTCATACTTATGTAATGAATCCTTTGTAATGTTTGCTTGCATGCCCCATTTCCCCCATCCCCCAGATTTGATTAAATTAATATGGGGAGAAATTAGTGTGCTTCTGTTAGATCAGTACATATTGCATATCAGAAATTTCAACTTTGGGCATCTATCAGAGCGCACAAGTAAAACTAAAAAAATAGCCATCTTTTCTTGAGCAAATATTCAAGCCAGACTCTAAATGCAATAGCTCTGTTTGTACACTAAATACTGCAGAACTAAAAAATTATTCTGTCCCTTAGTCCTGGGATTGGTGTTTTTGAAAGTGAACCCTTTTTTTTTTTCCTCCAAAGACACTGAACTCACTATGCCATTCTTACTACCCCTATCCCTACCAGCCTGCAGAGCAAAAACTTGCATGTGGTTAGTATACCTATGGACTGTATCTCATCTAAGGTCTTTGTTTTCACAATCTGCTTCCCTCAGTGTTGATTGAAGCAAGATTCAGAATACTGCGGATGCTTTGATTTTTCTCAGAAAGTAATCTTACAACAACTCATGTCCTTTAAACACTTTGTCTACACGATATAATACCATGACAGGAACGGTACACCTTGGAATATTTCACTGTCCTATACAATTCACTGTCTAGCTTTTAAAATATGATCAGTATTAATATTGTAGTGCCAGAAAGAAACAAATCTTTTGTTTGCTCAGGATCCCAGTATGCTAGGCACTGTAGAAAGAGGTAAAAAGCCATGATAACAGTACAGTGCTTCAGGGAGCTTGTAATTTGTTTTTGCAACAAGTCACAATTAGGGAGGAAAATGATGGGAAGAAAGAGAAGAGAATACAAGGGAAACGTTTGATCAAATTATCACCATTAACATTGTTAACTGTGATAAGAGACACATAAAGATGATAAATAGGTCTGTAAAATCCTCTGCCAGCAGTTCTTGCATAGAAGTCTCTCTAGACTGTTTTAATGGATGTTTGTAGAGCTAAATACAGCAATGTAGATATATTTCATGGTAAATCTTTTGATTTACATATTTTACTTCCTAATGTTCTTCTTGAAATGCTATTTGATTGGAAAAATGGTGACATTTCACCTTTTCCCCAATGTTGCTCTAATTAGAAAAAAAAAAGGATTGAAGACTATTACCTAATAAAGACTTTAACCCCACTGTGCATTTGACACAGTGCAGAACCTTTCTCACTCACAGGTCACCTGTCAGTTTCTGTGATCCATGTGATTTGTTTATAATCAGTCTCACATTTGATTTTGTTCCTACATGAGTGACTTCTGGGAAGTCAGTCTCAGGCTTTTGACATACTGTTCTCCTGTGAAGGGTGACTGCAGTGATGCTCATTTGCAATGATGGGAGGTTAAATTTGGAAGAGCATTTGGGCTGCAAGCAGAGATATTACTGTTAATGAACATTTGAAAATATTGAGAAGGAATATTCTCAGGAAAGGAAGAAAAATGGCAAATCCTAGACGCATGTTTAATCCTTGGGATGGATATGTTCTTTGTGAACTGCTAAGAACATTGGCAGGAACCCAATCAGTTCTGTCTTCTGAGCTCCCCAAGGCCCTTTTAAGTCCCTGGGATCTTGTCTAGATTAATCTTTATTCAAGCAGCAAAGCATATGTTTAAAGCTGGGAGCCTTGTGTATCCTAAACCATTTAAACACAGTATTTATAACGTTAGGTAACATTTTCGAATCCCTAGTGTAGGTGAGACTTGACTATTAGAATGGGCATTCTTGCCCGCCTCACCCGCTGATACCTGACTTGCTTCATTTGAGGAAGTGGCTTCTAACTGTGGCTGCAGGTAGGCTACGTCTATGCTGGCCAGGGGAGAAAGACAGGAGTTTCTAAAGAGCTAGAATTGCCTCATTCTGTCTTCCTCCTCAAATAACAGGACCCCAGCAGACTCAGGAACATTCTTCAAACTAGCCAATATGTTGAGGTTTTGCAAGCATCTCCAGTATGCCAAGTCTTTACGTCAGGACTACCTGTATTCCTAAAAAGGATGAGGTAGTTCACACAAGTTTTGTAGGATTGTTACAGTAATCCCCAAATAAATTCTGTGCTGTTATGCAGGAGATCAGACCTGGGTGATCATGATAATCTCTCCAGGCATTAAAGTCATGTTAGTGCATTTCTATACAACAGATTGCTAGAGCAGTAGAGGGTTTGTTTATAGTAGTGCCTATGTGGACAGCTTGTGTCCCAAATCTGAATGAGTTTTTGAAGAATAGATAGGAAGATTGAATGAAGATCTAGTTTAGAGTCTGACCCCTTTGTGCTATGGAGGTCTTCTGAAAGGGTACTGTTAATTTATTCATTGCATTACCACTGATGGGTACAGCAACTTTCAAAACAAGGATGACGTACTTTGAAAACCAAAGAACTACGTATATAAGTTTTTATTTGCTGCTTCAATAATTAAATATAAAGGTGACAATGTAGTTAGGACTCAATCATGCAAACACTTCCACTTAATACTTAACTTCAAGCAGATTTCAGTGGGTCTACTGACATGCATAAAGGTTGGCAAATTAAGGTACACAGTTGTCTATTCAGAATGACCAGAATATAAGTTTTGTCGTGTTCTTTTATATATGGGCAGATCCATGAGATTTTCAGTGTATTGATATGAACGTTTTAAGCGCTGAACGTCTCCTGTGTAAAAATATTTACCAGCCACATTTTTTCTTTTAAATCCTTTCTAGGAAATGACCCACTCATGGCCACCTCCCTTGACAGCTATCCATACTCCAAGCACAGCCGAGCCTTCAAAATTTCCTTTTCCGACAAAGGTCATGTATCTCCTTTTAATGTTTAAAATACAGCTTTTATACCCTTGGGTGTATTTTCAGACTATCTCGTTGTTGGTGCAGCCTCAGGCTGTTAGGTTTTTGTTTGTCTTCAGAAGAAATCCTATAAAAGAAATGAAAACCTGATTGATTTCACTTTAGAAGCTCATCTCATTTGCTTAGAAATTAGTTCAGCTGCTGCTTCTGAGTAATTGGGCTTGAATGGGTTAGACTTGTTACAGATGTCTTTCTCCAGTCATCTCCTAGTATTTTTTTTTTTTTTAAAGTGAAGTCTGTTTTGTTTGTTTGGAGTTAAGACATGGTTTTAGCACCAGAAAAAACTTGGGTGAATAACCAAGGGCAAAAACATCTAACCTGCACATGGGGGAAGAATACCACAAAGGTTTCCAGTATGTCATCTGTATTTCTTACAGCACAATTAATTGTTTTTTTATTTCCCAGTTAAAATGTGTAGTTCTTTTCACTTAAAATTCATATACTGGTTACATACTCTTAGTGCGTGTATCTCTTTTGTTTTTGGTCTGTTCTGACCTGAGTACATCTTAGGCTTTGTAACATCAAACAGTTAAAGTTCAGGAAAGTATAGGTAGCTCAAGATAGACTGTTCCTTATGATTTTTTTTGTAAGTGTCTGCAATTCCATTTGCAATGCTTGAAAGGTATAGGTTTCCTATACCTTTGCAATGTCATCCCCTCAATCTGCAAAAGTGAGAGACCAAAGTGCAAATTGCAAACAGACAATATTATAATTACTAGCAAATAAGATTTGATTCAGGGAGGGAGGGGTCTGGGTGGGTGGGTGTATGTTTTAATGCAGTATTTTCATGTTTTGCTTTTTACTGTACTCTCTTTCTAGGAATCCCAGCATGCTGGATCAGTAATACAAAGCCAGAGTAAGTAAAAATCCAAAGTAGTATTCCTGTTGTAGAAGGGAAACTATACAGTGTGTGTGATCAGTAGTATCTAATTTAGGAGCACAGGTGCCAGCTCTTTCTTGAACTTTGGTTAATTTAAGCAATTCCGAACTTTGCCTGATTAGGGCCTTTTATTTCTATGTAACAAATACATAATAAAGATCAAGCTATAAAATATTAGGAAAACCTATCTTGATTGGCAAATAGCCATAACAATAATCTACATAAGCATATATCTCCTTTTAATGTGAAAAATGCAGCTTTTATACACTTGGGTGTATTTACAGACTATCTCATAAATCTGACAAATTTTTGAAGTTGAAAGCCTCATTATTAAAGACACAAATAAACAGTTATTCAATAAAATATTGTGCAGTGAGATGCAGAAAACCAACTGAGTTTCTTTGGTCTTACAGAACAGTATGATGCAGCTTCGAAAACATTGCCTGGTTCTCAGCCAGGAACATCGTAAGTAACATCGCTTTCAATAACACGTTCAGTTCTGGAATTCTGGCCGTGGTTTCCCACTTCGTTTTTGCAGAATTTGAGGTTTTAATTTCTGTATTCGTGGGGCTAGATCCAGTGGCCATTGATGTTGACAGAAAGGTTTTCTTTTAGTTTTAGTGAGCACTATACCATGCCATTAATAAATAATTTTAAATATTATTGCTAAGGCACTGAGGCTTTTCCTTCTTTAAATCTTTCACTGCTCAATGTCCCGCCACACTATCTGAACTACAAATTTATACATGACATTGAATCTTCAGTGAACATTCACTTTTTTTTTTCTTTTTATGACCCAATATTAAAGTCTGTGAAAAGGAAAGCTCTCAGTACCATTATTTCTTATCGATAGAAGTACTTGCCCATTTGATTTGCTGGTTTCCCGTTCTTGGATAAACACTCACCCCTCCAAGAGTCGAGTTTTGGCCCCAGAATTGTCTCTCTTCTAGCACTTGGATTACTGGTAGCTTTTTGGAAATGATAGATACAAATATGAAGTGGCCCTATAATATTGGTCTTTTGTGGTGGTGTTTTCAGTTGTCCAAAAAAAAGTTTCCTGAGTGATTTGGTTGCTGGTTTCTCATTTGTTAAAAGTGAACAATCGTTGTAATCTTTCAGCTTTCTGAAGGGTTTTTTTCTGCTGCTTGATCAAGGTTGTGGTCGAGCTAAATGCTTACAATTCTTCATTTCTAACCATCTGATAGCCATCTATGGAGTACGTGAAGAAGTTTTTCTGGCTACAACTGGCTATTTACTTTTCTACCTCTGTGCTCTGCCTTTTTAACTGCAGGCTTTTTATGGTCAGCAAATTTTTATACTTGTCTATAACTGAGGGATTATCAGTACAGCTAGCAAAAATGTTTAACCAAGTACCTTTTTTTTGATTTAATCTCTGTAGTTTTATTGCAATTGAAAACTACTGGATATACACAAACTGTCAAGTAATGGTTCTTAGTGTAATGTTCTAATTTCAAGTTGATCCTTTTTCCCTCCAAAAAGCCTATAAAAATCACACTTAAGCTACTCCCCACAAATAAGTTATTTATTAGGTCCCATACACTCTTGAATTTTTGTACTTGCATTATTTTGGTTCAGACGATAAAAACACGAAGGCAGATTTTTTTTTAATGCAATTTTTATTTTAGTATTTTTAGGATATTTAACCCCCTTGAATGTTGTCCTTAGTTATTTGATGTTGGATTTTGTAAGGGCAAAAGCAGTTCAAGGTCTTCCTTGACTTCCTTTTCAGGGGAAAAGCTTTAATTTGTCTATTTTGGTTTTTATTCCACCCCCCCCCCCAAATATTGAACCTGAAAATGCAGGGTTGGCCTTATACGCAGGGTCAATTTATAATTGGAATAATATGAGATAAATTAGAAAATGGAATGGAGCAGGATGTGCTGTGACCTTTTCCTTACCGAATCCTTTACTCTTTATTAAGAATCCTTACTGGCGTATCTTTATTGCAGTAAAAAATGATAATTTACACATCTAATAGCTTTGTTTATAGAACCAGTCTTTTAGGTTTTCAAAACTTCTACATTGTCCTCATGGTAAAAGCTGATTTACAGACTAAACTAAAAAAGCTTTTTTTAAAAAAGTTTTTGGAATCCAGTTCCACATGTGACTATAAAATAGGCTGCCCCTTAAGTAGTATTCCCTATGGCCTCAGCCATACAAGCAGATGTGTAGTGAGACCCAGTGATGCCAGTGGAGTTTCTCAGGGGTAGAGACTTCTACCCATGTGAATCAAATTGTGAGATTGTTGTGTCAGATCTTTGTTTGTAAAAATCAAAATCTGTGGAAGTATATTATGAATAGCTATGATCAGAGGGACTGCTGTCACTGCTGGCCCACTGAGCAACCCTTGCAAAGCCAGCAGGCCAAGGCACTTAAGGGAGCCCATCCCTGCTCCAGCCCTGGTACAGTGTGTGGGCAAGGCAAGAGCCCCCAAGGGGACACTTGCCTGCCTGTACATAAATGCCAGGAGCTTGGGGAATAAGCAGGAGGAACTCATCCTCCTCCTTAACACAAATAATTGCGATGTCATAGGGATAATGGAGACCTGGTGGGACTCCACCCATGACTGGACCATGGGTATAGACGGCTATACTTTGTACAGGAGAGATTGAGTAGATAAAAGGGGCAGGGGTGTACCTCTCTATGTTAAGGAAAGCCACGCCTCCCTGCAAGCTGATGTTGGCAACCAGGGTGGACAACTGGAGACCCTGTGGGTTAAAATCCGTGTGGAACATGGCGCAGGGGACACAACGGTGGGAGTCAACTACAGACCTCCCTCCCCAAGTCAAGAGCTTGACCAGGAGTTTGCCTGGGACCTGGCTGAGGCCGCATGCTCCAGGACCATGGTTGTCATGGGTGACTTCAGCTACCCAGACATCTCGTGGGAGGATCACTCGGCAAAATCTGAGCGGCCACAAAGCTTCCTATCATGCGTGGATGAACTCTACCTGACTCAGGAAGTCTATGGGCCAACGAGAGATAAAATGCTGCTTGACCTGGTACTGGCTACTGGGAATGACCCAATTGGTGACCTAGTGATTGATGGGGAGCTGGTTGACAGCGACCACGAGCTGATCACCTTCACCATCCACTGTAAAGCTGACAAGTCAGTCAGCAACACGGAAGTCCTTGACTTCAGGAAAGCCGACTTTGACGAGCTCAGGAGGCTCGTCAGTGAAGCCCTAAGGGACCGCGACCCCAGGGGGAGGAGAGTCAGGAACAGTGGTTGCTTCTCAAGGGAGCGATCCTCAATGCGCAAGCTAAGTCTATTCCATCTTGGAGGAAAGGCAGCAAGAGGGCACAGCAGCCCCCCTGGCTCTCCAGGGATCTAGCAGACCTCTTGAGGCCAAAAAGAAAGGCCTACAAAGGATGGAGGATGAGATTCACCTCCAAGGAGGAATATTCTGCACTGGTCCAGTCCTGCAGAGATCAAACCAGGAAAACCAAGGCTGCAAGTGAAATCCAACTAGCTTCGAGTATCAAGGACAATAAAAAGTCCTTTTTCAGATATGTGGGGAGCCGGAGGAAAAGCAAGGGCAACATTGGACCCCTGCTAAACCAAATGGGACAACTGACGCCCAAGAAAAAGCCACCTATTAAATGAGTACTTTGCATTGGTCTGTCTTCAGTCCCATGGGACGCCTGTGCCGACTACAGGACAGGGAGGTCTGAGTGAGGGAGATCCCTGCCCTCCATCAATGCTGACCTTGAGAAGCTGGATACCTTCAAGTCAGCTGGCCCTGACGATCTACACCCCAGGGTACTCTGATGCTCGCCAGCTCCCTTAGCCCAGCCTCTGGCATGGATCGTTAACTCCTGGCACTCTGGTGAAGTGGCCAAAGACTGGAAGAAGGCCAAAATGGTGCCTATCTTCAAGAAAGGGAGAAAAGTGGATCCAGCAAACTGTAGGCCTATCAGCCTGACCTCTGTTGCGGGGAAGGTCTTAGAAAAGTTTATTAAAGAGGCTGGTATAGTACCTTTTATTAATGGACTGGCTGATACCAACATCCTGAGGGATAACCAGCACGGGTTTGTTGCAGGTAGGTCCTGCTTGACCAATCTCATTTACTTTTACTACCAGGTGACCTATCAGCCTGGACAAGGGAGAAGAGATGGATGTCATATATCTTGACTTCAAAAAAACTTTTGATCTGTTATCCCACAATCACCTCTTGGCGAAACTGGCCAATTGTGGCCTTGGAGCCACCACGATCCACTAGCTGGGAAATTGGCTCTGTGGTCAGACCCACAGGGTAGTAGTGGATGGAAGTCAATCGTCATGGTGCCGTGTGACCAGTGGGGTCCCCCAAGGCTCTGTCCTTGGACCCATACTGTTCAACATCTTCATTAATCATGTGAACATTGACGTAAGAAGTGGACTGGCCAAGTTTGCCTGTGACACCAAACTTTGGGGCAAAGCATCCACACTTGAAGACCAGGAGGGCACTGCAGGCTGACCTGGACAGGCTCAGCAAATGGGTGGATGAGAACCTGATAGCGTTTAGCACTTAAAATGCAAGGTTCTCCACCTTGGGAGGAAAAACCTACAGCATCCTTATAGGCTCGGCAGTGCTACACTGGCTAGCACTACGGAAGAAGGAGACTTGGGGGTCATCATTGACCCCAAGAACGTGAACTTTCAGTGCAATACTGCGGCTAGTAAAGTGACCAAAGCACTGGCTTGCATCCATTGATGCTTTCCAAGCAAATCCCGGGACATCATTTTCCCGTTGTACTCAGCCTTGGTGAGACTGCAGCTGGAGTACTGCATCCAGTTTTGGGCTCGACAGTTCAAAAAGGATGTGGAGAAGCTTGAAAGAGTCCAGAGAAGAGCCACGTGCATGATCAGAGGTCAGGAGAACAGACCTTATGATGACAGGCTGAGAGCCCTGGGGCTCTTTAGCCTGGAAAAGTGCAGGCTCAGGGGTGACCTGATGGCCACCTATAAGTTTATCAGGGGTGCCCACCAGTATCTGGGGGAACGTTTGTTCACCAGAGCGCCCCCAGGGATGACGAGGTCAAACAGTTATAAACTACTGCAAGAGCATTTCAGGATGGACTTAAGGAAGAATTTCTTTACTGTCCAAGCCCCCAAGGTCTGGAATAGCCTGCCACCAGAGGTGGTTCAAGCAACTACATTGAGCACCTTCAAGAGAAAATTGGATGTTTATCTTGCTGGGAGTCTATGACCCCAGCTGACTTCCTGCCCCTGCGGCAGGGGGCTGGACTTGATGATCTTCCGAGGCCCCTTCCATCCTTAATGTCTATGAAATCTATAATGATATTCCTTCCCAGCTGATGTCAGCAAAGAAATACTGGAGGGCAAATGTATTCAAATTAAGATTCTTTAGGAAAATTCAGCTCTTCTCCCACTGATGTGAATTCCAGCATCAGGCCACAATACAGCATTTTGAATATCCTGAATTTAATGCTTATAATTTGTAAGGGATTGGTGACAGAGAAGGGAAGAAATGCCAGTTGTAATAGAAAAGTGTGTGCTCATGGAGAAGGTTAATAATTGCAACACTGACTTTGTAACATTAGTAGCAGGTGAAAGCTGTAACCAATTAATTCGGTTAATTATGGTAATTGTTTAAAAGTAGTGTTGTGTGTGATGAAGTTCTTAGTCCTGTAAGGTTACTCTAACCAGATGGCAGCATTGATAGATTCTGAACCTTGTAAAACAGTAATTTACATGTTTCTAAGCAAAGAGTACTAAGTGACCCATGTGCAATTCAAATAGGAGGGTAATTGCTGAATGATTGGCTGTTTAGCAACTGCTGCAGCATTTAAAATTCTCGCAGTGCTATGGATAGGAATGTGATTTTTTTGTGTGTGTGAATTAGAAACCTGAGCGAGCCCCTTCCCCATATACTTTTATTTAACCATTAACAGTCAAATTATGTAAGAGGCAAGGATTTTTATTAGTACAGCTGGTCCAATAAAAAATATCACCCACAAAAATCTTTGCCTCTTACATATTTCCTGGGTCATCACAGCTACAATATCACTGCAACACTACCAAAAGAGTCTAATTAGGCATCTCAGCATGGTTCAGGACAGGGATCAGACCTAGTTTATGCTTTTTTTTTTCCCAGATGATTTAAACTGAACCTAAAGGGAAATTGTATTTAAGTGCTGCAAGGTCTATCAAACATACCTGAAGTGATATCTTGATCTACTGCTAACCTTCCATCCTATATTAAGGGTCCTATAATGGTGGCTCAGTCCACGGGACTCCAGCTTCCTCAATTTTACTCTTATCGTGCCAAAATTGGCTCTTCAATGGCTTCTTCCTGAGAAGGATGCTTCTTGCTTAGAAGTTGTCCAGTGTCGGTAGCTTCAAAGCTTTTTTCCTTTGCCAGCTTGGAGGATGCCCTGCAGGAATGACCTTTGTTTCAGCTGTGTTTCCTTTGGATAGGCTAGCCATTAAGGTACCACTCCTGACTACAGGGAATTCAGACTAGTACAGATCCCTGTTTCAAGGTGCAGTGCAAGGTATGTCTTTTGAGTTCAAGTGGGTTCAGGGGGATGAAGACCATTCAGCGACTGATATCAGGTCTTGGTTGATGCTCTAGAGCAACGGTGGCCAACCCGCAGCTCCGGAGTCCAGACTTCCGAGTCCAAACTCGGTAATGTGCTCTCTGCGAGCAGTACCATCGTGTGACATGGCATGACGGCTGTGGAAGCTGATCACTGAGTGCTTGTGCAAACATCCAAGGAGATGCATATTAACTTCTGAAGAGCAGCGTGTAGCTCCAGAGCAAGGGTGTCAAACTCATCCTGCCAGTGGGCTGAATGAGGAACGAAGGACCAGTTTTTAGGTCAAATCAGGCTCACAAACTTGCCCCAAGCACTGGATCCAGCCCACAGGGCTTCTCCCTGCACCGTGCCCTGCCTTCTTCCCCACTGCACAGAAAAGTCCCAAAACCCTAGGAGTAAAGTATCATAACTTGCTTCATCTTCAGAATACACCTGCCTTGATGGAGTGCTGATGTTAACGTTTTTCTAGGCCTGTTGAGAGCCTCTCTTTCTCTGCATATTAGCAGCAGCCAGTGTCCCTTCTACATCCAAACTCCAAGCATTGTTGCCTCCCAGAAGAAGTGTATGTTTTTGTGCAATGCAAAGTGTAGGCAGATTATGTTCAATGTAAATGGAAGGACTTCTGGTCTCAGCATTCCTAGCCCAACGAGTGCCAGTTTTCTAAACTGAACCGAGCTTGTGAAGTTCTGCCTATTGTTAGTTCTTTAGATCTTCATCATAATGATTGTCTTTTAATAGGGAATTTCATTTAAAAAAAATCCCACTAGTGCTGAATAAGTTAGAGACATGACGTAATTTAAGCTTTCAGGCTCGCTAAGCCAAGGCAGTGTTCCCACTAGAGACTTGATAAAACTCCTTACCCCAGAGAAGCTTCACCACAGGAGTGATATACAGTAGAAGCCTTTTAAGTTGTTAGACCTAATTTTCTGCTGCCTTGCTAAGATGCAGACATGGTTTTTTTTATATAGAGAGAGTACAGAATGCGTCCCCATGCCATATGAGAAAATGATAGTCTGCCTTTCTAGGGGCCCTTGTATACTTTACTGAGGAGTGAATGGCTGCACGAAGTTCAAGGCAGTAAAGTTGCTTGCAAATTATTACAACCAGAGTGACTCTATTATGGTTGCAAGGGAAAAGAGAGATCTTAAATCTCACCCCTTGGTAATGTTGGTAGAAGCTGATCTTGCTGATGGCTACTTTATCAGAGCATCAAAGCTAAATCCTTCCAGAAAATTGATTGGAGACATCTGCATGTGCAGTCAACCAAATTAACATGGTGAGTTTAGCAACAGAGTGGCAAAGAAGTGACTAAGATTTGCATATAAAATAAATTAAGCCATGCTTTGACTAGAGACTTCATCACCCTCTTCTTGAACTGGTGCATCTCTGATTTTTATTTTCATTTGTGCAACAGGCTTTTCTTTCTTTGCTCTTCAAAACATACGTGACTGTCTGAAAATTCAGCTGCCTCTAGTAGTTCACATTACAAAGTACAGTTGACTGAAAACAAATAGCATTTGTGCTGGTTAATTAGAGGTTGAAATCCCTGTGCATCTGTGCACCCAAATTAAGCATTCAGCTCTACAAAATATACAAGGATTTCCCAGATGGCTTTCATTCTTGAATACAGGCCTCAAGTTAGCACCTGGCTTCATTGGAATGGAAGTAGCCTTTCTTTTTTAAAGATGCCAAGCTCTTTTTTACTGCGGTCTCTCTGACTAGCCTGGTGGAGAGAGATCAGCTTGTGCATTGTTGAGTTTCCTGTCTGACATACTACATTAGTTTTAGAACTGCTTCCCTAAGAAAGCTCCCTTTTTAATAGATTTGCACAGAGGGTGATTGCGTGTACATACGTGGTAGTTTCTACAGGCCCTGCCTAAAAGTTGGCAACTGCTTGAGCTAATTAAAGTGTTACAAATTATTAGCCTGAGTTTATTTTCTTTGACTGGTCTAACTTGTTGAAATGTTGTTATCTGAGAACTGGCTTTCTGTTTATCCATGTGGCACTAACTCATTTGACATCTTATTGTCCTTTCTTGATCTTGGGTTGAACAGCCAAATGCCATTGATGCATCTTATTCACGGGAAGCTAATGTGATGAGCAGGGATCCTGGTTTTCTCTGATTAAAAAAAAATTGCAAATTCTCTGATTTAAAAACCCAAAATCCATAATAAAAATGAAAGCCCCCCCCCATGCTGTTGCCCCACACTCCCCCCCCACAGTCTTAGCAGCCCTCCTGATGCCCCTTGCAACAGACCCCCCAGACCCCTAGACAGACGTGCAGACACAGACAATGACACCCACCTCAGCAGGTAAGTGTGTGTGAGGGGTAGGATGGGGCAGAGCGGGGCAAGGGAAGGTGCTCGGGGGTAGATCAAGGGGTGGGGGGGAGAGTGTGCCCCTGTGCGCACTTCCAGGAACAGGGCAGAGGTCTGGCCAGCCTGACGGGGGTTCGCACATAGAGGCCACAACCGTAACTCTGCCACTGCGCCCTGCGCTACCATCCCACAGCCACCCGCGCAGTTTTGTGGGCAAGTGGCGCAGGGCATGGCAGCGGCAGTGTGGTGGCAACCACCGTGTTTGGGCCACGTGTGCCGCCTGGCCAGCGTGTGGAACGGGGGGCTTTCATGCAGCGACATGCCCTGCACCTGACTCCACGGCAGTGCAGGGTGGAGGCGGCTGCATACAGGCTAGGGGGCTTTGCAGGAAGTGCTGCCACTGCAGAACCATGCGTGCCCTTTGCCCCTGCATCCTAGAGGTAAGGGGAGCTTGGGGGCTGTGGGATAGGGCTGGGGAAAGTGGTTTGGGGCTGAGCAAGCAGGGGATGCTGCAGGCCCCAGGTAGCACACCACAGCTGGGAGCAGGGCCGGGGGTGAGGGTAGGGGTGCCCCTCTGCGGGGGGCTTTACAGGCAAGCTATATGGGGTACAGTGTGGTGGTGCACACATGCCGCCTGCGCGGGGGAGCGGGAGGGGGAGGCTCTCGTGCAGCCGGCAGCACAGCTCTGTGGCTGGCTCTGCAGTGGCGGCAAGGGATGGGTGTGTGGGGCTCACACTCGGCAGCCAGTGCCACTCGCCTGCAGGGCCGTGCCAGCGGTGACAGCTGCTGCCTACAAAACCTCCTGCTGGTGCCGCAGAGCTGTGCTCAGAGCTGTGTCGGAGAATTTGCAGTTTTTAATCGGAGAAAACCAGGATCCCTGGTGATGAGGCACTTCTTAGGATCATGCAAAATTAAAGAGCACTTCCAGTGAAATAATTGTAGTTTTAGTGTTCAATCTTAAGTGGTCCTGGTGCTTTTTACAGTGTTGTGTCTGAAATACAGACTTTTTTTAACCTAACTAGGAATTTCTTTAAACTGTTTGGCAGGTTGAGGCTTGTGGCTTGGAACTAGTAATGAGATGCAAAATATCCATTGGGGGGGCATGCCTCCCTGCTGGGCTGGAGCAAACCATTTGGGCCAAGGCTAGCCCACCCACCCTGCAAAGGGGCATTTGCAGGGGAGGTGCAAAGCATCCTGGGATGCTGGAGAACTGAGAGTTAGCTTGAATCTGGAGGGGATCTGGGACAGAAGTTTAATAAAACTATTTAACCTAAATCAGTTAAGTCTGATGCTACCTCCATCCAGGTTTATTTTAAACTGGTTTCAGCCATTTTGAAAGTGGTTTATGTGCTCTGAACTTCTGTTCTGCTACAGATTTGAACCAGTTTCCAATCACTTAACACTTATACAGGTTTATGTGTAATTTCTGTCCCTAGCCCTAGTATCTAATTACCTAGAGATTTTGGAAAGATGAGACGCTCCCTAGTCCTAAAGGACAGTTGGCAATATTAGATTTCTCATTTTAGCCCCTTTTTCCATTATTTCAAAAAAGTGGGGAAAAATGCCATGCGGTTGGGTATGTGCAATAAGGTGGTACTCTGAAAATTAATGGAAAGAAAATGTTCACAGAAGCAGCGGGGTTGGGTGCTTAATACAGATGAAATGGAGGGCTTGCTCATCCGAATCCTGTTGGCTTCAGTGTGACCACTTGCTTGAAAAAGGATGACTCTAGGAATAAACTTCATAGGATCTGACCTGGTTTTAGAACAGGGAGAATAGTTGCATCTCGTGGGCAGAGGAGGAAAAATTTCTGGTAAAATTACTGTTTCAGTGTGTGTGCAAAAGAAATGAGCTAGAACAGTGTAATTTCCAATGCGCTTTGACTTGTATGAGAATCCTGCAAGGAGAGAAACATGTACAACTTCAACCAGATTTTTTCTTTGAACTTTTGCTTTAACAGATGCAAAGATATATGTTTAAACAAAAGATTAGTCATTACAAAACAATCTTAGGAAAAATGTATTGCACTGTAACAAGAGCAGTGTAAAAAGTAGTTAACCTATCTAGATTTACAGAAAGTCCTCTGTGGGAATCCCTGATCTGATTTCAGCATTGCAGCAACAATAATACAGCTAAGGCTGACAAGGCCATTCTGTTCTATCCTCTTGCTTTCAGGGGCTTACAGCTATAAAACAAAAAATAAAATAAAAGTAGTAATTTTAATCTCTAGATTCCATCTCCTGATTTTCAGGTCAGAGGTGATTTTTTTTTTCCTTGGATCATGCCAGTATATATTCCACTTGGCAGTGCATCATGCAAATGAAACTGGTGTTCTGGAGAAGAAAATCACGACACTCTGGTTAAGAACAGATGTTGCATTTGTCCCTGAACAAGCTGTGCCGGCGTTTGGTGCCGAAACAAAAATATCCCAAAATTCATATGTACACTTTCTAATCGGGGATTTGTGAGTGACTGAATGCACTATCATTTTTCTGCTATTGATTAACTAACACACCCCAGGGAATTCTGCACAAAAAAGTTCAAAATGCATGCACCGAGACCTGGGGACTGCACATGGTGGCATCAAATCAGCCCTGCCTGGCCTGCTGCCACTTGCCTTTGGACCAGACCATGCGGGCTCCGTGCCAGCACATGGGGCTTGCAGTAGTGGAGGCGGGAGCTGCACGCTGTTGAGCTGGGCCAGGTCTGTGCCTTCGTGTGGGGCTTCTAGCACCCTAGGGGGAAGCCACGCAGGAGGCATGGAGCCAGCGGCATGCAGACCGAGAGCCTCGGAGCATTGCATGCCATCAGACTGGGCGGGCTCTGCGCCTCCGCATGCAGCTTCCCGCTGGAGTCGGCCTGGCCAGGCTGAAGCACGCGTGGCTCCTGCCTGCCATGCTGCGAGCCCCACACGCTGGCATGGAGCCAGTCTGGTCTGGTTTGAAGGCACGCGCTGGCGGGTTGGGCCCGGCCGGCGCTCTGCCAGCACGTGCAGCCCCTGGTACTCGGCTTGAGCTGCGCACCGCTGCCTTCCACAGTCGCGAGTCCCTCGAGGGCCTGCTGCTGCTGCTTCCCCTGGCAGCGGGAGCTGTGCGCCACGGGGGGACGGGAGTCCCTCCCCCAAACCCCACATCCACCCCTCCCCACTCGGTAGCTGTCTCGTCGAGTGCCACTGTGCTGGAGTGCCAGGAGCCCCATAGAGGTGGAGATAGAGAGCCCGCCTGTGTTAAAGTGTGCAGTGTTATGCAATTATGTGTGGACATGCGTTTTGTGTGCAAAATTACGCAGGCGCATAGTTGCATGATTCTCTGAGAGGTAATAAGTGTTTACACGCACTTTTCAGTATCCCCAGATAAACTGTTAGTACCTTTCCATTAGATAAAAGTACTGACTTTTTAGGAGTTATCCTTGGACAAGGGATATAGATGTCTAAACAATTGCACTTTGTTCTGGGATAAGTGATGTCTATTTGTAGCCGTAGATTTCAGAACAAAGTTAAGGGAGTCCTGCCAATGTAAAAGCAGTACAGTGGAGTAGTAAAACCTGGTAGTCAGGATGAAGAGATGTATGATCTGTGTTCCTGGTTCAGCTGAACTCTTTTTTAAGCTTTGACTGGTCCCTTTAACAGTTCTATAGAAATTCGATTTACCTTTCTGAGAGCTTTAGTTCAGGATCATATACTGACCCATCTTATTTCTCTTCTGTCACTTAGTGAAGTGCCAAATATATAGCTGGAACATCACATATTAAATGTCAGGAAACCATCACCACAGAAAACTAACTTGTATGTGTTTTTCTGTAATTGAACCTCTTCCTACAGCTCGCTGCTCCTGCTTTCATGCTGTGGTGGATGCAGCGTGGTCTTTGATTCCCGGTGTTCAGCTGCCGTATTAAACTTTAAGACTATGTCAGAGTAGCAGTGCCAGTTAGTCTTGCCTGACACATCTAGTCAGGTTTTTTCCGCAAGGATGCCAATAGCCAAGGGGCACAGAAAGCTCCCTTTTTTGTTTTATGGCCAAATGCAATTTGCTAATAAATATTACCGTTTAGATATTGCTCTCAATATATTAAAATACTGGTACTCTTTCAGTTGCAAACCACATTTTAAAAAGGGATCTTGGGAGTATCCGTAGCCCTCTTTGACCAGCCCATAACACCCCTAAGGAAGCTACAATTGTTTATTAAAAAGTGTCCAACTTCACATATTCAAAAGAGGATAATTTTGTGGGGGTTGTTTGTTTAAAACGCTTCCTGAAATCTTGCCCAAAGTAGCTCTGGCATGTTTTACCATAGTGTAAAATCTTTGTTTGCTTTTTATAAATCTTTCTGGTTAATTATATATATCTGAAGTCCTTCTGTAGGATTTCATTATTTGAATTTTTCTATGCTTTTCTCTCTCACTTTTATTTTGCATTAAAACGTGTTTATAGAATTCAGCAATAGAGGGGAAAATTAACACAGAGATCACTATTATTAATTCTCTGGATGTATTGGGATGACACCCTCCAGTGTTTGTAGCGTTACTGATACAGTCCACTGACAGATCTCCTTCACAGGATAACGTTAGTATCATCAAAGCTGAAGGCAAATTTCAGCTGGGTTTGTTTTCGTTAGCAGAGACTTAAAGAGGAGCTGCTTCCCTGGCAGCCGCTATGCTCAGGTACCCAACACGTCCGGTGGAACTCGCGACTTGTGTGTTTTGTTTGTATGTGGGCATGTTGTGTAGCATGGGGATTGCACTTAGATGTAATGCTCTCTTCCTTGCCTTACTAAGGCCTGGGATGTCCTAGGCAGTGGATGACTTGGATCCTGTAAGAACACAAATGATTCTGTAAGGTATTCCATTTACAGTGTTTCCTGAAGCTTGAAAGCTGTGCCTTTTCACGATACGGTACGAGGAAGCTGTATTATCTGCTGAAAGAGTAGAGAGGAGTGATTTTTATTTTTTGTTTTGTTTTTGTTAACAGTCAGTAGAGGAAACTAAAATGTAAAGCATGCAACAAAAATAAAAACTCTCTAAATGAGCACTCTTCGGCATATGGCTTACGGGCCAGATGTAGCCTGTGGAGAGCAGCTGTGTGCAGCCTGTAGAGCCAGCGGCGTGGTGGTGGTGGTGGGAGCTTTTGCCCACAACCTGGCGCTGGGCAGCTCAGAGCTGCGCCCACGTTGCAGCTGAGGGGTGGGGAGGAGTGGCAGGGGGAGCCACAGCAGCAGCGGCTAGGGCAGAGCACTGGTCCACCTTGGACCCAAGCCAGGTTGCTCTGGCCCAAGACTCTGAAAAGCCGCTGACCTCCACTTGAAGAGACACGCGAGCAATTGCTTAATTTATCGTGTTTGTGCAATTCTCTGTTGTGTTAATGGGACTAACATGCTTGCACACCAAACGGGAAGGAATAGCTTTTCTCAGTAAATTTTGAGTTGTGGTACTTTAATCTGTTTCTTGACAAATCTAACATACAGTGAGAGAAATCCAGGGTTACTATTCAGTCATAAATGCCAGTTAATGTCTGACTGTTTGTTAAAATAGATCTTATCCAACTGACAAGCTAATTGTACCTTCAGTTTCATTTAGATTTGGGATTCGTCATTTTCTGTTGCGTGGAGCTGCTGTTTGTTAAGCAACTGCCCAGTTCCCCCCCGAGACGGCTGTAGTTTCAGTGGTTTAGTAATTCTGGGGGAAATGTGCATCAGTTTGTTTTTCCTGAGTGCTTTTGAGTATAAATGTACAATACTAAATTTGTCCAAATCGAAGGTGACTTTGTATTTAAGTTGACCCTCCAATAATTAGATTCTACAGATGCAGATTTTATAAATTTGCTAAAATTTTCCACGTGCAAATTTGGAGGGTTATCTTAAATTCATGCCCCCATTGTGGAAGAGGAGTTGAACAGCATAACACTTCCCCCTGCTACCTGGCCCCAGGGTTGGAGCTGAAAATGGTGCTGGGTGGGCAGGCAGGGGCTGGAGCCAACACGTGCTCTGACCTGGGCTGGGGCAGGAGCTGAGGCTGCAACTCGGGGTAAGTGGCAGTGCAGGAAGGAAGGGGAGGGAAGCACAGGGCAGAGGCTGCAGGGCGCAAATCCAGGATTTCAGGGATGGTTTAAGCAGAGGTGGAGCCCATCATTGAGTTCAGGGTGCAGAGCCCTGTTGGGGGCTGCATGTTGGCAGCAGAGCAGTCTGGATCCCTCGTGCCACTGATCCCACTGTTGCAAGTGGGTCCAGATCCAACCTGCAGGAACCTTGCAGTCCAGCCCTGACTGAAGCAGAGGGGGGATGAGTTGGACAGTTTTGTCTTCAGGATTTTTCAAGAATATGCTAAGCAGTTGCCAGAATTTCAAATCCGTGTTTCCTTGGCTTTGCTGGAGAACTTTGTGGGGGGGGTCCCTCAATAAATGTACTACGAGTTCTCTCGCCAGCCAGTGTTGGTCACATGGATCCTTTAACAAGGAGACCTTTGCCCCCCCTCCCCCCCAATTAATTAGCAGTTGGTTTGAATAAAGGTAGTAAACAAACAGTTTTAAATCGACTAACAACCTTTATTTCCTTGGCTTTGTCTCATCTCTTATCTTCTGAATTAGCAGGGGTTTTGTGTGCGCATATTTTACAGCACTTTCAGCTGCCCTTGTACGTCATTGAGAGTAAAACACAATTCTGGGGCCCTCAAGGCACTTTTTTCCCCTATTTTAAAATCACCTTTTTAAAGCATCTTCTTGCAGCTGTGAGGCAACACAGAGCATTATACTTCGTGATAGTAGATATCTGTATATTTATGAGCAGACATTTACCTATTTATGAATAAATCTGTGACCAAGTTCTGCTATTGGACACATGCAAGCAACCACTCTCCTGTCCTGGCAGTGCAAGCGTGGAATTTGTCCGTTGATATTTTATCTCGTATCACTCTGTTGTACCAAATGTTACATTTTGCGGTGCAGTTTGCAGGAGCGCAAAGTTGTTGTGTAGATGAGAGAGAGGGGTAGAAGTTCAGCTTGACCTTGGCATTTACCTGGGTGTTTTTCATTTGGAGACTACAGCAGCAGAAAGAGATCCTGTCTAGTGACGGGAGTAATTACTGTGCAAGGAAAAATGAAGTGAATACATATGTTCGTTTGCATTGCTTCTGGTGCATGTAGACTGCTTCTGTATTGTAATGGAAAGCAATGTGGACTAGTAGACTTAGAGCACTGGGTTGGCACTTGGGGATGCAATGTGGATGTCTCAAATATTATCTGCTGGTATCTCAGTCGGTGACCCCATGCAAGTCGCTTCCCCTTTCTATGACTCATTGTTTCCCACCTGTAAAGTGAAGAGGCTGATACTGTCCTGCTTGATAAAGCACTTTGACATCTGAGGAAAAGCATAGTGAGAAAACTCAGCCATGTTGTTATATTTGTGGTTTATTCGAGCAGTAAGGAAGCTGAGTGGTAGAATATGCGAAGTGTTGAAAAGCTGCTGCTTTTTTGAAAGACTGGTATCAGAACCAAGCAGCAAACTTTCAAAGGGCAGAGTCGGTTCTTGTGGTCTGTCCTTGTTTAAAGTGCAGCTCTCTACACTGATCCCTTTGGTTTTTTATCTTGCAGAATGCTACAAAATGATCTTCAGCTCAGCGATACTGAAGACAGCGATGATGATCATGTCAGTTCTAGGCATTTTATGTTCTGTGCATGCTGAAGTCTCTTGAAATCACTCAATCTGTTATTTTAAGCTCCTTAATTTAACCTCTTCCCCTTTCCTTCTTTGTTTTTGTAAATACTCAGGCCCCTGAAAAGCCACCTCCCTCATCTGCTCCTCCAAGGTACTGTCTGTTCCAAAATTAACTAGAGTTACAGAAAAAAAAATGTGACTGATGTTTGTACACAGAAGTGAATGGGATAAAGTAAAAGCTATTATGTTTGACAGAGAGATTGCAGCACTTTTGAGCACCAGTCTACTTATTTCTATCATAACTACAAACCTCTATATCTAGCTGTCTAAAGCTAGGCATGAAAAATGGCTTAGGCAACATGGGCTGTTTGTAAGCTAAAGTACTAAAATATGAGCATGACCTGAAGTTGGATAAATAGATGATTGGCCAAATCTAGCCTTTCTTTCAGTCCTGTATCCATATGGTTTCTTCCTTGTGCTGACTTGACGTGTAATGCACATATCTGATTTTCACTCATCAGGGTATTGCTTATAAGCAGCATTATTCAAGGTGAAATAAATGGGCATGTGCTCCCCCCTACCCCCCCAAAAAAAATCCAAGCCCAGAACTTTCCAAAGCAGAAAGTGCATAAATATAGACCATGTTTTTGGCTCATAATTGTATACTCCAAGAAAAGGATAATAGCCTACAAAGTGAGTCTTGCACAGGGGCCTTGCTAGTTTTTGGCACTAATAATAAGCTTGCCTCTGGGAATTCCCTTAAAATGCAGTTTTCTCACAGTAGGAGTCTAGATCAACAAGAAAAGTGTTTGCCTGAGTTGCAGGCAAATTGATGTTGACATGGCAAAGGGCTTTCTGAAGTCAGAACCATAATTTTGTTAGAACCATAATCTTTCAGCCCCTTTCCAAAATGTGTTTGTGCTTGTAAGTCCCAGTTTCTACTCGGCTTCGTACAGTTCTGCATCAAGCGCGTTTCAGGGAAGACCGCTTCAGCACGGGCGTTCTGGGCGATGCCCCGGCACAGCACAGCTATTATTCTGACTATGACAGTTCGGTTCAGTTATGCTGCTGAAGTAGAGGGAACTGGAAGGAGCTAGGGCAGTGAGAGAGCCCTTTCAAGAAAACTGATTTTTCTATTGCTTGCTTTTTGCTGTGTAATTGGCATCTGTCCCAATGAAGATTGTTTTTTCAGAGAAATGACTTCAAAAACCTCTGACAGCTTTTTGCTTTTGGTAGACAGCCCCATAAATACATCTTCACAACCTGTTAATGGCACAGGTCAAAATCTGGCTGGGGATGAGTACATCTCAAGAGGCTTTGGAGCCTCTGCTTTTCTTTTAAGTATGGTAATGAATTCCTTCTGTTTTCTACCCTTCCCCACCAATGCCAAAACGTAACTTAGTTGTTTTAATTCTGAATGCTGTCATGTCACCGCAAAAAAAATAACACTCACCCATGACTGCTTTCTAATTTTATCTCCCAATTGCTGTTCAGTGCCCCACAATCGCAGCCTGAGAGTGTGGCGTCAGCACATTCCAGCAGTGCAGAATCAGGGTGCACCAGCGACTCGGACAGCTCTTCAGACTCGGAGAGCGAGAGCAGTTCGAGTGACAGTGAAGCAAATGAGCCCCCGAGACCTTTGGTGCCTGAGGTACTGTGTCTGTGTTGTGAGTGCCTGCGAGGTGACTGCATGTGACGCAGGGGGACCTTAACAAAGCTTTTTGCTTCAGGCTTCTCGTTGACTGGATACCAACGTGATTGCAGAAGCCTGGGACAGGCTGTGGTCACCTTATAGTGCAGGCATCCGTTACGTTCCACGCTACTTCGACAAACACAAAATAGGACTTAGTAACTGTCTAATTGGGATTTAGAAAGTGTGTTTTAAAGTCTTTGCCTCTCTCTTTATTTCCCATAAGGAATTTCATGCACTATTTCTTTCCCCCCTCCCTCCCTACTTGAAAGTAATGGAAGGGGTGGGTCAGTACTTTCTGTGGGGGCTCAGGCCCATCTCTGAGTGCGTAACTACTGCGGAAACTTAAATTGTGAGCAGCCCTGACAGTTTCTGCCATTTAAAATGAGATTGTTCTCTCTCTCTCTCCCTCCCTTTTAGAGTAGCTCAATTCCTTTTAAAGTAAAATGGGGGATGGCATGCAGCTGATGAGAGAGAATTCTCTTCCGACGGCATCTGAAGTGACCAGACCTGTAGGAAGGCTCCACTGGAGTGTGACTGGACTCGCTGCTTGTTGAGTTGGGCTCAGTTACTGCCATGCTAGTGCTTTGGAGGCCTTATTGACTTGGTTGGGAAACCAAACTAACCAAACTCCAGACAATGCTTTATAGTTTCATAATTGAGACCAGATGCGTTAAAAAATTCATTTCAGAAATGAAAATGTGTTTTCCACATCCCAGTTAAGTGCTGGGCATGATGCAGTGCTGTGGGCAACATGTCATAGGAGCAAGGTTTCTCTCGGTCTCTCTCCTACTCTGTGGTGTGGAAGAAAAACAGAGAAAGAAACAACTGCAAAGTGTTCCTACATTAATAGCTGGCAAGATACAATTTTACATGTTCTCTGTTTGATTCAGGGGGATTCAGTAGCAGTGTATATATCTTAATTGTTTTTCACTTCTTCTCTCCCTGCCCCATCCTTTAATTTTCTGTCTTGTATTAAAACTGTTAGAAGCACATGCATAGGTAGGTTATTTGATTACACGGTTTACTGAGGCTTGCTAGTGCCAGAAAGCCTGGGAAGCACAAAAGCAATAGGTCTTTTAACACCACCCCTATCAGACGTAACCCCGGCTTCTCAGATTTATTGATCAATTGCAGGTTTCATTTGAGTAAAGTTTGGATGCCTTTTGAAGGAGGTAAAATGTGCCCCTGGCACAAGGGGCATGGCTTAAAAAAAGTTTGAAAGCCTATTGATACTCTAATGTCCAGCTGCTAGAGTGCATCTGAGGGCCACTGACAACTGGAAAACTTTAGCGGGTGAGAGGCAGAAATATTCTTAATTTATATTTTCTGATGTATACTCCAGTGCCAAAGTTTGGGGGTTTTTTTATAACTTTTGGGGCCTACATGTTTCACTTAAGACACAATTACAATCTATAAATACAAAATATACTTGGGCATCGGAAGAGGGACAGTGATAGAAGTATCTTTTCATGTAGGTTCAAGAGAGCTTTAGGGATGGATGCAAGCTACTTTGCAAAGTTTCTGTCTTTGATTCTGTTGTGTTACTAGCACCCAGCCATCAGGTGACAAAGGTGCTTCTGTTACAGAGTAAGACTGGGCCAAGGTTTCACGTGAAAAATTAAGATAAATGAGGACCAGAATTGTTTGTGAATTGTCAGATTGGCCCTGTGCAGAAGAGAGAGGGGGTTTTTTCTCCATTGTGTGTTTCTTATGAACATCTGAATGTAATCTCTTTCATGATCAGTGCCTTTCACAGAAAGGGCAACATTTCATAGGTTTTGAGTGCATCTGGGAGATCTGGCCTGCAAATATGAATAAAATCCCTGAAGCCTTTCTTTCTTTCCTCCCCCTTCCCCCACAGCCTGAGCCACCAACATCAAATAAATGGCAGCTGGACAACTGGCTAACCAAGGTGAACCCACCAACAGCAGCTACCGAGAACCTCAGCGTGGTGGTCCATTCGCACGGTCACCTCGAGAGCAAGGGCCAGGGGAAGGGGAGCAGCCACAGCAGCAGCAGCAGCTCCACTCATGAGCGTTTTGGATCAAAGGAGCTTCATCACAAAAACTCTAGCAAAGCAGCCAGGGCTGCACTGGAGGGCCACCTTCCTACCAAACGGAATTGCCAGAAGTCTCCCACGCATGCTGAGGGGCCTGCCCAGAGGCAGACAGTTGGTACCAAGAAGCCCAGCAAGATACCACTACAGGAGGAACCCAAGGGTGGCCTGAAAGTGGAAAGTGAGCCTGCTCCATATGAGGTTAAAGACCAGTCTTCCAGGGACAAGCCGAAAGTAAAAACGAAAGGGAGGCCAAAATCCAGTGATAAAAAGGACTCCAAGACTACAGTCCAAGAGTCCTCTGAAAAGAAAAAGCACAAGCAATGTCAAGCAGCCTCTAAACCATTTTTGGACCCAAAGCCTGTGAAAGATACTTTGACTGGCTGTGCCCCAGAGCATTTTTCTCTCGGCCCCTTAGCTCAAAGCCAGAGCACAACTCACACCAGGACTAGTGGCAATAAGTCTACCGTTGTGGTCAGAGAGGACTTTCATAGAAACAAATTTCTTTTGCCCATCAGGGATAAGAAGTTACCACCTCTGAGAGACTTCATAACCCCTCATGCTCTCATTGTCAAAATTGAGCTTGCTCTCCTTACGAGGGTCCCTCAGCCACCTGGGAAAGGGAACCATCAGAAAAAGGTTGAGGGGAAAGAGCTCTCAAGTGCAAGGAAGCGGGATTTGGAGAAGAAAAGCACAGAAACTCCTAACAAGCCTCTTAAGAGGAAGGTGAGAGCTGGGGGACGGTTGGGATAGGGGAATTTCTCACTTCATTGGAAACGTTATTCAGGGGACTGAGAATGTGGAACTGCTTGAGAAACATACTAACAGTTGGAATTGATTTCAATTTCACAAGCTTTGAAATGATTTTTTTTTTTTACATTTTCCTCTGGACCTGGTAAAAACTTAGAAGGATCCAGATAGTTATTCAGCAAATGTTGATATTTTGGCTTTTTTTTTTTTTTTTTTAGAAAAGTCATGCAAAAGTTGAAAGATGTGTGCAAATTTTGCTCTTGAAAAAAGGCATTTTTCAGCATATGTTGAAAGACATTGGAAGAACATTTAAACCAGGTCTGTGACCGTCCCCTGCGGGCAAGTCTGCCGATTCCTCTCTTAAATTGCTTCCACTGTCAGTGAACTTAGCCACAAAGCAGTACTGGAAGTAGAAAAGGCTGAAGTGCTCTTTTGCTGCAAGTAGCATAGTGTTTGAAATGCTTCCTTGTGCTGTGCTATTCATCCTTGTAAGGCTCTTCGTATTTACTGCAGAACACCCCTCTTTCCTATTTGTGTGGATGCTTAAAGTGAAATCTTCAGTAGTTCAGCAGAGAGGGGTGCTTTACACGAGTTGTACCTCTTCAATTGATACCAATACAGTTTAGGTCAGGAGTTGGCAACCCCCGGTACGCATGCCGAGGCCAAAATGGCATGCAAGGCCATTTTGCTCAGCACACCACCGCCAGCCTAATCAGCTGCCGCCAGTCGCAGAGCCCAGGCTGCAAACAGCTGCTCTGGGCTCTGGTATGTTGGCACTCCGGCACTTTCCAAGGTAGACATTGTGGTTTTTTCGGCACTCCAGTCAAAAAACGTTGCTTACCCCTGGCTTGGGTCAGCTAGTGCCATCAGAGCAGTTTCAGCTGTACCACTGTGAAGGTGTGTACACTGCACAAACCGGAAGAAGCTGTATTGTATTTCATCCACTTTCAGGGTTGTACCAGTAACTGAGTTAAAAAAAAAAAATCACACCTGTAATTTAAAAGATTATGCAAAAAAGTAGTGCATAGACTGGCCATAGGCCAACTTGTGTTCCACTAAGGGCTTGTGAGTGTTTTGGTAATAGATGGAAGGGTTCCTGAATATAATCAGGGAACTTGTCTAGCTGTTGTTTGGATTTAAAAACAGAGAAAATTAACTTCTAATACTGCATCTGAACTTAGAAACAGGCAAGTAGACAGAGCTTAACACTGGCTCTTATGCTAAAGAAGCCTGAGCCAAAGAACAGTTAATGAGCTGATGGACAGACCCTCCAGCTGAAGCAGGAGTCGTGGTAGCAGTAGTTCCCTTACTTGCTCCGAGTGCCAGTTCTTGCAAGGCACGCCGGATCATGTGCGAGTGCCAGGTGACTGCAAGGTATGTGCAGTTAACTGGCGGTAGTATCCACAAGCAGTACATGTGCGGAGTATATTTGTTGTAGCTATTTCAGGCCCTGTTCCCATTTTTGGTCCAGGGCTGCTTCTCGCTCTTCAGACAACTCCAGATTTGTTATTGTCCCACCAGTTAAGGGTGAATTATGAGGTGCAGGGCTTTTTTAAACCCTACTGTTTCTGAGCCAGTTAATGCATTGTTTCTATTGGAGAAGGATTGACTGCTGTCTTTTGAGAGGGAAGACCCACAGCAAGAGGGAAGGCTGTGAGAAATGGCAGAAAACCTGGAGAGGTTAGCAGGCATTGTCCTGTAGAGAGAGGAGGCAGTAAATCTGTTCCTTCATCTCTTGGCCCCGCAACAAAGAGATGTATTACCAGATGTCTGTACTGCACTCCAGAGGGGAAAATGTAACTTGTGGAGATGTGCCCGGTGTAGCACTAAGCTAGCTCAAACAGCAGCACCTGACTACAGCAGCAAGGTGTGCTGTGTGACTGTGAAACCTTCCCAGGACTCGGGCTAAGAGCTCGGCAGCTCGCCCATCCTGCGCTCCATGCTCTGTGAGCCGCGCTGCTGTAGTTGCCAAGAAGGTTAACGGCACGCTGGGTTGCATTGATAGGAGTGTTGCTAGCAGGTCAAGGGAAGTGATTATTTCCCTCTATTCAGCACTGGCGAGGCCACATCGGGAGCACTGTGTTCAGTTTTGAGCTCCCCACTACAGAAAGGATGTGGAGAAATTGGAGAGAGTCCAGTGAAGGGTGACAAAATGGTTCAGGGGCTGGGGGACATGACTTATGAGGAGAGGTTGCAGAAACTGGGCATATTTAGTCTAGAGAAGAGGAGACTGAGAGGAGACATAACAGCAGCCTTCAACTACCTGAAGGGTGGTGAGAAGAGGATGGACCTGGGCTATTCTGAGTGGGGGCAGATGACAGAACAAGGAGCAATGGTCTCAAGGTGCAGCAAGGGAAGTTTCGGTTAGATAGTAGGAAGAATTTTCTCACTAAGAGGGCAGTAAAACACTGGAACGGGTTACTCAGAGAGGTGGTGGAAGCTGCATCCTTGAGGGTTTTCAAAACCTGGCTGGACAAAGCCTTGGCTGGGGTGATCTAGCTGGGGCTGGTCCTGCTTTGACTGGGGGTTGGACTAGACGTGACCCCGAGGTCCCTTCCAACCCTGACTCTTGATGATCCTACCAGTACCCAACCAGCTAGTGGGAGACTCTCTTCTTTTCCAGTTGTTTGCTCAGTTTTACTGGGACAGGCTGAAACAAATTCCCAAGCTTGTTGGGGAATGGCATCGGTGCCTACCTGAAGGTTTCATATTGCATTTGATTTTAAAATTGTGGAGATGCACATTTTGCTTTGTCTCCATGGCATTGAGAACACGACACGTCTCAAATTGACATCTTTTGTGGATGATATAAATTTAAGTGCGCTTGGCACCTCGCAGGATCAGGCCCTTTGCAAAGTGACCTCTCGCCGCCTTAGGCTATGTCTGCACTGCAGTCAGATGGGCCCTGTGAGCAGTGTAGCCGTAGCAGCACAGAGCTCAGTGTGGCCTCTCTCTTTCTGGGAATTTTCCCCATTTCTCAGGCAAGTTTTGCAGCTCGCACTGAGCTCTCTGTTGCTTTGGGCTACCACAGATACCAACACGTGGACGAACTAGTTTAGAAGTTTTTCATTCACGTCAGTGACTGTGAGAGAGCCTGCGAGCTGTGAGGACTGCACTGCAGGTGAACGTTTAGAGAGGCCTTCTTGGATGCACGTTGCTGGCACCAACGTCTCTATAGGTCAGGTTGCTTGAATACATTTGAATGTTACATTTTAAAATTTTTTTAAATGTTATTTAAAAAATATTAATGTTTCACCCAGTTAGGCTGAGATTTTCATAAATATATACAAATACTTTGTTCCATAGGTGTTGCAATATGCATTTTAAAGCTTTATTTACCTGGTCATATCTGTGTCTCTGTCTGAGATGCTGGTAGTTTCCTGGGGGAAACATATGAGCAATTATTCCAACTATTAAAAAAAAATTCCCTCTGTATCTGATTCCTGTTAAAATGATCTTGGGGAATCCTTGTGTCATTTTATTCTTGGGTATGCTATTTTTTTTTCCTTTTGGCAAACAAAGCATATCGCAAAACACAATCACTTGCCTTTGATGACTTTGCCAGAAGGAATTTTAATGTGCTTCAGCCTTTCTTTGCTTCGTCTGATTCATATTCATTAGAAATAAGACACCACCAGTAGATTTAAAAATACAAGTAGATCTAAAATTCAATGGGGTACGCTAAAAGAATACTTAGTTTCTTCTGGAGTGGGACTGATGAGAAATGTTCAGCATTTCTGCTTCATCTACCAAAATAAATCTATCTTGCAAAATGAGACAATCCCATTTGGGATCCTTGTCAGCAAAGCTGAAGTTTAGATTAATAATGTGCTCTAGGGCTGTATGTTTTTATTCCCAGCTTTTTTTTTTTTAAAGACTAACAAATCGTATTTAGCTACACAAGCTTGCTTTTTTCACATGTTTTTAGAACCTAAGTGATGAATTTTCTGTTAACAGGGAGATGAAGAGAAAGAGACTGATAGGAAAATAATCAAGTTGGAGAAAGAAACCAAATCATTGCAAGCTTCAGGTGACAAAGACTGCAGTAAAATGAAGTGAGTATAGAGGAGGAGGAAGATGCCAACACAATATATGAAACTGAGTTCTTTCTTTAAAAAGGTTTGGATGAGGAATTCTTTCCTCTCTCCTCCCTTCAACTGTGGGTTTATGTAATACAGTGTCTTATATGAAACGTAGTTTGGTGTACATTTATTTTTTTTGGTCTGGAGTCCACAAGACAGCTAAAGAAACTTTCATTTATTTACATTTTTTGTTGCAGATCCGGTTACTATTGACAGCATACCTGTTTTCCCCTCCTTATGGTACTAATCCTTCATGAAGAGAAGTTCTAGGGTTCACTTTTCTTCTCTTGCTGATGACACACTGCTGACTTCAGTGTCCTTGACAGCATAATAATTACCGATTTACATCAGCCTGAGCTCAGAACCAGGTCTTTCAGGTTTACATGTTGAAATGGATAACTTCCCTTACCCAGCAGCAAGAGCGCACCCATTCTGCGTTTAAATAGTGCGTGGCTCAAGGGACCCAGAACTAGCGCAGGAAATACTTCTGGCCTTGCAGGGCACGATGCTCTTTCCTCTCACGCAGTACATAACCATCGTCCCTCTAATTTCAGTGGGATTGCCATCTTTCTGATGGGGTGCAAATAATCATGTGTGGTCTTGAACAAGTCAAGGTTATTAACATTCCTGAGGAATCTGCAAAATGGGTTTCCCAGTTGCAACTGTTGTCTGGGAAGTTGCATCCTGTCTGCTTTCCCTTTTCCCTCAGAAAAGGGTGGCATTTAGTCTTTTCTAAACTATAGTGTAGTGTCATTTCTGCTAAGAAACTGTTGCTGTCTGTCACCCAAGAGGTGGCTGAATGTTGTGGTAGATGAACGGTACGTTTATTTTGTGTAATAGCTCAAGCGCTTTGGGATCTTTCAGGGTGAAATACAAGAATATGTTTTTTCTCCCAACTTTTATCTGTTTTGGGTTTTTTTCTTTTTGGTCTCTTCTCTTGCTGTCCCCAACCTCTTGGACTTGGCATTGGTTTTCATTCTCTGGAAGCCGTGCTGAGGTGATTTCATAGCCTTCTGCTTGAGAAGGATGTAGTGTAGTGAGGAAACCTCACTCATCAAGTCTCCTGATTTCCTTGACGTTTCTATATTTTTAGCAGCTTCCGATTAGTGCCAGCTGTGCTTGTCTTGTTAGTTGATGATCTCTTAGTGATGGACAAGAAGTGTGCATGCTGATTGATCTGATTCAGCTGCTACCTTTGATGTCATCAACTATGAGATTTTTGCAACTTGCTGTCAGAGCTCGGGTGGGAAGGAGTGTCTGCTTAGCATGTTCTGCCCCCTTCCTGTCGTAGGTCACGGGTGGTGAAGGTGACTGATCATCTGTTTCAAGTAGCTACTCCCACTCGGCACATGTGAGCCAGTAGAGAGACATGAGCCATGAGGGCATCAGCGGAGAGACCGAGCAGCAAGTCTCTTGCTATAATGAGACCCAGACGATGCAGTGTCTGTTGTTCTTGCCTGTGCCCGGAGATGACCCGAGCAGGGTGCAGGACCCAGGGCAAATCGGCCTGTGCAGGGTCCTGCTCCCAGATGCAAGGAAGCGGGGGTGGGGGGGACACGGGCGAGTGGCCAGATGTGAAGCCAGCAGCAGCATGGAGTCGCTGCAGCTGCTCCATCCAGCTCTGTGAGGCCCGGGGCAGTCGCCCCAATTTGTCCCCTCCCCCAGGGATGGTGGTACTTAGAGGAGCATGTTCTAGCCAGTGCTTAATCCACTGAGTAGACATGCTTTTTAGTATAAGAGTAGACTGTCCTTCCTTTCATTAAGAGGGCAGCATGTGCATCTTTTATCCAAAAGGGCCACCATTTCCAGCTGTTCTGTGACCACTCCTGGAGTCCTGGTGGCACTGATGACCAAACATTTATTTTTCCCCGAGCGTCCAGCATGATAATTGAAGTTCCTGTTGGATTTGCCTTAGCAACTCAGATTATGGCATGGTGGCAGGGCTCTTTTATTCTGTTACTTATGCTTCATGCAACTACTCACTTAGTTGGCAGGGTTAATTGGCGGGGAGCCTGTTGCATGAAATTTCTAGCAGCTTGCACTCTATTCCTATTTACTTTTGAGCTGAATTCAAGGTGTTGGCTTTGATCTATAAATATCTTGTGGCTTGAGTCCTGGCACTCTAAGGAAACTGCCCATCTGCAGAAAAAAACAGGGGCAACTAGTGTCAGATGTGAGGGTTGTTCTGATGGTCCCAGCATTAAAATAGTTGGGTTCTGGTAGCACAGCTTTATTAGGGAAAAGCTTTTTGATTTTGGAATTGGTCTCCTTTGTCCTGACAAAGACCTGTGTCTCTTTAGAACGCGGGACGTGGCTACGTCTTTATCTCCTGAAAGGGTGGAGTTAAACTGGGACAGATGTAAGTTTGGCTTGGATTCCAGGCCAGATTCAGCTGGGTGTAGTCTCTGTCAATGGTTCTCAACCTTTTTAGGCTTCAGGCACCTCTAGTTAGGCTTAGGCCGCCCCTGAAAAATGCCAGCTCTTAGATGGTTTTCATTCATTTTCTGACTCTGGAAAAAGAATACAGCAACTTCTCTATGGCAAAGAACTCGAGGGTCATCAGTTCAGAATGTTTTTAACACTATGGATTCTTATTTGACATTGTTGGGTTGATCTTGTGAATCAAGTGTGACACCTAACAGTGCTAACATTGAGTGGCATGTCTGAAAAGCTCTAAAGGTACCCCAGGGTGCCTGGCACCCTGTTTGAAAATCTCTGGTTTAGACACTTTGTGCCATTTTGGCAACTTAAAGAAGCTACAAATCCAACTTAAGTATTTCCCCAAGTGAGACGTGTAACTGCTTTGCATTGTACGAGTAGCATGCAACTGCCTGAGTTCACTGATTATCTGGACCATGATGATTACAGCATTTTGTAAACTACTTAAAAGGCAGCTTTCCTAAGACACAAAACTCAAATGAAAATCTCCATCTCAACAGTTTTGTGTGTGAGGTAACTTAATTGGCTAGTCTTTAGAGTATATTCAGTTGAATTCTCTCAACTTATGTCATAGGAGATGATTGCAGGTGATGAATATGCATTCTGCCAAATTAGAGAAGTAAATCACTTCAAATAAGCAACATGCAGTAGTAGTGTGCACTGGTCAGGGCATCCTTTCATAAAGATTCAAGTCTCTTGATTGTAGATATCCCTGGAGAGTGAAGGAAGGGGAGGAAAATGGCTCTGTTTTGAGGAGTGTTACTTTTAAATTCCAAACTGTTCACTTGTAAAATTTTTCCTCTAATAACCAATCTGAGATTTTCTCTGTCCCTGTTTCAAAACTGCATCTTGTTTCTGCATCTTGTTGACAATGGAAGGCATGGTCTTTGTATCACCAGAAAGTCCCTAAAGTTTCCTCTTGCTTTTTATGGATCCATTCTGTTAGTCATCTCACATGCCCAGCATCTCCAGCTGAATAAACATAATCATTGCATCATATAATTTAATTTTCTCAAAAACCCTATAATACATACCAAGTATATCCCAAGTGATAAGTTCATTTCCCATCTCCAGAGTATTGAAATGTTCCTATGAAGTTCAGAAGAAAGATCTGTTGCTGCCACCGCTACCACCAGTGTCTCCTGCACAGAAGCCGGCCAAGATGGCACAAAAGAAGCACAGCAATGAGAGTAGTGCCTGCTGCCGACTGCCTGCCACAATCAACAGCACTGCCAAGAGCAAGAGCAACCACAAGGATCCTTCTTCCTCCAAACACAGGAAAATGGAGGAGAAGCATTATGAATACTCCAAGAGCAACAAAGTAGGTGAAATCTGTTAATGGGAGAACATTTCCTGCTAGCAGTGGGGGCATTGCAGGTCTTCAGAATCATTTAAGTCCTTTGAATGGGCTTTTAAAAGCATGTTTTTTCATTATCTGGTTTCTGTGACCTTATGTAGCCGAATCTTGCTAACTCAAAGATTAGTCCTTTCCAGAAAGGTATTAAAGGAGAGCCTGGAGTGAGGTCTGCTTATTGAAACGTCATTATTTCAGGAAGTATACTACTTGATTGCTTTGTGCTGCAACATCTTTGCTTTTGTTTTTCACTTGCTAATTCACAAAATTCATTAATTTGCAACAGGTCTTAATTAGTATGCCTTACTATGAAGAATTCACAAAAATGCCTTTTTAGGAGGGGTATATGCTGATTGAGACTCCACTCTTCAACAGCCTCAGATGTTCACCTGGCCTGATCCAAAGTTGGGGAGTCATTTCACTGATTTTGTGAGGCATTGGATCAGGCGCAGGACCTTGTGTAATGTTTAAGGTCTTTAACTTAATGCCACCCATGAATTTTCCTCCCTACTTTCACCTAGCCAAAGATCAAATACAAAGGAGAATGAATAGATTTAAAAGATGGGTAGAGGATCACATTTTAAGTCATGGCCCTGCTTTTAAGACTGCCCAATTTCATTTTCAGTAATGTGGTTGCAGTTTGTATCCAAAATCAGTACACTGAAAAAAAAACAAACAAACCTTTTGGTCACTTTTAAAAGCGAGTCTTGCGTCTGTTTAGGTTCTGGATGTGTAGTAATCATCATTACTGATAACATTAATGTTTCACGGGAGAGTTCATGAGTCTTGGGTTATAAAATCCAATTATCTTTTTGTTTGTTTGTGTGAAGTCCTAGTTCGTTTTATTTTCAGAAAGTTTGGGGAATTTCCATAGCCAGTTTGACATTTGCATTTTACCTCTGGTTTTATTTCTGGAATTCCCGTTGGTAACTTACCTTCTGCTATTTCAGCTGCCGTCCCTTCCCCGTCTCCCCCCCAAGTGAGAAGGTGTGATTAAATCACTTGGAATAGGTCTTATTAGTACCTGGCTTTGCTAGAGGGCAAGAAAAGTATTGTTAGTAGCCTTAGTGCTGCCTTAGCTCGCTAGGTCATAGTCTTGCGTTTAGCAAGACAAGTTTCATTTCTGAGGAAAACCTGCTACTTTGTTTTTTCACCCTGCAGAAAATACTAAATGGTGTTCAGCAATCCTGTGTTAAACCAAATTTCCTCATCACTGATTAAAAAAAAAAATAGGGAGAGTGAAGAAAATATGTTCTGGGATTAATTAAACATTACTTAATTTGGGAAGTCAAAGCTTTTGAAGTATCTGATCACAGCTCCCTGACCAGTTTCTTCTTTTCATGGTGGTGATTTTCCAGGGATTTGCAAGGGATGCCACAAATCCTTTCTCAGTGCCTTCTTTGCCAAATGGTACCTCCAAGCCAAGGAGACCTCAAGTAAAGATTGAAAAGTAAGAGAATTTTTTTTAATGTCTTCCTTGCTCCAGCCAGGTCTTGTCAACTTTGCTATCCTCTGAGGTGCTTGACTTTTATGTGCGATGCATGGTTTCCAGCTCCCCCTTTCCAGACTCTCCGTGGTGTTTGCCCTCCACATACATCTTGGCTCTCACTTCCTGCCATTTTACTTGTATTAGATTTTGATTGTAGGGTCCTTAGAGCAGAGGTTTAACTACTTTTCTGTATTGGGAACTTACCATTTGTGTAATGATTATCATAATTTTTAATACATATAGAATTATAGCAGAAGCCCACACACCAATAACAGCATCCTCTTTGGGGGAGAGTAACATTACTAATTGCCTCTTCCTTTAACTTTTGTCCTTCTTTCTCCTCTTCTCCATCCCCAATTCAGACCACATCCAATGGAATACCACATAGAGGAGGCCAAAAGGTTGAAGCACAAAGCTGATGCAATGGTAAGTTTTGGCCCTATTCTGGAGATATTTAAGAATATTCTAAATGAACCTTTGGCTTCAAAATGTCCTGAATCACAAAAACGAGGGTCATAATCTCAGCGTTCTTCCTATCTTTCTTGTATGCCCCTTGGTCTATGTGTAACTACTGGTGCTAGATGATGTTTGAGGACATCCAATTTCCCAGGATCAAAATGTTTCAAAATAGATTAACTCTGCATTAATTTCAGTTGTCATATTCAGGTCAGAAACTTACAAACAGATCTTTTTCATGTTCCTGTAAGTATTGTTTGCAGATAATGAGGTGCTCCTAAATGTCCATTCAAGTTTGAACCACGTCCAGTCATTCAAACAAACTTAGTAAATGAGCCCACCACTTGGTATCTTCTATAGTATAAATAGCTGAATATGCTATGTGCGCCATTACTAAACCTCATATTGGATTGGGCAGTATGTTTAAAGAGAGTCTGCTCTTTGAAATTTCAGGATTTTATTATAATTTTATTGCTAGTGATTTCATAGATTTCATAGACATTAGGGCTTGAAGGAACCTTGGAAGGTCATCGAGTCCAGCCCCCTACCCCAGGGGCAGGACGTCAGCTGGGGTCATAGGATCCCAGCAAGATAAACATCCAGATTTCTCTTGAAGGCTTTCAAAGTAGATGCTTGAACTGTTTCTGGTGGCAGGCCATTCCCAGACCTTGGGGGCTCAGACAGTAAAGAAGTTCTTCCTTACGTCCAGTCGGAAATGGTCTTGCAGGAGTTTATAACCGTTCAACCTTGTAATCCCTTGGGGTGCTCTGGTGAACAAACATTCCCCCAGGTCCTGGTTGAACACCCTTTATAAACTTAGAGGTGGCCATCAGGTCACCCCTGCGCCTGCACTTTTTCAGGCTAAAAAGTCCCATGTCTCTCAGCCTGTCATCAAAAGGTCTGTTTTCCTGACCTCTGATCAGGCACGTGGCTCTCTTCTGCACTTTCCCAAGCTTCTCCACATCCTTCTTGAATTGTGGAGCCCAAAACTGGATGCAGTACTCCAGCTGCGTCCTCACCAAGTGCAACAGGAGAATGACGTTGGGATTTGCTTGAGAAGCATCTATGGATGCAAGCCAGTGCTTCGCCCACTTTACTGGCTGTAGCATCACACTGAATGCTCATGTTCATCTTGTGGTCAATGATGACCCCCAAGTCCCTCTCGTCTGTAGTGCCTAGTCAGTGTAGCACTGCCAGACCCTATACGCATACTGCAGGTTTTTCCTCCCAAGGTGGAGAACCTTGCATTTTTCGCTGTTAGACACCATCAGGTTCCAGTCCACCCATTTCCTGAGCCTGTCAAGGTCAGCCCGGATTACCCCCTGGTATGAATGCTTTACCCCAAAGTTTGGTGTCATCAGTGAACTTGGCCAGGCCGCTTCTGACTCCAATGTCCACATCATTAATGAAGCGGTTGAACAAAGTAGGTCTAAGGACAGAGCCTTGAGGGACCCCAGTGGTCACAGGGCACCGTGACAATTGACTTTCAACAAATATCACCTTCTGGGTCCGACCCTGGACCCAATTCCCCAGCCAGCAGATCATGGTGGAGCTGAGGCCACAGTTGGCCAGTTTTGCCAAAAGGTGATCGTGGGAGACCAGATCGAAGGCTTTTTTTAAAGTCGAGATATATGCCGTCAATGTCTTCCCCCTTGTCCAGGTGATAGATCACCTGGTTGTAAAAGGAAATGAGATTGGTCAAGCATGATCTACCCACAAGAAACCTGTGCTGGCTGTCCCTCGGGGCGTTGCCCTCAGCCAGTCCATTAAAGATGGTCTCCTTGATGATTTTTATTCTAAGACCTTCCCCAGGATAGAGGTCAGGCTGATGGGCCTGTAGTTTGCCGGATCCATTTTCCTCCCTTTCTTGAAGATAGGCACCCACGTTGTCCTTCTTCCAATCATCAGGCACTTCACTAGAGCACCAGAAGTCCTCAAAGATCCATGCCAGGGGCTGAGCTATGATGCTACCCAGCTCCTTGAGTAACCTGGATTGTAAATTGTCAGGTCTGGCTGACTTGAAGATGTCCAGCTTCTCAAGGTGTTCCTTCACAAGGTCAGCATTGATGGAGTGTAAGGAATCTCCCTCACCCGGGCCTCCCTGTTCTGTAATGGGCAAGGGTGTCCCATGGGACTGATGAAAGACTGACGCAAAGTACCTGTTTAGCAAGTTGGCTTTTTCCTGGGTGTTGGTCATCAGTTCTCCCTTCTGGTTTTAACAGGGGTCCAGTGTTGCCCTTGGTTTCCCTCCAGCTCCCCACATATCTAAAAAAGGACTTTTTATTGTCCTTGATACTTTTGGCCAGTTGGAGTTCCATGGCAGCCTTGGCTTTTCTGATTTGCTCCCTTCAGGTCTGGACCAGTGCAGAGTATACCTTCTTGGAGGTGGATCCCGGCCTCCATCCTTTATAGTTCTGTCTTTTTAGATGCAGGAGGACTGCCAGTTCCCTGGAGAGCCAAGGGGGCTGCTGTGTGCCTTTCCTCTGAGATGGAATAGCCTTAGCTTGTTCATCTAGGATCGCTCCCTTGAGGAGCACCCACTCTTCCTGGACTCCCCTGCCTTTGGGGTTGTGGTCCCTTGGGGCCTCACCAACAAGTCTCCTGAGCTTGTCACAGTCAGCCCACCTGAAGTCGAGGACCTCTGTCTGACTTGACAGCTTTTCGGCGGATGGTGAAGGTGATCAGCTCGTTGTCACTTTCACCCAGCTTCCCTTGGATCGTTAGGTCACTGATTAGGTCGTCCTCGGTTGCCAATACCAGGTCAAGCAGAGCTTTGCAGAATTTGAACTCCGGAAACAGTGGCCACCACACTTCCTGAGAGAGGTGTTTTCTTTAATAATATGTTTAATAATGTGATTATTTTCTTGGGTTTTTTTCCCCACATTTTTCTTTTTTTGCTATGAATACAATTGCATTAAAAGTAATGTTTGCAGTAAGTTTTTTTTTTTCTGCCTCTGGAGTTGCTTTTTTTAAAACATTAGATCCAAGTAAAAATAGCTTCTTTTTTTGTCTTAATTTGTTCTCACTTTACAAGCTTCATCATTCTTTTCAGTTGCGAACCTAGATTGATTTGTAACCTAAATATTTATAACCTAAACTTGACCGATGGTATTTTTATTTTTGGGGATAAGTATAGAAAATCAGCCCAGTGACTTCTGGACAAGAAGATTCTGGTATACCTTCGAAAGATGATGGGGCAAGCCGCTAGCTTTGAGGACCTTGAATTCTGTCTCGTGCAAGTTCCAAGCCTTACTTTGCCAAAACAGAGAGCCTTGAGCTTAGAAAAGTACTCGGGAGTTAGAAACCCTTCTGGGGAAAGGGACAGTCAGTTGTCAGAAAGTGACATGGGAGGTAGGATGACTTTGGGAGAGATTCTGCAAAGGGCATCTGAAGGAGATGGACTTTCTCAAGCTCAGAGATTGGTTAGGCTTTGCGAAAACAATGGCAAATGCACAACTACCTAGGGACATAAGAAGTCTCATCCTGGGTCAGACCAATGGTCCATCTAAACTAGTATCCTGTCTCCAACAGTGGCAGAAGTGGATGCTATAGGGGGAGCATTGAATTGAATAGATCTCGAACGGTGGTGCCCAACCTTTCTGCCTGGTGGCCCAAATTGGCAGTGCCTGTCTGTCCCTGGGCCAGATACAGCTGGTGCTTGCAATCTTGTCGCCCCGGTGGACATTGCTTTGCCGCGTGGAGGGAGCTGGGTGCAGGCTGGCCCAAACAAGCTCCTTTCCCTGCAGGGTTTTGACATGGCCCAATGGAGAGGGAAGGGGGCATGGCTAGGCTCCAGTCCAGCTCCACAGAGGAAATTTGGTTTGGCCCAGCCCCACTGTCTCAGCCGGC
This sequence comes from Caiman crocodilus, assembly GCA_030014935.1. Lineage (NCBI taxonomy): Eukaryota > Metazoa > Chordata > Crocodylia > Alligatoridae > Caiman > Caiman crocodilus. The sequence goes on along the minus strand of JAGPOW010001338.1, from coordinate 73,797,388 downwards.
CGACCGGTCAGGGCTGACCGAGGGGCGGATGGTGTTAAGAGGTCAGGCGGGCTAGCGATGGAGAGGCAGGACAGCATGCTGGTTTTAAAATAGATTTTACTTACGCTGCTGGTGGCTGCGACGCAGGTTGTAGGCTCACTTGCTTGGTTACAGTCCGGGTTACCGCAGCGAGTTCGTACACAAAACGAGCGCGCAGGGAAAGGGTACGTCGGGAGGTCGCTGACGGGGAGCTGTTGGTGGGTGATCAGTCCGCCGAAGTCACTCTGCCACGTGCTCAGAGCTCCTCGCAGCGTGCTTAGAGCAATGAGAGAGCTTTCTTGCAACGTGGTCAGAATGCGCTCCGCTCCGACCTGGGCGGAAACCAAGCAAACCTTTGTACTTTTGGAGTAGCCAATTACAAACTGCCCAGTAGGAATACTTAATTAAGCAGAACACACCAAGTTTGAGGTGATGCCAATCATTTGGAGGGGCGGTCAATCATACGGAAGGGTTGTCTCAATGCCAGTGATACGGAGGGGTGGTCTATTGTGTCAGGGACTCTCGCTTGATTTGGGTTGTGACACCCACAAGGGAAGGCGGGGGTCGTAGCTTGATTCTGACTGGCCGTGCAGGCAATGGGGTTTGGGAATTTGGCAGGAGGGAGAGTGGCCATATTAATAGCCACCACTTCCCTGCTGCAAAATTTCTCAACCTGTGGGGACCCCTGCAGGCTAGATGCAATGGTTCCATGGGCCACATTTGGCCCTTGGGCAAGAGCTTGAACACCCCTATCTATCCCCTACCCTGTACCCTCTGTGCCTGTGACAGATAAGTTCACCAAACAGTGCGAGAGGTAACTGGGCTACACCTATTCTCCCTACCTTATGTCCCTGTGAGCAGATGGATACCATGCCTGTTTAAAGTGGCTTAAATCAGCTCCTCTTAATCTCTCACTAACCAGAGAAATAGAGTAGTAGCTTGTTGGTACCAAGTGTAGTTTGATAAAAAGTGGGTGTATTCTCCCCTCTCCTGGGATGCAGCCTGAGAATTGTAAAGCTGAAGAGATGATGGTAATGGTATATGTCATGCAACATATGCCTTTATGAGGGACCAAGAGGACTCTGTCCTGTAAGTATAGCAAGACAATGGGAATAGAGACCTTTATAGCCATGTGCTCCGGTCTAATGGCAGTGATATGCAAGGTTCCCCACTGGAAAGACTAAGTTGAGACCTATTATTTGGAAGGTGTTCACATGGGAGAGAGGATGGGGAAACAGTTTGCCTCAGAGCTGTCACAGAGATGGTCATTGGGGCCAAAGCTGGAAGTCTCTGCTTTATATTCCAAAAAATCCCCCAGACTTACTCCTCTCTCTCAAGCCATGCACAGTTAAGCAAAGAGAAGGAATGAGTATGGCAACGGGAGAGTTGAGAAAAAAGAACTCCATTTGTAGCCTAACAATGCACACCTTCTTCCGAACAGACAGACAAGCTTGGGAAGGCATTTCAATACTTGGATGCTGCCCTTTCCTTCATTGAGTATGGAATTGCCATGGAATCTGATGCATTAACTCCAAAATCAGCTTATACCATCTTCACAGAGACCATAGATCTCATCAAGTAAGTGTAATACCACAGCAGTAATGCATGGTTTTGTTTTGCTATTATTTATTTGTATTTTTGCATCATGGTAGCACCTATACGCCTCCCTGTCATGGGACCAGAGCCTCGTTTCATTGTGTTGTATGAAGGTATAGCAAGAAGACTGTCCAAAGAGCTCACAGTCTCAGTACACATTGGAATTTGGCTCGCATTTCAGTCTTGATACCTTTAAATATATAGATGAGGACAGAAGCAAGGAAGATACTGCCTCATCTTTCTTAGGTAACAGTTTGATTAATTCATTTTTAAAGGAGTAAGCTAAGGAAACTAGTGTAGCTCAGTGCAAAATCTTTGCAGTTGGATTGGAAAAAAGTTGAGTCAATTTCTTCTATTATTTTCCTGCTGACATGTTTGTAAGAGGTTTTCACAGCAAAAGCTCCACTTCTTGTTTTTTACAAGGGACTCTGTGTGTTACATGCGATTCTCCTTATGATGGATGTGGGTTATCTGGACAAGTTGAAACCTTGTATATAAAGGAGAAAAAAGTCACATATCACTTTCCAGATACAGAATGTCAGTGTTAGGTGAATATTTCCCAGACTTAATTCAGCTTCTTTCCTTGAAGCTAGTTGAAGAGGCCATTTTTTCTTTTTTATAACATTTTTGTTAAAATAGTGTCTTGGTTTTTATGAAAAATTGAAAAATATGTCTAAAAAGCTTTGGGTTTTCCTGGTTTCCCTTGAAAACTAGGAATTGAGGTAAAAACCAGGTTTTTTTCACAGTCATCTTTATTTTGGCTACACTACTGAATAAAAATGTCATCTGCTGTATTTCTTTCCTTCCTGCTTTCCAAATTTCTTTCTGTTCTTCACTTTGGCTTTGTTCTTCTTGGTCTTTCACTCGGTCTTCCTTCTATACCTCCCTGAATGCTTGGTGTTCTCTCAGTAGTCCTCTTCTACTTTAATCATTTGTCCAAAAAATGAGCTTCTTTCTACTAATGGTGTTAAGGCCTCATCTGCCTCCAGTCTTCTCCAGCCCCAGTTGTTGGATTTCTTTTTTTGGAATTCTCAATATCTTTTGATGCTACTGCATTGAAATGTTTCTTGTCTCTCTCCAAGATCCAGCTTTTGAAGTCATAAATATGTCATTTCAAGTCTATTTTTTTCCTCAAAGTTGACCTCTCTATTTTTCCAGGTCCTTAATAAGTTCACCATGATTAATATCCTTTGAGTATCTGATTTACATGAGTTATATCAATTAATGACTGAACTTTGATTCTTTAACTCGCTCAGGCTCTTTTCCTTCTCCCAGGCTTGGTTGTTAGTTGTTGCTATGGTCATTGTTTTGTTTTTGAGATATTGAGTCCAGTCGCCTCTTGCTGTATGTAATCTATTGACCAAATCCTGTAGTACTTCAGGCAGTTAACGGAGGCAATTAATTATATTGTCTGCTAATAATGGAGGCCCTCCTATAAAGCCTTGCAGTAGTACTTTCTCACTGCTATCTTTGCTAGGATGCTGAATAGAGGAAGGGGACAGTGCGCACTCTTGTCTTGCACTTCGTGTGACTGCAAAACACTCTTCTGTTACTGTTGCAGCTTCTGTAGCTTGATTATGATAGAGCTCACACAGTAGGTCAACTAAGTGTGGTAGATATCCCATCTTGAGTACTGATCACCATAACGTATCATGTCCCACTGAATTAAGGACCTTAGTGAAAAAAGAAAAGCGTGATGGGTATCTCTTAATTTTACAGATGGAGAAATAAACACAGAGGGGTGATGTGACCGGCTGAAGGTCAGACAGTGAGTCAGGTGGAGGGCTGAGAATACCCTGATTTCCTGGTTTTGTGTCTGATCCAACGGGCCCCACCAGCTTGTCACAAATGTACTGTGTCTATGAACTGAGGAACTGCACTTCCTTAGCTGCTGAATATAGCATTCACTTTTCATTTTGGTTCCTTATAGATTTATAATGACATTAAAATCCTTTACGGACTCCTCGGCATCTGCACATGAAAAGATATTTGCTGTTTTATGGTAAGGGACTTTTTTCTCCACTGCTTGTTTTTATAGCTAAAACAGATTAATTGAAAGACTTTTTGTTTAGTGGGATGAAGGGTTAAGCTCAACTGAAATTGTGCTAATGTGGAAAAAAGTCAAGTCAGCTCTTACAATTTTTTAAGCTGACTGGAAATATCAGGAGTCAAGAAAGCGTAATTATTTAAGTAGAGGGTAGACTGTCATGTGGCTGGTGCAGATTTTTGAGCTGCATAATCAAAACCATAATTGAACATGCTCAAAACAGCTCTAGATATAGGGTACGTTAGATCCGTAGCACCTGTTGGAAGTTGTGCATTATTTCCCATGATACTGCAGGCATGACCTATACTATACCTTTTTTTTTTCATCTATGTACCGTCACTGACTCCTTGTTTCTGTTCACAGCATGCGCTGCCAGTCCATTCTGCATATGGCAATGTTTCGTTACAAAAAGGACACTGCAGTAAAGTATTCCCGTATCCTCAATGACCACTTCAAGGTAGAATGCATTGTTTAATCAGTTTCTAAACAGGCAGTGGAAAAGACGTGTCTGGTGTAAATCATTGTCACACCCAAATGTAACTGGCTTCTTTCTTTGCTACAGAGCTCTTCCAGAATCACACAAGCGCCTTCTCCATGTGTTGCAAGGTATGATTTAATTTTTTTATCAAAGTGCCCTCTTGCTTACGGAAACCAATTGCAGCAGCCTGTATGGTTTTGAGTTGTAGACTTTATTCCAAGGCAGCTGAGTGCACTGCATACCTTCCTGGCTAGTAAGCTAAACCAGTGTTCTTAAACTAGCAGTATTTATCTGCTGCTTATTTCTTTCCTTCCTCTCAGCTTACATAGGGAGAGTTATTTTTCTTAGAGATAACATACTTCTGTTGTAAGGTATACAAAACATCACCCTATCAGAGGGTCAGGGAAATAAAGACTGTACAGTATGCAGCTTTTAGAGTCCCTCTTATTTTGGTCCTTGTCCTGGGTGACTGGATACAGAGGAGAGATGAAACCTGTTGGATTGTTCTCCTTTTGGATGCATCTTCCTTTCCCATTGTCCTGTTACCCTCTCTGTAAACCATGCTATATCATTTGTGGTAATGTGTTGAGCTCTAGGTTTTAGCTGGTTTTTTTTTTTCCTCATTTGTCCAGCTGTTAGAACTTATTTTAATAGGAATTAATGTGTGGCTGATTATTAATGCTTTTTGGTAATTTTTCTATGGCTCTGAGAGTTACTGTAAATGTGGCAACAAAAAGCAACATAAAAGCTACTGCAAAAATTTACACAGAACAATTTTTCAACCAGCTAGCTGTTGAGCTAATGCAAGTACACGTGCAAATCAGTTATGGCCCAAAGAGCTCAATATGCATCTAAGTGACAGTTCATAAATAAATATTAGGGGCGTGCGAAGTGGGCAGTGTTCAGGGGACAGTCGGCCCAGTTCAAGGGACAGTGATTCGATTTGCCAATTCGGATCACTGTCGTGATTCAACTCAGCCGAATCTGAATCTGAAGATTCGATTCTGATTCAGAGAATCAGCAATTCAGCCATAGGCACGGCTTTAAATGGTTTTTCTACATATCTTGAGGTACCGGGCGTAGCTCATGAATGCTGAGATGGTAGAGCGGCTGGAGCATCCCACAGGAGTGTGGAGGGCAGGGGGGTCCCCCACACGCTCGGCAGTGGACCAGACGTACTACTCCAGGTCTGCTGCTAAGTGCGTGGGGGACCCCTTCTCCCCTAGCTTGGCGAGCCGCCACAGCGGGACCTGGGGGTCCCTCCAGACCCAGGAGGCACCAGTCACTGAGCTGGGGGTGGGAGGAACCCAGACCTCCAAATCAGGCTGAATCACCGCCGAATCAAATTAGCGACCAAAGGTTTGTACAGCCCTAGTAAATACGGCATTTTGTGCGCGCACAATTTTGGCAACTGCATGCATGAGCTGGATGTCCAGCTACATTCCCCTTTCAGAAAACTGGTACCGTACATGTTGAGAGAAGCTTTAAAAAATGTAATTGCTCTACCTGCTATCTATCACAGTAGTGTTTATTACACTGGATACTCCCAAGGTAAGTAATAGAAACCCCATTACTTGAGTAATGTAAAATTAGGCTGGATAGAGCAGCGTAAAGTACACCATAAAAATAACCTGGCACCTTCTCTGGCGGATGATCTAGCTGGCCACGTCGTTTTGTTCCATCACTAGCTTCTGTGCTACCAAGCAGTAGCCAGATATATTCTAATACTAACAACCTATAAAAATAGTCCAAAATCCAAAATGGGTGGACCATACCTGCATGAAATGGAATTTGTTAGCCAAAACCTTTGAATAACCAAGTTGAGACTTTTTCAGAAGCTTTTGGATGTTCACCGTGGGACTTAAGTGGTAGATCAGCACCATCTGATGCCCTTCAGTGGCATCTCAGGTGAGCACCCAGAATCCCAAGTCACTTGGTAAAAATAAGCAAACAAACAAAAAATAAATACCAAAAAAAACCCAACTTGAATCATAAATACAATTATGCATTTACATAGTGGAACATGCTTCAGCCTTCATGAGCCAGGTGCATATGATATATACACAGTTCTGACTTATGCTCTCACAAGACACCCAGGATCAGACGATATGAATATCTTGTGGCAAGACATTTCAGTGTTACCTCGGTGTTTCATTTTGTCTCTTTGTTTTCTTTTCTCTTCCTCAGAAGCACAGGCACACCTTCTCCTCTCTCTCCAATGCCTTCACCTGCCAGCTCTGTGGGTTCCCAGCCAGGTTCAAATGCAAGTAACAGTGGCAGCAGTGGCATTGGGTCTTCAATCAGCGTTTCGCATAATATCCCAAGTATAACTTCCTCTTACGTCAACATCACTTCCTATATCCTCTATGCATATGATATTTGGGAACAGGCTGATGCACTAGCCAAGAAGAATAAGGGTAAGATTTCACCTTGGGCTTCTCAGACTATGTACGGAGAAGCTTTTTTTTTAACTTCTAACACCAGAGGCAGCAAACTGTCTTGAAGGGGTTTTGTTTTGTTTTGTTTTCTTTAAGGGAAACAAGATTAAAGTTACTTTAATATGTTGGTTGAACACATTTGTTGCCACTTTATGACATTTGTCTCAGTTGGAAGGTCATTTTAGAGACATCACCATTTTGAAAGAAAGGGAGAAAGAACTTCAAAGGGCCAAAAACCAAGTTAGCCTTTACAGTTGACCTGCAAAACATTTTGAGCTTTACTCTCTCAGCCCATGGATTTGTGATCCATGAAGTCACTTCTGGATTCGTTTTTGTCATAAGACCTTTTTCACTTTTTTTTTTAAATATTAAGAATAGTGGCATTGACATCCCAAAATCCCTGACTACCCTAGTCCTGCAGACAGCCATTGTTTGTAGGCCAAGCTCTTGTAAGCAGTGTTCTCTGCTGCCTGACATGCTCTTTACTTCTGTATTGCTGGATTTTTATTTAAAGTTAGTACATTGCTGCAGAAGGGGGAAAAGCTCTTGGACCTGGAGCAGCTCGGGTGTTAGTCATTCACATAGGATTTAGAAAATGACTCTTTGAGCTGCAGAGGGCAAGGACATCTGTTCAGACTTGAGGAAGAAATAAAAGAACAGAGTGAGGTAGTTTATTACATTTTTAAGATGTAAAAACATATTGAGTAGTGCAGGCCATAGGCCATTAGAAACATTTAAAGGAAGAGATTTTTAGATTTAGGTCACCTTTAAATAAAATAGGCTACCTAACAGGTGACCTAATAGGTCACTTAGCCCTTGCACCTCAGAATCCAGCCCTTGCACATCCCGTGTAGTGCACAGGACCATGCCTCGCAGGGCTCCCTGCAGGCCACAATACGCAGAACCAGGGAGCCAGATCTGGCTGTAAGCTGCAGGTTGAGCACCCCTGATCTGTACTATACTGTTCAGGATATAATAATAACAATTAAATCTGCTGTTGGCTGTCATCTTAGATCATTTGCATCCATGGCAGCAGTTTCTGTGCAGCTTCTGTACAAAGCTGATTAGAAGTCTTTGGTAAAGTGTATATCTACAGTGATAAGCCAGAAAGTGAAGTAGGAATGGTGTAAAACCTGAAAAGAAGTGCAAGAGAAGTCTTGGACAGATTAAGGCCAAACTAAAAATTCACTTAATTCTGGTTTCTTAATGTGAGGGAAATAATCCACAAGTATGCTAAACCGTAAATACGCCCCAGACAATTTATATCCTCGGGACCCAGGCAGACATTACATTTATTGTGTGATTGATGTGTTAACCATGCAACAAATTGCCACACGTTCATCATCCAGTTTATCACATAAACCATAAAAATGGCAACACACCCACAAAGATGTTCCACATTGAACACATCTTTGTACCTGGTTTCTCACTTTTTTTTTTTTTACTGGTATCAGGTGGCGTGGCACAGCTTTATTGTTCATGCACATGGGCAGAGGTATAGTCATGTCATGCAGCCCATGTTGAACAGATGTTCAACATCTGGCATGATAGGATACACAATTTTGGGGAACGGAGAGAATTTTTTAAGATCCCATCACATATGTAAATTAATGTCTGCCAGTGGGTTGACAGAATGATAGTAATATTCATGTAGACCGATGTTTAGACCCTGTTGACCAAGTGAATGATGAAGGGCTGGTCTACAGGTCAGATAAGGTCCAGCCTGTGAGGATCAGTTCCTGGATTGCTTCCACCTGGCCACAGCTCAGTCCCAGCTGGGTAGGGGTGGCACAGGGTCCTGGGGCCCAATCCTAGCCAGTGAGGGAAGCACAGGGCCCAATGTCTCCCCTGTCCAGCTAGGAGTAGGCTGCATGGGCCCCATTCAGCCCCTGCACACCAGGATTAGGCCCCACACTGCCTTGTGCATCCGGTGTGGTAGGCAGGACCACAGCCAGAAGGGCTCTCTGCAGGCCAGATTATGTGGCACCAGGTGGCCAGATCTGGCCCACCAACTACAGATTGAGCACCTATTATGCAGACTGTTCAGGATATAATAATGTTTTAGGAGCCTGTCAGACCTAAATAATTAAGATTACCGATTAAATAAATGGGTGTCAGATGATCTCAGGAGTCTTTGATCTCTACTTGGGTATTAAATTTGAATAGGGAATGGGAATGAAGATAAAATAAACAGGGCACGTTAGGCCCCCTACCCACCACTGCCCCCATCTCCAATCTTTTATTCCAGTTAAAGGAACAGAGAGAACAGAAAATAAAGCATCTCCCTCACTAGTCAAGTTTCACAGCATAAGAAGGTCCACGAAGTGTCTGGAATTGGTATTATTCTATCCAATGATTTCTCTTTTGTGTTTACAGTGTCCTGAAGGTCTCCAGCAAGAGAATGGTCCCATAATAGTCCCTGGCCAGCCAACACTATTTAAAAGGCTTAGAAGTTGACTATAGGCTGCCTGTATTTAAGGTTGTCCAGAATTTCCCATTATAAGACCTTGGCTTTGGTTACTTATACCTTTTCAGGTTGTGCAGGCTGAAAATTTCCATGCTGGACCCCTGCCTCAGGCTGTTTTGTCCCAGAATTTCAGATACAGGGTTTGAGTCTTCTCATAACAGGATTGGGGAAAATATACTTAGTTTTTTCCTTCCCTGTGTTTAAAAACAAATCCAGTTTGCAGATGTCTAGTGAAGATTGGTCAGTTTGGCACTGCTCTCAAAAGGCATGTGTAAGATGGCCGATAAAAGGCTGTGCAGGCAACCCCAAATCGGGTATTTCCTAATCCTTGACCTGCTTGATTTTGCAACCTCAAATGGTTTGGATTTAATTATATTTTGAGCATATGTGCGAGAGCATGAGGGTGAAGAGGCGTATAAGGTATTAAGTAGGCTGTACACTTATTACGTTTCTCTGTACTACAGTATTGTGTTTTCATGATGAAAGCATTTCTGACAACAAAGTCTATTCTCTCATTTCACTTGCTGCACCTCTTTTCCCTTCGGTTGTATTCTCTGTAAAACCAACCAAACATTTTCTTTCTCCTTCCCCTCTTTCCAGAGTTTTTTGCTGAACTCAGCGCAGCGGTGTGCAGTCTGGCACTGAACGGTAGTATGACTGAACTGGTACACTACACTAGACAGGGTTTACAGTGGCTGAGACTGGAAACAAATACGCCTTAACTGGTGCTTAAGGTGATTAATGCCTTGAACTCTTTTGCACTTTGGAAGCCTCAGAAGCAGCCTGGTTGGCCGAATCATTGGATTCAAAGTGCCAGGAAGGGAAATAATACAAGATGGAAGGGATCTGGTTACACTGGAAAACTACTGAACTGTGTTTTTTAGGGTGGCACTTGGCCACCCTGAAGAAAAGAGATGAAGGGAGGCCTCAAGAGATGCTGATGCCTTCCTTTACCAGGACAAAGTGCAATGTATTGTCTGAATTGTTCAATGTATTGGTGGTCTACAAACATTTCTATGATGAATAACCAGCAGGACAAAAATCACAAATGAAGAAGTGCCGACAAGAAGGAAATCTGCCTCCAGAACTAATTATGCAGCTTCTCAAATCTGCAACAGTCACATGCCCAGCATACAGTTTAGAGAAATGCCTTTGCAAACAGATGCAAACGTGTGTTTTTGTTCCTCATGTCGAGGGGCAGACAGGAGAGAGAGAAACCCTCAACAGCACCAAACAGCATTATGTTAAAATGGTTGACAGCAAAGCAATCTGCGTTGCCCACTGTCCAGCCATATTTTTTGTGTTTGTGAACCAATGTTGTACTAATAACTCCAGGAATAATTGCCACCACTGCCTTTAATACTGCAATTTCACCTTTTAAATCACTGTTGTGCATGCACATGCGTGTGCGCACACGCACACACACACACTTTTCACTTTGAAACTATCTCAACTATGGTATTACTCAGGTGAGGCCTTGGAAGGCAAACAGTTCAGGTGGGAAAGATAAAGATCAGGGCTTGATAGTGCTGCTTTTCTCTGAAAGGAAGGAAGTTCTCACTGAGGATTATCACTGTTGTTTATGGGGTTCGGTGTGGAGGTCATGGGCACCCAGAATATTTGTGCAGTCGCAACAAACCATTGTTCTAAGTTGCAGACCTCAAGATTGGGAGGAATTGCTACTGCTCAGTTATTCTACCGGGAAATGTTGCCCTTGGAACTTCACACACAACTCAGGAAATACCTGAGGACAGTGTTTGCCACTGAAATATTGTCTCCCGCTGCAGGCAGATGCCCCCTACTTCATTACAAAGCTTATAGGTTGGGTCCAGCACCTCAAAATCTGCTTTCAGGGGAACATGAAAGGGAATAGTGATTCTGTGAGATTTGTAAGCATCTCTTCTTTGCCATTAGTTGCATTCAGAAGTTATAGTGGCCGTAACACTGAAGAACACACCCACAATATTTTTATATCCAGGTAGATACCCCCGTTGCCCAAAGAGTACCTTTTGTGTATGAAAGCGGTCTGCCACCTGTGTATCGAGTAGTGTGCCTTAACCCTCGAGGTCTCTCTAGGAGCACTCAACTGGTATGAATTGTGATGAATAAGACCATATCCCAAAGGAGTTGTGCTTCTTGATTGTCTTTCCTTATAGGAAGAAAAATTCTTTTTCAGTAAATTAGTTGCTTTTTCCACCTTATGGATGGAAGCATTCACACGTAACATTGAGACGGTCCTGTGCATGTGCTGCAGCAATGTGGTATTCCCTCTCCAAGGTGCCCATTAGGGTTTAGAGTTTGACTAAAATCAAATACCGCCAAGAAGTCTGAAATTTCTAAGGACCTGCCTCTGACCTGTTTATGACGGGGACAATCTTTTGCAGTGTGAACCGGGAAAACTCCATTTGTAGACGAGAAGTAATGCACTTTCTCAGAGAGTCTGACGAGTAAATGAAATGCTCTACTTTTACAGGAGCAAGAAAAAAGACTTTACGTTCTCTGCCTGCACGAGACCTGCTGTAACCTTTCTACATTTGTCCTTTTGCCCCCTTGATTAGTTCATTTCAGGCATAAGTCCACCTACCCAGCGGGAGCTAGCTCTGCATCTCTTCCACCAGTTTAATACATGGAATTACATGTACCTGAATAAACCTTGCGGAAGGAATACCACACTCGGAGATTAAGTTAAATTTTATCCTCAGACAGTGTGGGGAGGAAAACAGAACTGAAGTCCTTGTAGATCCACTTTTTTAGAGCCTGCATACTGACATGAAATGCTCTTCCTGTTTGCCTTGGAACGAAGCTGGTTGCAGTCTCCCCGTCGAGGAGGGACAAAGAAAAACCTATTGCTTAGGGAAGGCTTTCCACTTCCAAGTTTAGATTCCATTTGCAAATTTGGAACAAATGCAGAAGTATGGGGGTAGATTTAAGGACAGAGGTGGATTTGGATTTACCATGGGGGTTTCTAGATGGCCCCACAAGGCCCCTCACCCTCCCCTTCTCTTAAAATCAGGTTCAGTTTAGGTTCTTCCTTCTAATTCTGCCTCCTGCATTGCATTATGCCTGCATTATCCATGTCAGATTCCACATGAAATGGTCCAACTCATCAGGAAGCAGTTTTCAGTCACGCTGCGCTTTGTGCCGCTCTGGTTCTGACGCCATCTGGGCTGCTTCTGGATCAAGTGGCCTTCCCTTCCCTGACCCACTTATTTGAGCACTTTATTACTCTTCCCCTCAGGAAAGCCAGCTAGAGGGAACGGGCAAGCAAAGTCCTTGTCAAAAAGATCCCGGTAATGCAGATGCACTGTTGGTTTTTGCTGCCTTACAGGATTATTCATGAACAGTGGTGTAAAATAATGTGGCATCTAAGTCCTGTAACAGAGTCTGAATTGTACTTAGTGAAGTGAGTTGCAAAATTTACAGTTCCCCTTGATGGGAACAATATTGGGCCCATAGTCAATTTATCACATACGCTGTGGTTTATTTTCAGTCTTTCGTTTTGTAAGTGGAGAGTGGTATATAGGGATCATCTGTAAGCTACAAACCAGAAAGCTGCATTCTATTTTTGCCCTTTGAAGGGACTGTATAAATACTAAAGAAGAAATACCCCCATGCTCCAAACTACATCCAGTCTGAGGCCAGCTGAACTCAAGGGGAAGATTCCTGTTGACTCTGGATCAAGCGCTTAAAATGGGCGGGGAATTAAATATCATTTGCCATTTTAGAAACCAGGAAGGTGGTGGCTGAGCCCTGCAAGGAAAGGAGAGAAGGGAGCTGTGGTAGCCAAGCAGCTTCCTTTGCAGGCAATATTTATTTAGAATTAATTAATGTATTTAAATCATTAAATGTTCTATTTCAAAGATTCCATTATTTAATAGTGTGAAAGCCCCATTCATGCTGGAGCCATGCATCTCTTCTGTAGTTGAAAGTCAAAGTTTGATGGGAATGTTGTTTTTAAAGGCAAAGTCCTTGTTCTTGCTTTTGTCTTCTCCTTTCCCCCTTGGTTCCCATTATAAATCTGTACATTTTAAATTTATTCTGGGGCATCTCTTCATCTTGTAAATAACATTTATTTTCCTGCCCTGTGTGATGAATTTTCAGACTGATTGATTTCATTCATGTGGGGTAATAAAATTAACATGAAATGACATAGCCTGTTCATTGAGTTGCTAGAAGAGTCATTATGGCCTTTTGTAGAGAAAATAGTTTTTTGCAATCTCTCTCTCCCTCTCTATGCAAAGAGCATAGTGATAATGATTTTTGTTTCTATTTTATTTAAGTGTAGCTTGCTGTAAGTGAAAATGCTCTTTTGAGTTCCTTCCATATTTGAAATTTATTGCCATTTTGCTTTGGTAAAGAGCCTATGACTTGAAGTTCAGAGGTTCTGTGTGGCTAGAGAGTTGCAACATGTAGACATCAACCTTGCTCCCTGAAGGCATGAATGCTGGGGACTTTGTGACAAGTTGGAGCAAACCAGCATTTAACATGCAGTAATAGCCCACAGTCATTTTCCTTGTAACAAATGAGTTGAGAAAGCAATAATACCAAGTCTGGAATACACAGGTCATGAACACTGTATTCTCTCTCTCTCGCAATGTCCCGAATAACACATCTTGTTTTTGAAAGCAGAAAGAAAAAGAGCTTTCCTCTCCTCCCTGCAGGGGCAGAAACTGCTGTTGCCGTATTTCCCCGCTTATGGCGTACACCCCAATTTCCAGCAGCTGAATTTTGGGGGAAATGGTGCATGTGAGAAAATATACTATGCTATGTATACTGTGTATACGTACGTATACTGTGAGAAAAAATACTATGTTACAAGGCATGATGTGGGAGGGAGCACTGGTTAGCTGTATTATATCACTGCATCATATCTTTAAAACGCTGGTTTTGGGAGGAGAAATCTGCCCTTCTCCAGTCAGGTTTTATGATGCCATCTTATGATCCCCAGCATCAGCTTTTCACGGCATGCCCAGAGTGCTCACTCAGATGTCATCGTCTGTTAATGACGCACCTCCTTACTGATTCGGGGTTACAGTTATTTTCCATGGCCTTACACCATTTTTGGTCAAATGGTGATATTGGATTTTTCTCCCCTTTGATTTAGCATTAAAAATGTAATCCTTCCTTGGAAGAAGGATTTCACGTATCTGTATGCACTATTGTGAGAACTCATGTATAATTAAGGCCCTGTGTGCAGCTGTAATTGCACCTAAAAGAGAGCATTTCCTAATGGTGAACACCTTTTTTATGTATTATGTCAAATGTAGTAGCTGCTGAACCCTGTTTAGATATTTATGAGATTTGTTGCTGTTACAGAAATGTATAGTTAAAAGGGGTTTTTTTGTAAGCAAATGCACTTTTTCATTGCACGCTTTAAATCCCAAAGGCAAAACTTATATTGAAGTAGGAAATGCAAAAGCAGTTTTAACATTTGAAGTGCGTGCTCCCAGCTAACAGGCCACGCTGCTATAACCAACCTTACAGCTGACACAATGAACCCTATTTGGCATTTGCTCACGCTAGTGTGAACCTGGAGGGTGTCAGTGAAGGCACTGCTGTTTCCAGTAGTCAAAACTGGGCCCAGAGATTGACTTCAGGTTCACACGACTTCAGTAAAGAGCCCGTAGAAAACTGGACTAACGTAAAGCAGACTTTGTAGGAGTACCAAACCCAAAAGCAGTTCTGTGCGTGCGCCTTTTTTTTCCCCTTTTGCTTGGTACTGTGGGTTGGTTTCTACTTTTAAGCTAGCTGCTTTTCTGTCTTACTGGTCCTTTCTGGAGACACTCAACCTGTAAATGAAATTGCTGTTCTATTAACCCGATTGACCTAATTATGTTCCTTTCCCCTTCTCCAAAGAAACCCAGAAATGAATGTCCCACTCCAAAACCTATATATTGTTTTCCAAAGTATATATCAAACACTGGGAAAAGCCAGTATGCATGGGGGGGGAAGGGGAGGGAGTAGTCATATGAGGAAAACCTAGAGTATAGCGCAGCTGAGAAATCATGTAATGGCAAATGAAGTAGGAAAACAGGGTATCTTCCGCCCTTTTAAAGTAAAAACGAGAGAAATCACTTCCACCATTGTCTTTTTTTTTTTTAATTTCGCCCCCTGACGCATTAAATACAGCATTCAAAATCTGTTGGACGTGAAGTTGAAGACTTGATTTCTTTTTCTTTTCTTGAGTAAAGTCATAATTTTTGCTAATTGTTATAATTCTTGCTAGTTGTTATAATTGTTTACAGTCCTTTGGACTCCAGACAGGGCAGCACCAAAGCCACCAGTGGGTGTCAGTCGGTGGGAGGGGAACAATGTCAGCAGGACCAGACCTTCCACATAAGTCCCTGGGATCAGCGCTGTTAAAGTCAGTGGAGCAACTTCTGTTTACACTCCGTGACGGGAGGACCTTTTCCAGCTGCAGGCGGGAGTGACCTGGGCGCCGGCTGCGGGGGGGCTTTTGGTTTTGGCTGCTGCTATTGCTTGTTTCCCCGGCAGCACAGGGAAGCGCCTGCAGCTGGTATTTCCCCTGCGGTGGCATAGGAAGAATACCGGCCGAAAGTATTCGATCCAAATCTGACCTGAATTTACTTCATTAACTTGGGGGCAAACTTTATAATTTCCTGGGTAATCTGTTCTCTTTCTCTCCCCAGCTTGAAGTCTTATCCTCTGCCCTGCTTAGTATAAAATATTTATATTTAATTATAAAATTCCTCTGCAGTTTGATATCATCACATACGTTTAGCTAAAAGCAGCAGGTGAGATGTGTAGGTTGGACAAACCGTGCGTGATGCGGAGAAGCCTGTTGCTGGAGAGGATGTGGGTCCAGTCAGACGCACCTGACTTTTCAGGAGGGAGAATATCCCTGGGAGTATAATTTAAAGATTATTTCAGAGACCTGTCTGTTCCTTGATGTATTTATTGACCAAATCTAATTTTGAAATTGTATACAATTTATTTTTTTTTAGTTTGTTTCATCTTATAGTTGGATTTTTTTTCTATCTTCATCTTCTTGGACTCGACTTCTCCCACTCCTTTTTGGAGACCAGTAATACTTTTAGTTCTAGACCCAAACAACTGCAATATAGTTGGATGTCTTGTGCTTATCTCCAGACACTGAACTATCTCACTGGCAGCCTATGCTTTGTGTCTGTTGCACTTTCGGTAACCCCCGTGACCACTAGAAAGCAACAGTATTTCTAGGCCACCAGCAGCATTTCTGAGTTTGTTTCTTTAAACTCTGTTCCTGAAACTCAGATTTATATGTATATTATTGCACCACCACCTTATCCATTGTGTGGAGATCTGTGTTAAGGCACTTATTTTCCCGTCCTCCAACTTAGTAAAATTTAAGGTTGAGTTCCTCTCCCACCCACCCTTTGGGTCTAGCGTTTCATCTCATAACAAGATAAAATTGGTTGTTTCTGTTGAGTCACCAAGAAATTAAATCCAACTGGTGCCTTTTTTTTAAATTCCTATTTTGCAAATTGAATACATTTCTGTCCAAATGAGGAATGTTTTCTGCATTTGTCATGGTTTGGTTTCCATTCATGATATGTCACAAATGCAAGCTATTTCTTAAAGCTGGTCAAACTTGTAAACTTTTTGCTTGCCAGAATAGACTCCAAATGCTGACCTATTTTCATTAGCTTTCTTAGCCACTTTAAATGGCGTGGAGAGCTATTTAGCTTTCTTTTAGGGGTGTAGGAGTTCAAACTGCATCAGTCTGATCTAATCTCAGAATGAGGGCAAAAAGTGAAGGTGTGATGATGCTTTCTTTTGTGAAATGGATGTTTGTAACAGGCCTCTTAGCACAGGCAGTATTAATGTTGCCAACTATCCAGGCTATGAATGCACATTGATCAAGTACTGCATGTCTGCTCAGCTGTCTTTTTCCTAATTTCATTTTGGTGTGTGTGGGGCAAGGGGGATGGGGAGTGGGGAGGAATGTTATCATGCAGGGTCGCTTGCATTTTTGGGGTCTGTTTATATCACATTATTTTAGGTTGAATCAAATATTGGTTTTATTATTCCAAACTGTTCTTTTTAAAGTAAATTGTCTTTAACTCTTGTGGAATAATGTACCAGTTCTCTATCATCAGCCATTCTTAACACAGCCATAACCATTCACTCTGAGAGGTGGCGAGTGCCTTTGACTCCTATAGGCTTCCTTGAAAGAGGCTTCATTTTGTCAGGTACTAATGGGAAAATGTGCAAAGGAAACTAATAAAGAGAACGGATGTATTTTTAACTACTTCAGCACCAAATCTTCATTCTGGGGCTTCTGTGAATAAGATTTAGCTGCTTTGTATGGTCCTTTGAAGAAACTTAAAAAA
Source organism: Caiman crocodilus (assembly GCA_030014935.1). NCBI lineage: Eukaryota > Metazoa > Chordata > Crocodylia > Alligatoridae > Caiman > Caiman crocodilus. Next base: position 73,780,011 of record JAGPOW010001338.1, on the reverse strand, counting down.
CCCCAGAACTGTGATCAAACCTAAGGGGGGTAAAAAGTATGTGAACGATCTCTCCAAAGCTGTGCACAGATCTTTTGTTTATTGTTCTCCCTATCATGGATGAATTGCTATGTGTGTGTACATGCATATCTATATCTATATTAAACAATGCAATTTTGACTTGTCTTTCCATTTTCCTGATGAGAGGGGGGCAGCTGTAAACATTAAAAGAAAAAAAAGGCAGGAAAATCTCATGGCTTGTCTGGACTGTGAGGAAGTCCTCTTCATCCCGTTTGTACTCCGGTTCTCCCCAGCCATCCCTTCCTTGGCTTGCAGGAACATCAGCTGCACAGCTGGAGAGCATGTGCAATCAGGACGGGGTATTCTGTTACTTCCTGTCGCTGGGACTGCTGTGAATCCTCTCTCGGCTACTTGTGCAGTACTCATTGAATCCATAAAGTGCTAATGGAGTGATCTTGCCCAGATGCGAAAGCCAGACACCAAAACTGCTGGGACTTTCAAGAGCTAAAACAAAACTCTTCCCCTTATGGCTCTATTAGCCTGCTTCAGCACAGCACTTGCTTCAATCCCATTGACTTGAGTGAAAATCAGATATATGCTTACGTGTTTTGCAGAGCTGGGTCATCAGAAAGCATGCAGGTGTGTCTCACTTCCTAAGTCTGATTAGGCTAGCATCCTAAGTCTGATGTTAGCTTGATAACAGCTTCCCATCAGCATCCCTTGGAATAGATGTCCTGAATACAATACATAAACTTTCCCTCATCAAAACAGGAGGAGGTGCAGTCAGTGAATGTCTTTTTCAGGCTATCATTGGCAAATTTGAAAATATTTTCTTTAGTGAAATTAACTAGAGCTTAAATTTCTACATTAAATGTCTACTTGCAGGCGTCCTGGGCGTTCTCCCTAGTGGGTCCACATGTGTCCCGCGTTAGGTGAAGGTCCTGCGTGCAGGTTAAGAGCCTACGTGAGCGGTTGGATTTGGCTGACTGCTCCTCCCAGCAGTTGTCCGGGTAGCTGAGGACCCCCACGACCACCGCGTCCCTAGACTGGACGGCCTCTGGGAGCCGCCTCGAGTTCCAAGTCTCGCTTTTCCACTTGGTGTGGTGGTCCGTAGCAGACCCTCACCACCAAGTCCCTTTCCCCTCGACCTCCGTGTATCCTAACCCACAATGTCTCAGCTTTCTCCTCCTCTG